>CAXKVI010000002.1:37856909-38171909 GCA_964058755.1 Campiglossa producta | reverse complement strand
GTCCTGAAGTCAATATAAGAACTCTGAAAAAATTATTTTTTTTTTTTTTTTTTTTTATATAAAAAAATATATTGACTTCACCGAGAATCGAACTCACAACCCCTTAAACTTAAATCTTGTTTTGAGAATTTTAGTATTAGTTTAAAATACAATTGGGATTGCAAAAAGATTTTTTCGGTTTAAAATTAAGATTAACAAACTGACCCTAATAATATATTGTTCTTGAAACAGCCCCGGGCGTTCTTAAATTCGGACAAAATTATTCTTGAAAGAAGAATTTTCGAAGTAAGAAAAAAATTCTTGTTATAAGAATTGTGTACTTCGTATAAGAATATTCGGTATTACCCTACTTTCGTGACCAAAATTCTTGATTTGGGCTTGATTTAAGTACAAAATTCTTGTTTTTTTCTATGAGTGTGTCTACAATAGTGTCCTAAACAGACCTTTCGGGGTGGCTCGACGGCTCGCTTCCATTGGGAATCGACGAAGTCCTTCTCTAGTGATGAGGGAAGAAGAGACAGAGTATATAGAAAGCAATAATCGCACTCTACACAAATGGTTTCAAAAGGACGAAATTATCGACGGATGAGTGGAAGATTACAAATAATGAATAATGAATTACACCCTACCTCAGAGTTATTTTCAAAAGCGTTCTATGTAAACGAAATTGCTCTACATTTTGAGTTAGATAAGATATTTTTGGTTTATTCAAGAGATTGTAGTTCAGTTTTTATTGACTTATTTCCAATCCCCAAAAAGCCCGGGGTTTGTTCTTTACACCGACACTCGTAGGTATTAGATTTATAAGGGCAATTCAATATATGACTTCAATATATATAAAAGTCGTTATGTCATTATTTCTGATAAAAATACTGGTATACGAGATATTAGCCAAAAAAGATATATCGTCGGTGATTCTGCAAAACGACTTTTGCGACATTTTGAAAACGGCGTATGTGATATTTTAGTTTGGAGGTTTTACAGCTACAAATTACTGAACTTCTAAACCACTCCGAATAAGATCGATCTTTTTATTAATTTCCAACACAAAAGTAGGTTTCTTGAGAAAAAAATAAATGACTCTTAACGGCAGGGGCTAAAAAGTGTTTGTTACAAATGGCGCTTACGCTGGCCCCTGGATGGCCATTACGTCGTTTTGCATAATCACCGAAGATTTACAATTTGTTAGTGCATTTTTAGCCTTTAGGTAAAATTTGCATGGAACTTTCCTTACATCTCAAAAACTTCGGAAACCCGGGATTGAACTCCTTAGCTTATACACAGAAGTATAGGGAGTAATAGGGGGTAGTTCGATACTCTCCGAGGGAGCAGGGTAGCAGCGGGTGGCTTCGACATGAGGGAGGCTTCGACTTTCTAAGATTTTTTTGTCACCCTTACATCAATCGCGCTGATTCTTTGAGCAAATATTTACCATTTACCTGGAACTCAATATATAAACGATATAAACGAATCCGTGCAAGGCGAATTTTAAGCTAAAATATAATCAACATCCGCTTTTTGAAGATATCGATGTAATTTTTAAAGTAGATTTAACAGGATAAATTTGCTTGAATTTTACCTTGTGTTTCGCAGAATTTTTTCGCGTATTTTTTTACAAACAAATGATTTAGATCCACTTACACCTAAAGAAATCAGCAAACAAAAATTTACTTTTATGATAAAGTTCGTGAAAGATGAATGCATGAACCTCTTTCGTAGTTGAAACAGACAATGAGATTTAAACTGCGCAAGAAAATAATTCGATACTCTCCAGAGGGGGTACCCACTACTTAATTAATAAAACGATGATCCCCGTTCCTACTTGGGCGTCGTTGAAAACACTTCTGATATAGTGCGTTCTTGAAACAAAAGTCTGCAATAGGGAGTTTTCCAAACAAATAAAATTTAAATACTTTAAAATTTGCTGATCTTGACCTCATTTGAGGTTGTTTTTGTGGTTAGTTACAAAAACACTCTCCGGTTTTGGGGAGTTTTGTCGGTATGAACCCATGAACCATGAGAAACCTCATATCAAACATCAAGTTGCACATCATTACCCTTTGGCCCTTTGGTCGCCTCTTACTACAGGCAGGCCTTAACGCGAGTATAGTTTAAGCCGTGGTCAATTTTTGATCTACCCCTCAGCCGTCGGTATGTTTGGTCGAGTCCATGTGTGCCAATTTGAAGCCAAGCACCCTTAAAAGATCTATAAGAAAGTAATGCAGTAGTGCCGTATAGATAGTTTTGGCTGTGGAAAAACACCCCTGCAAAAATCGTTGGATTATGTGTTCCAATTTTTTGATATTGGAGTACTCCAATAGTATTCCTTTGTATACCCCATCGGACCACGTACAGCTTTTTGAAAGTCGAGCATTGCTCGTGCCTTATCACGAAAATTACGTCACTATCGCTCTGGGAGTATATACTCCAAGGAGTAACAACATTGGAGTACATTGCAAAGTTTTCTGACGGTAGGTACTCCATGGAGTAGCAGAAACAAAGCGAAGGTTGGAGTAGGTGGTCAAGTCCTTGGACATCGCAATGTTAATTGGAGCACAATTTTTATATGAAAAAGGATTACATTCGGAGTACTCTGATGCTCCAATTGGAGTACTCTTTGGATAGGCAATAGAGTACTCTCGATTTTTGCAGGGACCCTTCCCACTGATACAAATGCCACGTTCGACTTTTTTGTTCGACTCAGTGTGGATTGCGTCTTCTTTGTCTCCGCCGACTACACTTATGAAATCCTGAGAATAAGGCCATTGGCAACGCATTGGAAGACCCTTTGCAAAATTTTCTAAAAAGTTTAATAGAAATTTATTACATTTAATTAAGAGGCCAAACATATAACCACTACATAACACTACAAACCTAATCCTTAAGCCATTACATAAAATGAGCTCTTAAGACCAAAACCGATAGAAATTTAGCGTCGCGTTGCGTGACATTTCTTTTGTGACAGCTGAGATACAATTTACCTAGTTCAGCGCAACCTGTCTCAAAGCCACTTTTAAACGCCCGTTAACATCAGACTTGACCCAGCTCCATTTATTTGCCTGCGAAGACATAGGTGGTACTCAGCTTACTTGATTTGGTCAATTTCTTGTATGTAAAAACATCTTTGTATTATATCCTTTATTTAATTAATTTTAGGCAAAAATTCCACAGCCGCTTTCATAACTAAATAATACTCAAATGGGCTGCCAACGCGTTCTTTGTGAAATACCTTTTCCGTTTTACGCGATTTTGTTAAAGTTATAAATGTCACGCAACGCAACAAAGCAGTATTTGTGATAGCCTTAAAGATTTGCCACATCACGTGGCATCTCCACGGCGATGAATATTTATTCAATTAAAAAATGCATTATCAAACTGCTGACCGTTTGGCTTTAGGCAAAAATATCTGTAGGGTGTTGTTGCCGCACCGTTTAATGGAAACATATCGATTGAGTAGCGGCGCGTTTGCAGGCGAACACAAAATGCAATCACTTGCCACACTCAAAAGCTAGATTCCCAAGTTTCGCTAGCACGGCGACGTCATGCAACGCCCTCTATTTCGGATGATTTCATTTATGGTGGTCGCCTACCGCGGAACTCTTTGCGGTATGTGGCTGATTGGTTTTGTGTGGTGCACAAAATAAACCCGAACACCCACCTGATGGCGAATGCTGCTAATCGCAAAAGTGGCCAAATGTGAGGAGGTTAATGCATGAATGAGCAAGCAATATTTTTCTTTGTGGCTCGTGATGGTGGCCTGTCAAAAGACCAAGGAGAAGCACAGGCACGTTATATCTAGAATGTAATAAATTACTTAACTGTCTTTGAAGAGAGATACAAAAAACCGTGAGAATATCACTTAATAGTAACAAATCCTTTAGCGATAATGGGCCAAAATGTGATAAAAACCTTATAAGATTGCAGTTGTAATTTCCATAAGTAACTATTATTTGATCCAACTTGGGAGATAGGATAGTTTAATTTCGTATCCGGCCAAGGACTGTCAATTTCGGCATCACTCCCCAAAACCTTCGGGGAGTGTTTTTGCTTTTACAACAACAACAACATTCTCATCCCGGAATTCAAAATTCATTAGACAACATTTTTCTAACCGGGGTCACCTCTCGGCACTGGTTTTGCAAACTCTCCGTGTGTATTTATGCAATGCGAAGCGAAAAACGGTAGGTCCTTTCATGTAGTAGGAAACAATTCGAAACAGTACCTACACCACCACAATTTGAAATAGAAGAAGAGAACAAATGGATAAAGAGAAAAGAAACAAGAAAAGGCATTACCTTACTAAGTTTGTTTTCCCTTTCCTCTCTATTATGGTGTCTGTCTATTTTCCGGTTCCAACCTCTCTTAACTTTCTTTTAGAATTTAAGCACTCTTACGATTTCAGCATAATTTTCTGTTCCAAGCTGACCTTACTTGGCTGGTCCACTCTATGGTTCGGATGCACCTGACTCCTGTTTACTTCCGGTTCTGGTTTCTTTCGTGGGGACAGTCTCTTTATCGGCTCCCATGGTGCTGATTTCTATTCAATTTCCAGTCTCTCTCACATGGCGGCGATATATTTTCTGGTTCCAGAGTCTCTCATAGTGCCAGTCTGTTTTCCAGTTAAAATCTCTCTGTCATGATGCTAGTCCTATTAGATAAGTATCCGTTCTGTTTTACGCTTCCCAACTTCCCTATGTTATGCGGCTGATACATTTGCGCAAATTCCGAATTAACTCCGCTTTTAGGAGTTAACTTGATCATAATCTTCATTATAAACTCCCAAAAATTAAGAAGATTTGAGCAGATATCATAACTATTTGACCGCTACTGTCATCGATAAATAAACAAACATCGCAACGACCACTACCAAAATTACGAGTTTGCCGCTACTAGACACTAGATGTCACCAAAAAAGAGCGACATCGAATTTTGAACCGCAAGTACTACACCAAAGCCATTTAGTCTTCGTGTGTGTATCCATAGCATTACCGATATATTTCCCGCTTACAGGCTCTGTATCGATGCCGGTATATTTTCCGGTCTAAATAATTTCAATATAATCGGATGAATCAGATTAACATGAACGTTTTTATTAATACTTTTCGTGCACGACATCTATCGTCAGTTTATCCAATATAAGAACTCTGAAAATTTTTTAATATTTTTTTTACCCTCTTAATGCTGAAATTTAAACAGTCTGGCTGTTGAATTTTTCAGTGTGTAATTTCGCGTCCTTAAATGTAGGAAAAAAGTAACCTATCTTTTAGGTAGCGAAATTACATAGAAATTTCTAAGAGTGCAACACGATTTAGTGATGGAGGAACATAAATACTTATGTTATCGATTTTAGTATGGTGAAAAGAATATGCAAGCTCTCTGACACAACGCAACAACAGAGTAGCCAAGAATTTGTGTGAGGTTTCAAACCTTTTTAAAATTTTTGTGTTGAATAAATTATTTAGAGCTTGTTGGACTTTTGGTGTGCTTTACCACAACTTTTTTGGTGAATATCAAAGGGTAGTTTGTTAGGGGTTGCAAGGCGAATACAGAAATTCTGAATTCAGCAATTATCCTTTGTATATACTTTTTGCTGTGTCCTTTCGGTTGTTGTACTAGATTAGAAGAAAAACTGTGCCTACTATGGATTGCTTATGTATGTACTTACAATAAGTCTCAGTTCCTTTCTCCTTAAAGGAATGGACACAATTTTGGATCAGCACATTAGGAAAGAAAACTTAAAAATAACTTCCTCTGTGTAAAAACCAATTTGCGTACCAACCCGGAAAATCTACAGAGACTGCTATCCATTGCCCTACGGAAAAAATTGAAAAGGCCATAGAGTCTATCAGGCGCTTTCGATAATACGACGTATCAGGCCATTGAGGAAGCCATGATTAGAAAGGACGTAAGCCCAATGATCACTCGCTGGGTGCTAGCCATGCTAAAGCAAAGACAAATCAGCTTTGAGATAGGAGGGAGTGCTGACTCAATCGTAGCCACAAAAGGATGCCCTCAAGGAGGTGTATTTTCTCCTCTGCTCTGGACCCTAGTCATAGACGAACTTCTTCACCTTTTGAAGGGCAATGGCTTTGACGTTCAGGGCTATGCAGATGACTTGGTTGTCTGCGTAACAGGAATGCATGAGGAAACAATATCCGATCGCATGCAACAAGTCATGCGCATCATTGAGAGATGGTGTGCTAACAAAGTGTTATCTATCAACCCAAATAAAACAGCCTTGGGGCCTTTCACGCGGCGAAGAAAGCTGCCCTTGTTAGAGTCGTCCCTAGGAGGCAGCCGTATAAGATTTTCAACGGAGGCAAAATACCTAGGAGTAACATTGGACAAGAACCTCACATGGAATGCTCATTTGGAGGCTACAATAAATAAAGCAACCAAAGCCTTTTTCGCCTGCACTAGACTTTATGGCAAAACTTGGGGGCTGTCTCCAAAAATGACGTATTGGTCATTTAATACAATTGTGAAGCCAATAGTCACCTACGCTTCTCTAGTCTGGTGACCTAAGACTGCTCAAAGAACAGCAGCAACTAAACTAAGTAAGCTGCATCGGCTGAGCTGTGTCGGTATAACAGGTGCAATGAGAACTAGCCCTGCTGATGCTTTAAGTGCCCTTGTGGGAATACCTCCCTTTTCTATTCTGATACGGAACGAAGCCACACTTGCTGCATTGAGACTTCAAATATTTCTGATCTAAAAATCGGAAATATGACAGGACATATGAAGATAGTCAAGAGCTTCATAAACGGTCCTATATTGCAGGCAAGTGATGCAATAACTCCTACGCTCAGGATCACGCGGAAATTTGAGGTTTCAATCGTAGATCGAGTGCTCTGGGAAACAGGGAACCCATATGCTGAATCGATTTTGAGATTTGGTATACGGATGGATGGTATCTATGGACCAAACTGCAAAAAATCGATACCAATGGGTAGCTAGCCCACAGGCAGAGAATGCCTCCGAAGGGGACTATCATCTAAGCGAATCTACATTATGTCGGACAGTCAAGCCGCCCTACGTGCCTTGCAGTGCGTGAACAATTAGTTGCTTCAACAGTTCTCTGTTAAGTGTTAACAACCGTGACAGTTGTTTTGCCAGATTTTACTGTCGAGTTTACAAAATTTCTGTCCACTTGAACTTTCATCTGTTAATTCTTAGCAAACGGGACTATTCGTATGACAGATTTTAATTTAAAAAAAATTTGTTTTTTTTCTGTCTTACCCCCTGAAACTTTATTTATTGATGAAAAAATATGCCCTGCAAAAAATTAGCGCTCTAACTTAACCCTTACGCGTGGCTACTTTTTTCACCCTTTCCCATACATTTTGTATAAGGAAAAATGGCATTTTTTTCAAAGTTCATTTTCTTTTAATTTTTGAAACTTTTTTCAAAATATTTTTACATACTCTTAAAGTTGAAGCTTCCAAAATGGTAAGCCATGTGTGATTATCTTAACTATTAAAATAATAACAGCGTCTGCGTCGAAGAGTAATACACTTCAGTTTTCTGGGTCGAAGAGTAACACACTTCAGTTTTCTGCGTGGAAAATTAGCACAGTTCGCAGAAAACTGAACCGTGTTTGTCTTCGACGCAGAGAACGAAGTATGCTAGTTTTCCACGCAGAGAAATGAAGCGTAGTTTTTCACGCAGAAAACTGAAGCGTGTTAGTCTTCCACGCAGAGAACGAAGTGTGCTAAATTTCCACGCAAACAACGACTAACTTAACCGTGTTAGTCTTGGTTGGGAACGACGATATGTGCTCAACATAGAGGTCATAGAAAAAGTTTTTGGAGAATCATTAGATTACTTTTGTTCAATTGTTTAATGCGAAATGTCAAATCGATATGCGTTTCATTTGTCTTTATAAGACACATATTACGTACATTTTACTATTTTGAGAGATGGTTTAAAACAAACATAGCATAATTACCGATATCATTCAAGAAACGGATAGGTTTTTTTTTATCTAAAAGGCCTATCAGCCCAACCTAATTAATCTCACGTCCGTCCACTAACACACGATATTTTGTGCTGTTACCGAAATAAGCTTGCATCTCGGTAATATACAGGATGATAACCGAAATGTCACGCAGAACAAAAGAGTGGAAATCGAGTTATGTTTTTACGCATGCAATTCAATTTAGGCTGCTCTCATACAAGCTGTATGGACATGAGACATTTTGGCAGAATTTACTGGCGTACGTGAACATCAGAAAAATATATTTTGCATTTATCGCAGAAAATAAAGTTATTGCACCGACCTCAGCAGTATTCTCTTCAGCTTTTTTATGTAAAACTGTGCATTACGAAAGAAAAGCAATAATGCAGTTTTTGGCTACAAAAATCGCGGGCTTGTGCATAAGCTTAGCCGGGTTATGGGTTAATTAACTCCAACAAATGGTGTGGTGAGTTACCGAGATGCGTAGTAGAAATAGCTTCAAAGGTGTACCCATGTGTGAAATACAATGTCTGCCGCATTGCATTCAACAAGGAAAGTAGTCTAGCTGTTAAGCGTTCAGCAGAATCAGTCCGTCGAAATAACTGGCAGCAAAGTAGACTGCGGGTACGGCACGAAACGGACGTATTGGCGGACTGATTCTGTTTCCCGCTTTAGACATTTGTTTGTTTAGACAATCTTGACATATAAATGAAAACGTCGATATAACACATGTCGTACGCATGCGAACGTCGCAAAGGTCGCGGGTTCGAGGCTGACTACTTTTTCCAATTTTTTTTTTTTCATATAATTTTTTTATCTTAAATATATGTTTTTTTTTTAAATTATCTAATGCGAAACGTCACTTACATCATAATTATTTTTAACTTGTCTTTGTAATGGAATTTAATACGCACAGAGCCAAAAATGCCTAATAAAATTAATAAGATTGTCTTCATGATCAGCTGTTGGGCAAAGGGGTAGTCGCAACGATGCAAACGAAGAAAAAACTGTACGGAAATCTTTTTGGTTCTGAGAAGAAATTCTTATTAAAAAACTATACATTTAGTACAAAGGTGTAGTTAGACGCTGGCAATTATTAGTATTCGATGGCCGGATGGTTAGCAGCTTGGTTTAGCAATCGAAAAATTGTAAGTTCGATTCTCTCTCTTTTTTTCCTAATTAGAAATGTTAAAAAGAAATCTTCTTAAATATATTTATAAGATTTTCCTTTGAAATATTAACAACTCTACACATATCGGTAATTAGAAGCTGGCAATCAAAAGTGAGCGATGGCCTGATGGTTAACAGCTGGGTTTATCATTCCGAAAATTGTAAGTTCGATTCTCGGTGAGGGCGATATCATTTTATTTTTCATTTAAAATATTAAAAAGAAAATCTTCTTAATAAAATTAAAAAGACTGTCTCTACAATAATAAGAAGCACATCTTCTTGAAGAAAATCTATAGAGATATCTTATGACTTTTGTTCTATTTTATTAGGCATTGTTGGCTCTGTGCGGTTGTGATATTTTGTGAGAAATAGAATTACCCTGTAAACAAATGAATTTTCATAATTTGGTTGGTTACGTTTAGGGACCGATATGCCGAAAGATAACAACGGGGCTCGTGATAGATGGCGAATGCTTAATTAAAGAAGCAAACTTCCACTGGGTGTGCACCGTAAAAACAAAAACAAAATTTATTTTTTCAGATTTCTTATATTGAATCGGACTCAGGGCTCTTCAACGCTCAACCCAGGTGTCTACTGTCTAATGCTATGCCATCGCTTACTTATGCTTGCCAGCTTCGTTCTAAATGACACTGTTTATGCGGCATAAGCTATGATTATTTCGTTCATTTCATGTCATTACATACCAATGTAATTCGCAGATATTTTATGGAATGTTCGGAATACATAGTTTATAGCGGCTTCAAAAAATTGTGGTTTCAGCAATGCGCTAGCCTATGCATACGATTCGAAGGGGATCTACGGCCCCTAAGGACAACGATGCATATAAAATCTTTTGGAAGGGACCAGTCCCTAAATAAATAAAATGTGGGTAAAATGAGCAGTCATCCAGATACCTGCCTCAGAGCCTAGTGCGGAGTGTCATTCAGCTTTTGCTGCTAACTGCATCGTTAGTGCTAACGCTCACTCTCATTTAATAGCAACAATAAAAATAAATACAGTTCACCTAATAAATAAAAAATTATAAATAAATAAAAAATTATAAATAAATAAAAAATTAATGGATAAAAAATACCGGTGGCGGCGGGATTGGAACCTTGAACGCGGGAGTGTGAGTTGGGTACCTCAATCACTGTGCCACCGTTCATACTCCTTCGCCAATAACTAAATGCATATAATAGTAAACTACTCGCCGCCCACCATTTAACTTCAGCTTAGATACTCGCCGTTGGCATCACGGGAAGCACCATAAATCTTCCGGAGAACTTTTCTCTCAAACACTCCAAGGACCATCTCATCTTCTCTTGACACTGTCCATGATTCCGAGCCTTACATCAGGACTGGTATGATGAGAGACCTATGGAGCGTGATCTTTGTTTGTCGAGAGAGGACTTTAATTCTCAATTGCCTACTTAGTCCAAAGTAACACTTGTTGGCAAGAGTGATTCTCCGTTGGATTTTTTTGGCGTGTTGAATAACAATTGAAATAATGTCAATAATTAATTACATCAATGTTTAATAAACGCATTTCCATAGTTATTTTTTAAATATTACATATTTTATTATTGACACATTGTTATCTTGCACTAAAAATACAGAATATTTGTTTTGGTAACAATTAGGGTATTCCAAGGCCCCCGCAAATTTGCAATACAATTTTCATAAATGTGTAGTTCAATCTTTGAAAATTGTGCCAGAAAAACGAATGTGGTACACATTCATGTTTCTGGAGCAGCGAAAGTGTTTAAAAATTTACTTTCTAAATTTGTCAAAATATTCGTTGTGCCAGAAATATGAATGTGCAGCAAAATTGTTACGTATAAGACATGGTGTCTGCGGTGAGTGCAACCCATTCATGTTTCCGGCAGAACGAAAATTTTCAAAAAATTTAGAAATTGAATTTTTAAACATTTTGTTGCGCCAGAAACAAGAATGTGTAGCACATTCGTTTTTCTGGCACAGCGAAAATTTAAAAATTTACTTTGAAAATTTTTTAAAGATGAAGTGCCGTCTGTCATTTAAAAACTTACCCTGACCATACCTACCAATCATAAACTCTAACCACATTTTGATAGATAAGGTGTTCCATCCTATCGAACTCCTATAGCTTCGATAAAGTTTAGCAGGGATAACCTGAGTCCATCGAAATTATCGGAATGCAGGTGCCCCGACAAATAAATGTTTTTCCTTAATGCATATACCCATGATACTTTTCAAATAATAGAGGTACTTATTTATTTGCATTTTTAACAAACATTTTAATTAATGTTTAAAAAGTTTTGAAAAATTTAGAAAAATTTTATCTCGATCAAAAAACATACAAGCGCAATAAATATACCAAAACTCCAGGCCACAAGGATAATTGAAAAATGATCCAATTCTAGAGGATGAAATTTTAATAAGCTTGTTTCGAAAAACTCAATCTCGCCACTTAAAATTCCTTCCTCATAGCTGTCTACACGAAATTTTGAAAATATACCAGCCTCGAAAATGCGACGTAAAAACTTATTGACTTGCATAATGAATGGAGAATTGTGAGCTATGCCAATAAATTGTGGCAATTGAAATACGGCGTCGTCTATCTTTTTGAACAGTGGGGTTCGTAAAAACTTTTGTTGATACAAATAGAAGTTAACTTTATCGGCAAATCCCGCATGTATACTGGATGTGTTCAGATTACGGCGCCATTTGTAAGTATTCTCTCCAGGCACCTCAATAATTCGATCGAGAATAATTTGTGGTACACCCGATAAGTCACGTAAATATCTTATATCCCGCTGAGATGCTAATATTTTAAAATTTGTACGTTTAATATCGTCAAAATTATTAATCTGTGGCTCATAAAGACGTGAAATAATCATGCTAGCCAAATCGCTTTGATATAAATTTGTTAGTATAAAACTACTAAATAATACGGCAGCTATACAAAATGCCTGAGCCCGTGAACTGCGGCGATAGTAAACGGATGGTAGATAAAGAATTATTGTAGTGGTGCGTAATAGGGCCAAACCAAAGCGCAATTTATTTGTTTGTATCAGTGAAATCATCATTTGTAGTGAGATTGTAAGTAATATTAATATAATAATAACAATCCATATTCCTCCAATTGGTTTTATTATGTATACGTAGCTGGGCAGTGGGCTGGCATATGGCACCATTAAATGTGTTTGCATGATCGAAATAACAAGACTATGCGAATAATTCGGATATACATAGAGTACTTCAGCTACGATATCTATTTCTTTATTTTCAAATGCCAAAATCAGGTTTGTTAAATTCAGATCATAGGAGGGCAAGCGCACTTCCTTAAATGTACCGTTATAATGTTTAATGAAAGCCATTACGAAAGCATGCAGATAGCCACCATTTGATACATTGCCCTTCCTATTAATATAATGATATACTCGAGGCGCATTATTACTAATCACCGAACGTATTGGGTAACCATGGAAATTCTCCAAATGCGACTTATTAAAGTATTCGCTTAGAGTGTTTAACTGGTGCACCTTAATAGCCGGAAAAGGATGATAAGTATAAATAGTTTGATTGACTAGCGCCAACACGTTCACGAATCCATATTGCCAACAGAGTTTAAAGAAGGCACTTAAGCTATTCAAATCGAAATCAGAATCGCATACAAAAAGCACATCTCCATCATGTAAATCCCACAAAACTTTTACCAATGAGTCAACAGTGCGAATTGTGTCATTTAGCCCTACAAAAGCTATAGCCAAGAATTTGTCACTGGCTTGCCCATTAATCTTTATATCTGCGGCTCCTTTGTGATCCACTATTAATTTTGGAGTTAGTTTGCTTCGTAATGCGAATCTATCACCGAAATCCCGATTGCAGTTAATAAAAACATGCAATTCCAACTTGAAACCATGTGTTAAATTATTTATGATGTCAAAAGTCATTTCGTTTTGAGAAGTTTCCTACACCTTCCGTGCCAGCAATATGAAAAAAATTATTAATTGCATTTCCTTTACAGTTTGCGTGTAGTAAAGAGATAACGAAGCTCTAATCTGGAACTCCAAAACGTTACTGAATAGTTTTGTGCCTTATGCACTTAGAATAAGTTTGAAGGGTTTACAATAATATGATAGATTACAACTATAATTTAGAAATCAACACCCTTTACGCAATATGCTCATTAAGGGCATAATTTGGTTTAGTGGTGCAATTACATACCTAGTAGGTATTACCTACATACATAAATCATTTTAATATGTACAGCAAAACTTTTCTAAATTGAATGTCCAAGGGATATTTCGGTGTCGCTTTCGGCAAAGATTATCGCTACAGTACCCAAGGGTGTTCCCAGATATTCACAAAGGGGAGGAGGGGATGGTCCGCTAAATAAAAGCTTTTAAAAACCAAAGTACCCCAAATAATAAAATTATCGAAGTCTCGCGACTATTATGCGTGAAGTCCACGTAAGGCGCCTCTTTCGAAAAAAAAAAAAAAAAATAACGAAACACACAGGCTTGACTTTGCCAAACAAAATTTGGAGGAATATTTTGTGAACAGATGAGTTCAAAATTATTTTATACGAAGGTAAAGAGTATGTTAGACACCTCCAAATACAGAATATCATCCAAGGTATACCCAAAAACGTTTAAGCATAGCGGGCGTATGCGGATGTTTTTCATTTGAATCTTTAGCTTATTAATTTGTGAGATTCCAATAAAGTTGAACATAAGTTTTTAATCATATTGTATGATCATCTCGGAGCTCGTCGGGTGACTAAATAATGAATTAGACTATTGTCAAAAGTTTATTCATGCAAGAACAAAAAACACATGCTGCATGTGTTGCATGAAAAAACTTTAGACAATAGTCTAACAAGTTCTTGTGTTTTTTATGAAAAAAACCGATGAACGTTTTTCCTTTTGCCCTAAATATGCCATCAGTATCCTGCAGGTTTTGCGGCTCTTCTCTTGTGCAGCTTAAAAAAAATACAACAACAAATGGATCAGAAAATGATTTCTAAACATTAAAACAATGTTTATAATACCTATATAAAAAAATATGAAAAAATTAATTTAAAATGGATGTATGATCATAAATCGTTTTTAATTATCTGGAGAGTGATACTTGAATATCTTTGTTCGAAATTTTAAAAATATGCTGGCTGTGTAAGTTCATACTCGTATATCAGCTGTTTGATAAATAAAAAACAAACAAATCAATGGCCAGAAGAAATTAAATAAAAAATGATAAAAAAATTTTTAAAGACAACCTTTATATGAATGCTGTCACAAAGCCTCAGCAAATTTGTCGTTAAACAAAAACATGGTTTCGGTGTTTTTGGTTTTGAAATTTTAGTCATACCAATTTTAATCAATTTTTGAGATTTGAAAATATAAAGGTGGAGTGCAATTAATAGGCTTTAAATGTTTTGTCGATAACCCAACTTCTATTTAGGCTCTCAGGAATTGTTTGCATTAGTTTGGAAACGTGCACTCTACCTTTATATTATCAAATCTCAAAAATTGATTACAATTGGTATGACTAAAATTTCAAAACCAAAAACACCGAAACCATGTCTTTGTTTAACGACAAATTTGCTGAGGCTTTTTGACAGCATTCATATAAAGGTTGTCTTTAAAATTTTTTTTATCATTTTTTATTATTTTATTTTTAGTTTTGGTGATTCCTATCGGAAATTTGATTTTTAAATATGGTACTGTCACGGTTCCTTTAACTAAATGCTAAGTTTCAAGTCTCAAGCTTAGCCGAAAGTTACTCAAAAATCTATCTCAATATTCCCCCTATGTTTTAGAGATTTTCAATTATATCGAAAAGCACGCCACCTTTTGGAATTCGAATTTCAACAAATTGTATTGTAATCGTTTCAACAACTAAATGTTCAGTTTCAAGTTCCTAGGTTACCTGGAAGTTAGTCAAAAGTCGATCGCAAAATTCTCAACTTCAAATTAGTTTTCGAAATATCTCGATCCGTGCGCCACCTACCGGAATTGTTTTGATGAGGGATTGCATTGTCATGTTGTGACAAATGTGTCAAGTTTCAAGTCTATAACTGATCTGGAAGTTACTAAAAATCGAAAATTCCAGGAGGTTTTGAATATTTTTTGTTATTATCTCGACCAGTGTGACATCTAGCGGAATTTCTTGTAAAACCGTTTGTATTGTCTTCAATTGTTCATATGTATGCAAATTTTCAAAAATCTAGCTTACCGGGAAGTTCCTCAAATATGCGTCCCAAAATTTCAATTTTTAAATGAGTTTACCGTATTTCTTGATCCGTGCGCCATCTAGCGGATACTTTTTTCGTTCACGTTGCATTGTCACGGAGCTCCGAACTATGTTCCAAGTTTCAAGTGCCTAGCTCAACGGGAAGCTACCTAAAAAGACTTTGCAAGATTCCGAAATTTCGTATGAAAAAGGTGGTGCAAACAAGAAAGCGACTTAATATAAAGGTTTTAATAAAAAATTTAAAATTTTGAAAAATTCCAAAGCAAAATTCTTTCTATAATCTACACCAAGAACTTCGGCCCAGCTTATTAACTTAAGAAGGGAAAACTAAGAACCCTCTCTGGGTGTTATGCGTGACATGTAGCCAACGTTTTCACCTAAGAAAGCTATATCTGCCACACATTTCCAAATTCCAACGCAATTTGAAAAGTTTTCTTGAAATTTTCAAAATTTTTCAATTATTTTATTTGAAATTTCAATTTAATTTATGAGATGTCAGTCATTCATTTTGACTTCGTATATTTAGCACGTCGCACAATGGGGCCGAGGATGCTCAAAATTCAGGGTCTCATTATGTATGACGAATGTGAGCTCAGACGAACGATTCGCCTGCTTCCAAAATCCCATTTTCTTTCATTTTTGTTTTTTATGTCAAAGAAAAGTCGAAAATATTTTAAAAAAATCTATGGAGCAAATCAAAATGATTGATAATGCGATGGCTACGCGATATTGTGAGCAGACGAATCGTTCATCTGAGCTATCGTTCGCCATACATAATAAGACCCTCAATTTTTAAATAATGCGTTTTCCAAAAAATTACGCAATTCACAACCTCTAGAATTTCGTGCTATTTGTCTATTTTTCAAAAAATTTATATTGGAAACCATGGAAACATACAATGATAGACGAATACGACACCCCTTGTGAATTGCCCAAATAAAAACGCAGTATTGTTCCATATAAAATTCTTCACTTCCGACCCAATTTTCAGCTTTCTATCGTCTTTCAGTTGGGAGTTATCCATACACAAACATGGCAAATTTTCCAAAAATTATTTTTTTTCAAAGTGAGAAAGAGAAGGATATCATATTTTTTTATTTTTCCCATAACATTAAGTGAAGCACGGCGAAAAATTTGAACCTAAATTTTAAACTTTTTTGGACTACATATGTATATGACCAAACCAAATTTGGATTCAAATTCAATCTAGACCAGTTTTCATGAAAATTTGCTAGATGAATCAGGTTTCAATATTAAACTAGAAATGTTTTAACAACTTTTTAAAGATAAAATAAATTTTTTGTCCGTTGGAGGGAATTCGAACCAAGACTCCCCGCATCATGCCCGTCTGCTCTACCACTGAGCTACATCGCACACATAAATGTTGTTGGCAAAATTCAATCTTGAATAAGCTTTCATTTCAAATAAATTTGAATTTTCAAACCCAAAAGTTTTAATTTTAGACCGAAAATTTTTAATTTTAAACCGAAAAGTTTTAAGAATAAAATAAAACTAAAAAAATGTGGCAGCTGGCAGGATTCTAACGAAAACGCTCAGAAGTCACAGCCGACTGCTCTACCGCTGAGCTATGACGCACATGAAGTTTTTGTGGACAAAATTCAATTACATTCAAACAAACCAAAAAAACAAAAAATTTAGACTGCTTTTTTATTTAGATTTCAAATCGAAACCAAAAGAAATTGAAAATCTTTGTAGGTATTTGGACGGTTTGAAATATTGTACAAAAAAGTTTGAAAAAATGATTCAACTTTATACGGGTTTATAATTTAGGTTCATTTTTTTAGCCGTGCAGTTTTTTATTAGTTACGATGCAGCTCATTAATGTACTAATTCATTGCAGATATGTATGGCGAATCTGATGCAAATAAATTGATTTCAGGCTTAAAAAAGTTAACCAGGACTGAAACCTAAACCGTAACCGTAACCGATTAAAACCGTTTCATTTGATCTGGAAAAGACCGCAACCGAAGCCGTTTCAAAAGCCGGAACCGGTTCCAAACGGTTTTGAATTTTTTCAATACCTTAGATACTTCTGTGAGTGGGCACATAGGTACTTCCTTTTACAAACAGGTACCCATTTTTTCATGGAAGATTGTCGAGCCACGTTTTGACATCAGTATCAAAATTCTGAAAGAGGAAGTTTGACTATAGTTGAATGAAGCGATCGAAACAAATTTACGAGATCCGAAAAAGAAATGTTCAGGCTTGTCTCAGAGAGCGCCACTAATTTTAATGTTTTTAACGATTTATACATTTTATTTGGCTTCCATTTTAATATCTTTTTTAATAAAAAAGTAGAGTTTATTTTAGGAATTTGTTTTGCAGAAATTTCATCCATGCATAGTGTTAATAAAATTTATTATTATATTGGGGAAATCCCATCATGGCCGCAGGAAAAAAGTTATGAAAATTCAGACCTATTTTGTAGCTACATACATAGGTACTTGAGTATTTTAGTAGTAAAATTTTTTTTCGTGTTTTTATTTGGAAACCGAAACCGGAACGAAACCATAACCGCAGAGAACGAAGAGTGTTAGTCTTCGACGCAGAAAACTGAAGTGTGTTAGTGTTCGACGCAGAAAACTGAAGTGTGTTAGTCTTCCACGCAGAGAACGAAGAGTGTTAGTCTTCGACGCAGAAAACTGAAGTGTGTTAGTCTTCCACGCAGAGAACGAAGAGTGTTAGTCTTTGACGCGGAAAACTCAACCGTGTTAGTCTTCGTTGGGAGCGACGATATGTTGTTTTAATATCATAAGTTATGATTCATTACTAGCTAGCCCAACAAACTTCGTTCTGCCCAAAATAGATTTTTCATTGAGTTCAATTTCATGTGTACATAGATTACAAAAGCTGCCTAGATTTATATTTTCTCAGACTTGCCGTTTTCTAGTATTTTTATCTCTAACGTTGGCAAGTTTTTTCAATTTCCCGTTTCTTAAAGGAAATTTAATACTACAATCAATACCACAAATGTATTAGCTTCTATTCTACGAATAACTGTAGTACACAGATAAAATTTGTATACTACAGTATCGGTACTATAGTATCAATACCACATGTCTATCCGGGCTATAAATGAGATCGAGGGAGAGACATGTCGCCATTCGAAGAGTTCGCCCATAGTTTTAAAACTAACGAACAAATAAAAGCGTTAAACAATCCGGCAACAGTAGGGAAACGTACTGATTAAATGTTTACCGCATAGATTTCGTGTTCACTACGAAGCTACACGCAATTTATATAAACATGATTCCGACGAATAAATGATTTTCCGTAATGTATATATGTACATGCACATGATACAACTTTTTATATAATGAAGTTATTTCCATATTTATTTGTGTATTTTACAAACGTTTTAATTAATGTTTAAACAGTTGTGAAATAATTTCCAATAATTTTACTTCGCTTAAAAAACATACAAGCGCAATAATTATACCAAAACTCCAGACCACAAAGATAATTAAAAAATGATCCAATTCTAGAGGCTGGAATTGTAATGAGCTTGTTTCAAAAAACTTAATCTCGCCTGTCAAAATACCCTCCTCATAGCTGTCTTCGCGAAATTTTGAAAAAATACCGGCCTCAAAAATGCGACGTAAAAACTTATTGACTTGTATAATGAATGGAGAATTGTGAGCTATGCCAATAAATTGTGGCAATTGAAATACATCATCGTCGATCTTTTTGAACAGTGGTATACGTAAAAACTTCTGTTGATACAAATAGAAGTTCACTTTATCGGCAAATCCCACATGTATACTGGATGTGTTCAGATTACGACGCCATTGGTAAATATTATCTTCTGGAACTTGAATTATGCGATCGAGGATAATTTGTGGTACGCCCGATAAATTACGTAGATATGTTATATCCTGCTTAGTTTGTATTATTTTAAAATTTGTACTTTTAATATCGTCGAAACTATTAATCTGTGGCTCATAAAGACGTGAAATAATCATGCTAGCCAAACCACTTTGATATAAATTTGTTAGTATAAAACTACTAAATAATACGACACCTATACAAAATGCCTGAGCCCATGAACTGCGGCGATAGTAAACGGATGGTAGATAAAGAATTATTGTGGTGGTGCGTAACAGGGCCAAACCAAAGCGCAATTTATTTGTTTGTATCAGTGAAATCATCATTTGTAGTGAGATTGTAAGTAATATTAATATAATAATAACAATCCATATTCCTCCAATTGGTTTTATTATGTATACGTAGCTGGGCAGTGGGCTGGCATATGGCACCATTAAATGTGTTTGCATGATCGAAATAACAAGACTATGCGAATAATTCGGATATACATAGAGTACCTCAGCTACTACATCGATTTCTTTATTTTCAAATGCCAATATGATGTTTGTTAAATTTAGTGTATAGGTAGGCATGCGCACTTCTTTAAATGTACCGTTATAATGTTTAATGAAAGCCATTACGAAAGCATGCAGATAGCCACCATTCGCTACGTTGCCCTTCCTATCAATATAATGATACACGCGTGGCGCATTATTACTAATCACCGAACGTATTGGGTATCCCTGGAAATTCTCCAAATGCGACTTATTAAAGTATTCGCTTAGTCTGTTTAACTGTCGCACCTTAATGGCCGGAAAAGGTTGATAAGTATAAATAGTTTGGTTGACTAGCGCTAACACATTTACGAATCCATATTGCCAACAGAGTTCAAAGAAGGCACTTAAGCTATTCACCTCGAATTCGGAATCGCATACAAAAAGCACATCTCCATCGTGCAACTCCCACAAAACTTTTACCAATGTTTCAACGGTACGCACTGTATCAGTTAGCCCCACAAAAGCTATAGCCAAGAATTTCTCACTTGCTTGCCCAATAATCTTTATATCTACAGCGCCTTTATGATCGACTATTAATATTGGAGTTAGTTCGTTGCGTAATGCAAATCTATCTCCGAAATCTCGATTGCAGTTAATAAAAACATGCAGTTCCAAGTTTAAATCCTTTGTTATATTACTTATGATTTGAAATATCATTTTAGTTTGATCACTTTCTACTAGTTTCCCTGACAGTAAAATGAAGCAAATTATTAATTGCATTTCGTTTTTTTTTTTTTGTATGTAGTGCAGTGATACCGAACCGCTAATGTGAAAGTCCAAACCGTATCTGAATAGTTTTGCGTTCGCATAACCCTTAGCGTTATTCACTTCAATTATGTTTGATATGACCGATGACAACTGTAATTAAGAAGTCAACACCCTGTACTCAAAATGCTCATCAAGTGTAGGTCTTGAGTTGTTGGTGCAATTTTCTTAGATTAATGGTATGTGTACATTAAGGCGGGTTACATTGTTTTTTCGTTTAGCATAATTTTGGATTATAATCACGGTTGCCACTTGCAAAAAAAAACTACCAAAATCTGAAAAAAAAGCAACCAAATTTTATTTTCAGGTATTTATTGTAAAGAAACAAAAGTGTATTAAACAATTTTTTAATTACAAAAAAATATTACCCACATGTAAGATTTAAGATTAACAAAAATATTTGGGACCTCCATCGATTCGATATGATATCTAAGTAAAAAAAACAACCAAATTTGATAAACTTAAAAAGAAACTACCAAGTTTGGTAGAAAACTACCAACTGTGGCGACCGTGATTATAATAATAGCATTTTATAAACTTAGTACTGAGTTGGCCCGGCCCACTTCGTCTTGAGGCTTCCATAAATTAAGTAAACCATTTTTTGGACTATTAGATTTATTTATCGATAACCGAGCTATCGGCCAAAATATTGTTGCAGAAAAATCTTGAAATTTACTTTCAAAATCTGTATCATACGAAAAGAAAAGTTCACAAGTTTATTTGCATATTTGTATATTTCGAAAATGTCGCATACGTCGTTTTGCAGAATCACCTACGATTTATAAAATTCAAATTATGTACGAGTCAATCCATATGAAAACGTCTAATATAAGCAAAAATAGTCGCTGACCAGTCTCGGATTTCACTCAAACTTTGTGGGACACTTCTTTAGGGTCCTACAGGATCAAATTTACATACCTTTAATTTTTATAACCACACAGAGCAAAAAGTCACATAAAATGCTCTCTAAATCAGAAGGATTTCTCTCTGATATTTTTCCAATAAGATGCCCGTCTTATTATGACTGGGTGTCTCTTTTTAATAAAACTGAGTAGATAATCACATGGAGTGTAATGGGGTGTGGCTACTGTGTGACCTTGCCCAATCCCGACTCTTGCGTCCTCGTTCGTACACTCTGGGCAACGTGAGCTATCTAGGCTCGCGGCAGAAAGAGAGGGAGCCCCGGTGGGGCCACTCTGACATACTTGGTTTAAGGGCTCACCGAGGTCTTTTGCGCAGCGTCTGTTCACCATGAGGTGCGGCTGCAAGCGGGCGTCTGTCTTGAAGCAAGCGGCTCGCTATATAAATGTGTAAATATTTTCCAAAAACCCCAAAACGGGTTGTGCGCTGGCCTTGGGACCCGCCACGTAAAAAACTTAATTCCAATGAAAACTAATGTACCAAAGCCTCGGATGAGAACCCCCTTTAATGTTGACGACCCGGCAAAACGAATAAGGAATAATGATTTGGATATTAGGGCATGTACCGGGAATGTCCGGACCCTTTCAAGGGACGGTACCGCTGTCCGACTGGTTGATGTCCTCGTAGGCGCAAAGGCCGACATCACCGCCCTGCAGGAAATGCGACGGACGGGGCAAGGAAAGACGACCATCGGTCCTTGTGACGTATACTATAGTGGCCAGGCCCGCGGCAAAGCGCGTGGTGCAGGATTCGTGGTGGGGAAGAGACTTCGCTACCAAGTATTAGCGTTCACTCCTGTGGACGAGCGCCTCGCTGCGATCCGCATAAAGGCGAGGTTTTTCAACATAACATTTATCTGCGCCTATGCGGCGACTGAGGAGACGGACGACGCAGAGAAGGACTCCTTCTACGATAAACTTGAACAGACTTATGATCGCTGCCCCCAGCATGATATCAAAATCGTGCTCGGCGAATTTAATGCCAAGGTGGGCAAGGCAGGAGTCTTTGGTCCTACAGTTGGAAAATTCACTCTCCACGATATAACATCCCCCAACGACACTAGGTTGATTGACTTCGTCGCTGCTCGCAATATGGTCATCAGTAGTACCAGGTTCCAACATAAGCGAATACACCAAGCCACATGCTGTCCCTTGATCAAAGAACTAGAAACCAGATTGATCATGTCATGATCGACGGCAGATACAGCTCCACCGTTCTGGACGTGCGTACCCTACGTGGTCCCAATATCGACTCGGACCATTATCTTGTTGCAGCCAAGATACGCACTAGCCTCTGTGCAGCGAAGAAAGTGCGCACACACAGAGCCAAAAATGCCTAATAAAATTAATAAGATTGTCTTCATGATCAGCTGTTGGGCAAAGGGGTAGTCGCAACGATGCAAACGAAGAAAAAACTGTACGGAAATCTTTTTGGTTCTGAGAAGAAATTCTTATTAAAAAACTATACATTTAGTACAAAGGTGTAGTTAGACGCTGGCAATTATTAGTATTCGATGGCCGGATGGTTAGCAGCTTGGTTTAGCAATCGAAAAATTGTAAGTTCGATTCTCTCTCTTTTTTTCCTAATTAGAAATGTTAAAAAGAAATCTTCTTAAATATATTTATAAGATTTTCCTTTGAAATATTAACAACTCTACACATATCGGTAATTAGAAGCTGGCAATCAAAAGTGAGCGATGGCCTGATGGTTAACAGCTGGGTTTATCATTCCGAAAATTGTAAGTTCGATTCTCGGTGAGGGCGATATCATTTTATTTTTCATTTAAAATATTAAAAAGAAAATCTTCTTAATAAAATTAAAAAGACTGTCTCTACAATAATAAGAAGCACATCTTCTTGAAGAAAATCTATAGAGATATCTTATGACTTTTGTTCTATTTTATTAGGCATTGTTGGCTCTGTGCAGTAGCGGAAGGAAAGTTTGACGTCGAGAAGCTGCACATGACACAGACAGCTGATAATTTCTCCACTCGACTTTCACACCTGCTATCAGAGGGCAATCCTCAACCTAACGATGTAACCAAGCAATGGTAGCATATCTCTCACTCCGCCGCTGAGGCCACTATAGGATTTCAGCGAGCCCGCAAGAACAACTGGTACGATGAGGAATGTAGCACTGCCTCGGACAAAAAGGACGCTGCATACAGGGAAACGTTGCGAACGGGCGCAACCCGCAGTGTATGGCAACGCTATAGTGAGGCGAGGAAGGAAGAGGGGCGCCTTTTCAGAAAAAAGAAACGTGAAGCCGAAAGGCGTGAGTGTGAGGAGCTTGAGATGCTGGCTGACAGGAATGATGCCCGAAAATTCTATGAAAAGATCCGGCGGATGACGGAAGGTTTAAAGACCGGGGCAAGTTCCTCTAAGGACAATAACGGCGACCTGGTAACCGACGTACATAATGTACTTAAATTATGGAGGAGGCACTTCTCCTCACTGCTAAATTGCGAGGGAGACGTCGAACCCGATACCCCAATCCCTGACGATGGAAAATTCGTCCCACCACCTGGCTATGATGAAGTGAGGATAGCTGTATCCCGGCTCAAAAACAACAAATCGCCTGGAAAAGACGGACTACCCGCCGAGCTGTTCAAACACGGAGTCGAAGAGCTGGTAAAAAGCATGCATCAGCTCTTATGCAGAATATGGTCAGATGAGTGCATGCCTCCAGATTGGAATTTAAGTGTGCTCTGCCCAATCCACAAGAAAGGCGATCCCGCTAACCCCACCAACTACCGCGGAATCAGTCTTCTTAATATCGCATATAAGGTTCTTTCTAGCGTATTGTGTGAAAGACTGAAGCCCATCGTAGACAAACTGATTGGACCTTATCAGTGTGGCTTTAGACCTGGTAAGTCTACCATCGACCAGATTTTCACGATACGCCAAATCCTAGAGAAGACCCATCATAAAAGAATCGACACTCACCATCTCTTTGTCGATTTTAAAGCCGCTTTTGACAGCGCAAAAAGGAGTTGCCTGTATGCCGCCATGTCTGAATTTAACTTCCCTGCAAAGCTTATACGGCTTTGCCAAATGACGTTGAGCAATACCAACAGCTCCGTCAGAATCGGGAAGGACCTCTCTGAGCCATTTGAAACCAAACGAGGCTTCAGACAGGGCGACTCCCTTTCGTGCGATTTCTTCAATCTGATGCTGGAGAAGATAATTCCAGCAGCAGAGCTAAACCGCAATGGTACAATCTTTTACAAGAGCGTGCAATTGCTGGCGTATGCCGATGATATTGATATCATTGGCCTTAACAACCGCGCCGTAAGTGATGCCTTCTCTGGACTGGATAAGGAAGCGAAAAAAGTGGGTCTTGCGATGAACGAGGACAAGACGAAGTATCTGCTGTCATAAAAGAAAGAATCGGCGCACCTGCGCCTTGGCAGCCAGGTCACCGTTGATAGCTACAAGTTTGAAACGGTGAGAGACTTCGTCTATTTGGGAACCAGCATTAACACCGAAAATAATATCAGTCTAGAAATCCAACGGAGAATCACCCTTGCCAACAAGTGTTACTTTGGACTAAGTAGGCAATTGAGAAGTAAAGTCCTCTCTCGACAAACAAATCTCACGCTCTATAAGTCGCTCATAATACCAGTCCTGATGTACGGCTCGGAATCATGGACAGTGTCAAGAGAAGATGAGATGGCCCTTGGAGTATTTGAGAGAAAAGTTCTCCGGAAGATTTATGGTCCTTCCCGTGATGCCAACGGCGAGTATCGAAGGAAATTTAACGATGAGCTGTACGAGCTTTACGCAGACCTGACCATAGTTCAGCGGATTAAAGCCCAAGGGGAAAGTGTTCCTATCGACACCCGAATTCGGCAGCAGAGGAAGGGGGAGACCTCGACTGAGATGGAAACAACAGGTGGAGGATGACTTGAACTCCCTTGGGGTTTCCAATTGGCGTCAGTTATCGCTAAAAAGGACTGGCGTGCTTTGATACGAAACGGCCAAAATCGCCTAGGCGGTTAAGCGTCATTATGACGCAAGCCAAGATTAGATTAGATAATCACATAATATTAAGAGGATTTTCTTTTTAATATTTCAAATTAAAACAAGTAAGGAAGTCTAAGTTCGGGTGAAACCGAACATTACATACCCAGCTGTGCACATAAAGTGGGCGTGATCGTTCACCGATTTTTCTTATTTTCTGTGGTAGTACTCTACATAAACATAACATGCCTGGTACCTAGTTTCGTAAATCTATCTCACACCGTTCTGAAGTTGTTAGCAGTCGAATTTAAAAATTGCTTGACTCATAAGTGGGCGGTGCCACGCCCACTTTCCAAAATTTTGAATAAATTATGTAAAGAATAGGAAAGTTGATGTATGTACCAAATTATATTATTACAGCGAAATCAGTTAATTAGATATGGACTTTTCAATATTTCCACCTCCTTTCAATATAACTTTTATGAAAAAGTAGGCGTGGTCGCGAAGCGATTTCGTTTATTTTCTATAGCTGAATTTACCACAACAATAGTATGTCCTCTACGAAATTTCGTTATACTAGCATAAACTGTTCTGAAGTTATTAAGAGTCAAAATTTTAAAATTTCTTCAAATATACGTGGGCGGTACCACGCCCCCTTTTCAAAATTTTTTATAAAATCGGCCTTAGAACATCTAAATCAATACATATTGCAAATTTTATCATTGTAGCTGCTTCTAATATTGAATTAACCCATTTTATACGTTTTTCGAAATTTTCGATATCGAAAAAGGGGCGTGGTTATGGTCCGATTTTACCCATTTTCAATAGCAATCTATTCTGAACCCAAATAAGTACGCATGCCAAATTTGGTGAAGATATCTCATTATTTGCTCAAGTTATCGTGTTAACGGACAGACGGACGGACGGACGGACGGACGGACGGACGGACGGACGGACGGACGGACGGACGGACGGACGGACGGACAGACGGACGGACATGGCTCAATCAAATTTTTTTTCGATCCTGATCATATAGATATATGGAAGTCTATATCTATCTCGATTCCTTTATACCTGTACAACCAACCGTTATCCTAACAAAGTTATAATACCCTGTGTACAAGTACAGCTGGGTATAAAAAAAAAAATGTACGCTCAACCTAGTCTAGTCTAATCTACACTACCATGCCATCGTATACTAAACTTGCCAACGTCTAATTACACCTTTGTTATTTTTGCCTCACCACATGTCCACTTGCCTTATTGCCTTCACCCCGAATCGAACTAAGAATTATTAACTGCTGAACGGAGATCTCTACCATGATGCTATCGTGTACTTGTGGTTGGTAGCGTCGAATTACACATTTGAAGAAGGCATACCTGAATTTGAATTAATAAGGGATCTTTTAAAAATATATAGTTTTCCTTTTCAATAAATTCAATATGAATCTAGTGAAAATAAGAGGATGTTCTCATTAATTTACTTTAAACAGGTTTTATCATAACAAGTAAGGAAGTCTAAGTTCGGGTGAAACCGAACATTACATACCCAGCTGTGCACATAAAGTGGGCGTGATCGTTCACCGATTTTTCTTATTTTCTGTGGTAGTACTCTACATAAACATAACATACCTGGTACCTAGTTTCGTAAATCTATCTCACACCGTTCTGAAGTTGTTAGCAGTCGAATTTAAAAATTGCTTGACTCATAAGTGGGCGGTGCCACGCCCACTTTCCAAAATTTTGAAAAAATTATGTAAAGAATGTGAAAGTTGATGTATGTACCAAATTATATTATTATAGCGAAATCAGTTAATTAGATATGGACTTTTCAATATTTCCACCTCCTTTCAATATAACTTTTATGAAAAAGTAGGCGTGGTCGCGAAGCGATTTCGTTTATTTTCTATAGCTGAATTTACCACAACAATAGTATGTCCTCTACGAAATTTCGTTATACTAGCATAAACTGTTCTGAAGTTATTAAGAGTCAAAATTTTAAAATTTCTTCAAATATACGTGGGCGGTACCACGCCCCCTTTTAAAATTTTTTTATAAAATCGGCCTTAGAACATCCAAATCAATACATATTGCAAATTTTATCATTGTAGCTGCTTCTAATATTGAATTAACCCATTTTATACGTTTTTCGAAATTTTCGATATCGAAAAAGGGGCGTGGTTATGGTCCGATTTTACCCATTTTCAATAGCAATCTATTCTGAACCCAAATAAGTAGGTAGGTTCAAGTGGCTGCCGCAGAGGCACACTTAGGCCAGTTTTGAAGGCCCGTTGTGATACCACCAACACAAGGAAAGTCAGCCCCGGGACCCAGCTATATGGAAAATCCCTGAGTTGTTGGGATTTTCCACATAGCAGAATCCCGGGACTGACACTCCTAAACCGACACCGTTACTCCTCCTCGAACCACTTAGATGACTTTATGAAGCCCATCAAGTCCTTTATGTCCAGTTCCGCGATCTGGCTTAGACTATCTAGGAACGGAACTCCCAAAAAGCGCGTTCTCACGCCGCTTAAGGCCGGACAGTTGCAGATGAGGTGCTCCACCGTTTCCTCCTCCTCATCATCTTTGCAACTCCTGCAGCATCGTCGGTAGGGCACACTTAGCCTTTCTGCATGCCTACCAATGAGGCAGTGACCGGTTAATACCCCTATCAATATGCAGATTTCCCTCCTAGTTAGGGCATAAATGCGTCTAGACCTTTTAAGATCCCATTTTGGCCAGGTTTGTTTCGATATCCGACACCCTGGGGATTGCAGCCATCTTTCGTTGGCTTGACGGAGTGTGTGCTCCTTCAGCATTAGTTTGCATGTGGCAAACGGCATACCTAAGCGCTCTTTATCCCGAAGAACCTGCTTGGTCGTGCCCTGCCTGGCAAGCTCGTCTGCCTTACAGTTTCCCTCAATGTCCCTATGTCCCGGGACCCATATGAGGTTTACGCGGTTCTGTTGGGCCATCTCCTGAAGAGATCGACGACAGCTGAGCGTCAGTTCAGAGTTGAACGTGTATGAGCCAAGGGATTTGATTGCCGCCTGGCTATCGCTGAAAATAGTGATATCTCCTCCGATAACACGTTTGCTTAACCAGGCCGCGGCGTCCCGGATTGCCGAGACTTCCGCCTGGAAGACGCTACAATGATCAGGTAGTCTGAAGGAGAGTTCAAGGTCCAAATCCCTTGAATAAACCCCTCCTCCAACTCTGCCGTCCAACTTCGAGCCGTCGGTGTATATGGAAGTGCCACCATTTGTGTCGGGACACCAATCCGTCCTCTCCCAGTCTTCTCTGCTGGGAATGTTTATTTTGAAGCAGCTATCCCCGACTGTAGTGGTCGCACAACGATCTGTGCTTAGAGGGAGAAAGCTGTAAGATTCCAGAATACTGGAGTGTCCAATAGTACCCGCACCCCAACTGGAGGTTTCTCTTAGGCGCAGAGCTGATGCCGCCGCTGACCGAAACCCTTCCAGATCAAGTGGCAAAATGCCCAGAATGGCCTGGAGGGCTTCATTGGGCGTTGTCCTTAGCGCACCGCTTATACAGATCATATTGGATCTATGGACTTTCCGCAACAGATTCAGGTATGTTGTCTTGCTCAGTGCCGGCCACCATACGACGACTCCATACAGCATGATTGGGCGAATGATGGCCGTGTAGATCCAACTGCATATTCTAGGGCTGAGCCCCCATTTTTTGCCAATGGCTCTTTTGCATGTGTAAAGAGCGATGCAAGCTTTCTTCTGGCGCTGAAGAACATTCTCCTTCCAATTCAGTTTCCTGTCCAGAACTATGCCTAGAAACTTGGCCTTATCCGACAAGCCCAGGCGCGTGCCATCTAGTTCTGGTAGGCTTAGTGGCGGTATTTTTTACCGGTTGGTGAAGAGGACAAGTTCCACTTTCCCCGGGTTGATACTAAGTCCACAGCGAGAGGACCACCTCGAAACCTCTCGCAGTGCTACTTGCATCAGGTCACACAGAGTTTGTGGGAACTTGCCTCTGAATGCAATAGCTAAATCGTCTGCGTATGCCACTATCTTCCCGCCCCCCCAGCTTGTGTCCCGTAGCAACGAGTTGACTGTGAGGTTCCATAAAAGCGGGGAAAGAACACCACCCTGGGGCGTTCCCCTTGTGACATAGCGTGATAACTCGACCATACCAAGTGAAGAAGCTATTTTCCTTCCTCTTAGAAGTTGGTCAATTAAACCAGTTAGAGGTCTATCTACGCCCAGATTAGTTAGAGCGGAGTTGATCGCCTCCGGGCTTATATTGTTGAAAGCCCCCTCAATGTCTAAGAAGGCCACGAGACAGTAGTCCTTTTCACACAGCGATTTCTCAATGACAGATACTAGGCTGTGCAGAGCAGTTTCTGTTGATTTACTCTTGGTGTATGCATGCTGATAGCTAGAGATAAGGTTGCTATCAATAGTCGTTGAAAGGTACTCGCTTAGTATCCTCTCAAAGGTTTTGAGTACAAAGGACGAGAGACTGATCGGTCTGTAATCTTTTGGCTCGTAGTGGGATGCCTTCCCAGCCTTAGGGATAAACACTACCGTGGCGCTTCTCCAGGAGCCCGGAATGTGGTTGAGAGCCAGGCAGGCTGTGAAGAGAAATACCAGCCATTTAGCTGATGTCTCCAACGTGTTTATAAGTTGCGCGGGGATAATCCCGTCCGGCCCGGCAGCCTTATACGGTTCAAAGCTCTTAACTGCCCACCTTACCCTTTCCTCAGTGATGGGTATATTTACTGCCAGGTTTGTTGCAGATGCTAGTGGTGCGTCATGCAGATTCCCCGGAAAATGTGTATTCAAGAGCAGCTCAAGGGTTTCCTCTTCCGTGCTGGTCCAGGATCCGTCAGGTTTTCGCAAATAGCTGATGGCTGTTTGACTTTTCGAGAGAACTCGTCTAAGTCTCGCTGTATCGTCGACCTTTTCGACGCCAGTGCAGAAATTTCTCCACGAGGTCCTTTTCGCCTGTCTCAGAGCTTTTTTATAGGCCCTTAGTTTAGCTTTATATTCGTGCCAGTGAGGCTCAGAGCCGAGGGTCTTGGCCTTGTTAAATTGTTTCCGGCATGATTTGCGGAGCGAGTCCAAATCGTAGGACCACCAATGTGGCCTGTGTTTACCGCGTGGTTTTGGCACTGGACAAGCTTGTCCTAGAGCATTTGAGAGCGCCGATGTAAATGTAGTAACAAGATCCTCCAGCTCCTCTACTGATGAGGGGGCCTGTGAGGGCAGTACTGGCAGGTCTCTGTCTAATATTTCATTGTGTAACTGCCAATTAGTGTTACGTGGATTGCGCTTCATAATAGGTTGTTCTACAATAAAGTCTAGAACCATTTCTATGTAACGGTGGTCGGAGAATGAATGTTCTTCCAGAACCCGCCATTTTCTGACCCACTCATAAGCGCCTTCACTACAGATAGTGAGGTCTATGGCCTCCCTGCGGGTCTTAGTGATAAAAGTAGGCTCATTACCCACGTTGCAAATTACCAGGTTAGTTGTTAAGAGGTAATCAAACAGAGACTCGCCCCTGGCATTGATATCGGAGCTCCCCCATTGGACATGGTGAGCATTAGCGTCCGCTCCAATAATAAGATTACCTGTGCAGAAATTTGACACCAGGTCTTTCACCTCCGTTTGTGGTGGGGGTTCTTCGGCGTCGTAGGGCATATAGACCGACGCCACCGTCAGGCGGGTGCTGTCGACCGTTAGACTGATAGCGGTAATATCACCATTGGTGTAGTTAGGTAGGAGAAAGGAGTTCAACTCAGACTTGACCATAATACACGTTCTGACTTTGCTCTCCTCGCTGGCTCGAATGAGCTTGAAGCCCTTAGTCCCCAATCCGCAGATTCTCGAGCTATTGACCCAGGGTTCTTGGATGAGGACCACATCCACGTCGCCTTTAGAAAGACGACTACTTAAAGCAGCCGAAGCCACTTTAGATTTGTGCAAATTAATCTGAAGCACCACCAACATGAGAGCGCACAGACTTCCCTGCCGTCCCCATATCGTCGAGGTTTGCTCCATCCCGGAGGTTGCCTATCAACGACGAGTTGTTCCGATTAACTGCCCGATGTGGCGTTGCAGGAGTCCTGCTGCCTGTAGCGTTAGATGTTAGTCGCTCAGCGTTGGCTGCTACCACCGTGACGTCGAGGACTTCCTCGTCCTGTAGGCTGTCCTCCATCTCCGAGTTGTTCACCGCACTATCGCCAAGGGACGTGGCGGATAACATGCTTTCCGCATCGGAATCCTCCGCCTCCTCTTCTGGTAATAAGTTTTCCGGTTCCCCCGGAGCAGCCGAGAAGGCAGCGCGCTGAGCATCACCACGATATACGTGGATAACGATCTGGCCTACGCTGTAGTGTACTAGGCCATTGCACCTTTTGAGGGGCTCGATTGACTCTTTATTCATGGTGAACACCACCTGTCTGTCGGGCCCTACCGCATCCCCGACCAGATTGACACTCCAGTCATGCGTTGGGAGGGACGGATTCATTAGCCGTAGCATCCCGAGTATTCTCTCGGGTTCGTCAGGGATGGCCGGAATCCACGCCCTTGCCCTTGGACGAGCTGGAATGTCCTTCCAGTCGACGACCTCTATCTTTGCGCCCTGGTAGACTTCACCCAGTTTAGCAGCTGCTGCCTTGTACAGTGCTACGGTTTTTGCATCCTCGCATGCGAGTAATTTAATTTGACCCTGGTGCCAACCCGCATCCGTTACTCGTGCCGAACTACCCGGAAACTCCGGAGCAACGTTGAGAAGAATGTTGCCGAGTTCATTTCGCACGTAACGCCACCGGTCCTTGGGGATGGCCAGACGGTCATTGCCTCGGTCAAGGACGCCTATAAGGATCCTGTCCTTGGTTACCTCAGCAAAGCTTAGTTTGCCCGCTCCAGAGGTATTCTGATGCCGCTTGGGAGGGGGAATAAACTCCAGATCCGATCTCTGGCGCTTGAAAGGGTTAACTTTTAACCTCTTTGGCATGTAAGAATTTTGGAAATCCGGTATCACAGCTTTCGCTAGCTCTACAGATTTACTGGAATTCGGCGACAGTGATTCCTGCGGTACCCCTTCATACCTCTTCAGGATCTTTGCAGCCAATCTTTTCTCGTGGTATGTGAAGCGGCGGGGAGATGTCTCCCTGGAGTGCGGACCCGTAGTTGCCATCGCGGTCGCTCTCCTTGCCGACATCTCAGTTGCAGCTTCCTTCTCCTTCGAAACTCCGAGGCCAGGTCGTGAGACCGCTGCCACAGACGTAAAGATACTGGTTTTCATATCAGCGGTTGATGGGAGTTTAGCATCCGCCGTTGTCCGCTTAGCTGCGTTGGCAACCGCACTGGTGCTAGCTCCCATCAAGTCAATCTTATTCGATAGAGGGTTGGTTGACCGACTCGTAGTTGCCATCGCTGTCGATCCCCCCCTTGATTGTGGAACGGAGGTTGTCCTCCGGCGTTGTTGTTGCTTCCTCGCCTGCTCCTCCATAGCTCTCCTTTGCTGAGGAGTGAAATTTGGCGTTGTTTGTTTTTTAGATTTTTCGTTTTTATTCAGGTTATTCGAGTTCATCTTGTTCGTACGACCCATCGCCGGACAAGGCCAGCTTAGGGTCAAGGGAAGAGTAGGGGAAAATGTGTCGTCCGCCGCGGCAGAGCCCCGTACCGCGGTAAGGCCATGCTTACTCTCTGAGGCGACCCGGTGTCAGAGAGGCTCCGTTCAAATACAGCCACGATTTGCCTCCCGGCTGCAAACGTCCAATGGGCACGGTTTCGCATAACACCCTGGATTGGGAGGGGGAAGATCTTTGTCGTCGCGCCAGAGAGGCTAGGCTGCTCTCGTGATGAAGTGCCGTACGGAGCTATGATCACAAGGGCAGCGTAGCCCTGTGGCTATCGACTTAAGCCCTCGTACCGCGGCAAGGTATCCACCCTTCACGAGGGACCCAAATAAGTACGCATGCCAAATTTGGTGAAGATATCTCATTATTTGCTCAAGTTATCGTGTTAACGGACAGACGGACGGACGGACGGACGGACGGACGGACGGACGGACGGACGGACGGACATGGCTCAATCAAATTTTTTTTCGATCCTGATCATATTGATATATGGAAGTCTATATCTATCTCGATTCCTTTATACCTGTACAACCAACCGTTATCCTAACAAAGTTATAATACCCTGTGTACAAGTACAGCTGGGTATAAAAACAAGCAGATTTCATCTAACAATTGAACGTTTTTGACAAAAGTACATAAAAAATTCATAAATAAGAAGCTAACTCCTTCTTTTTAGCCGATTTCGTTTTCAATAAATTTGAGAAGAAATTCAAGCTAAAATCTAGAAGATTCCTAGCACAAATTTTTAAAATTTTTCCCCACTTGCTCTCCCCGGCCAAAAAGCTTTTTTAGATGTCTATCTCTTTGATTATATGTGAACTTTTTCAAAGTTTGAAAATCGTCATTTAGGGGCTTACACTAGTATAGCCGTAAAAATTTTTCTATTAGAGATATTCTTACATTCCATAGGGCGTTTAAAAGGTAAAAGAGAGTAGTTTGTTTAAAAGTAAATAATAAATCATATAGCAAGTACCTGGTATTAAAAACCTGGTACTGAAAATACATAATTTGTATCCTTTTTTTCGTCAAATTTTGCCGGCTCTGACGTTTTTACTGTATTAAGTAGCCACTCAATTTTTTTCAGAAATTAAGGGTACATATCCTAGAAGAAACTAACCCATCCATCGTCCAAAAAAACTCACTCCTTATAGATAAATTATTATCCCGAAATTTGTAAGTTTTCAAAAATCGTGTTTTAATACCGGAAATTTCGTTTTGTTATTTTCATACTAACTAAATAACTCAATATAAATTTGTTTTCAAAGTAAATTTTCGTATGATTTTTGGAATTTTTTTCAAGCAACCTTTACACAGTCTTAAAGTTGAAGCGTGCAACTTTCCAACAAAAAAACCGCGTGTAGCCAGTACACGTGAAAGAAGTTAACTTCTTAAATTGAGAAATAACGAAATATGAAAGAGAGTATTCGAGAATGGTTTAGATTCACAATATCTTGCTTCCGGGAAGTGGACCAGGGAAACGATCCATTCGAAAATATGTTATACATGGTGGGTTTTCCCTTATAGGAAGAGGGGCGTGGTAGAAGGACAGAGGGCAATGAAGAGCAAAAGGGAGGAAGACAGGAAAGAGAGTTGTACGAAGAAAGAAAGGAAGACTAGGTGGCAAGCCTGCTTGAAATTTAAATATTTGGAATACGGTCGCAAATACCTTTCACTTGATACCCATACCGGTGACTACTTGCCGTTTTTTTAACCTATTCTTAACCCTTAGGGGTGGCTATTTTTTTTCGCCCTTTCCCATACATTTTGTATGGGGAAATATGGTATTTTTTTTTCAAAGTGAATTTTCTTTAAATTTTTGCAACTTTTTTGAAAATATTTTTACATACTCATAAAGTTAAAGCTTCGAAGCTTCCAAAATGGTAAGCCATGTGCGAATATCTTAACTATTAAAATAATTATAGCCATTTAAAATTTACTAAATTTTATACGTGTTACTGTGTGTGTGTGTGTGCAATAGTACAAAACTCAGCCACTTTAAAATGGCTGTAATTATCTTAATAGTTAAGATAATCGCACCTGGCTTACCATTTTGGAAGTTTCAAAGCTTCAACTTTAAGAGTATGTAAAAATATTTTCAAAAATTAAAAGAAAATTCACTTTGAAAAAAATTCCTTTTTTCCCCATACAAAATGTATGCGAAAGGGCGAAAAAATAGCCACCCCTAAGGGTTAAGTTAGAGCGCTAATTTTTTGCAAAATATTTTTTCTTTTAAAATAAACTTACATTTTTCCCAAAACTTCTTCCGTTCCGATACATTGGCAGCCAACGTGTTAATACCCATATTGGCATATCTTGCTCAATATTAAAAAAAATTGAGATAAGTGGCAACCCTGTGAACTGCCCCAAATGCCAACACCCACGCATATAATCTTAGAATGAATCATACGAACTATAATGCCAAATTTTATCCAAATCGGTTGAGCGGTTCCCGAGATATAAGAAACGCTACGCCTGAAAGTCGGCTACAATTTCCATTTCCGTGCCATAACTTCCGTGCCCATAGCTTCCGTTGCATCGTCATCCCTTCAAATTTTACTCTCAATCAAAACTTCATATTGCCGCCTAAGAAGTTAACTTCAGAAACCGCGTGCAATTATCATAACTCTTAAACTAGTTACAGAAATTTGAAAATAACTTGTATAAATTTTGTATTATTTCAAGGAACACATACATATAATGCCGCAATTAATTTTTAAATATATGTAAATAGTTTCGTAGTTATGATAATTGCACGCGGTTTTTTTTTTGGTGCAAAGTTGGGAGCTTCAGCTTTCAGACTATGTAAAGGTTGCTTGAAAAACGTCTCAAAAATTATACGAAAATTTACTTAAAAAAAAAATTTTATATTGGTTTAGGATATCCATCAGCAGTGACCCTTAGTATGCAAATAACAAAACGAAATGTTGAGGTTTTAGGAGCTAAAGGCAGGTACTGGAGTCCACGAGAAATTCGAATTTTTATCTCTTGAGAAACATGTCCGTTTTAGAGCCTGAAAAAGTCGATTTTTGAAAACTTACAAATTTCGATATAATAATTTATCTATAAGGAGTGAGTTTTTTGACCGATGGATGGCTTAATTTCTTCTAGGATATGTACCCTTAATTTCTGAAAAAAATTGAGTGGCTTCTTAAAACAGTAAAGACGTCAGAGCCAACTAAAATTTACAGAAAAGGATAAAAATTAATGCCAGGTACTCGCTATATGATTCATTATTTACTTTTAAACAAACTACTCTCTTTCACCTTTAAAACGCCCTATCGAATGTAAGAATATCTCTAATAGAAACATTTTTACAGCTATACTAGGGTAAGCCTAAAAATGACGCTTTTCAAACTTTGAATTACGACCAGTCCGAAACCTGTGGTTATAAAAATTAAAGGTGTGTAAATTTGATCCTTTAGGACCCTGAAGAAGTGTCTCTCAAAGTTTGAGCGAAATCCGATACTAGCCAGCATTTTGAATTAGACGTTCTCATATGGAATGTCTCGTACCTATGTAAGGGCTGGGAATAGGGATAGGGATAGGGATAGGGATAGGGATAGGGATAGGGATAGGGGTAGGGATAGGGATAGGGATAGGGATAGGGATATGGATAGGGATAGGGATAGGGATAGGGATAGGGATAGGGATAGGGATAGGGATAGGGATAGGGATAGGGATAGGGATAGGGATAGGGATAGGGATAGGGATAGGGATAGGGATAGGGATAGGGATAGGGATAGGGATAGGGATAGGGATAGGGATAGGGATAGGGATAGGGATAGGGATAGGGATAGGGATAGGGATAGGGATAGGGATAGGGATAGGGATAGGGATAGGGATAGGGATAGGGATAGGGATAGGGATAGGGATAGGGATAGGGATAGGGATAGGGATAGGGATAGGGATAGGGATAGGGATAGGGATAGGGATAGGGATAGGGATAGGGATAGGGATAGGGATAGGGATAGGGATAGGGATAGGGATAGGGATAGGGATAGGGATAGGGATAGGGATAGGGATAGGGATAGGGATAGGGATAGGGATAGGGATAGGGATAGGGATAGGGATAGGGATAGGGATAGGGATAGGGATAGGGATAGGGATAGGGATAGGGATAGGGATAGGGATAGGGATAGGGATAGGGATAGGGATAGGGATAGGGATAGGGATAGGGATAGGGATAGGGATAGGGATAGGGATAGGGATAGGGATAGGGATAGGGATAGGGATAGGGATAGGGATAGGGATAGGGATAGGGATAGGGATAGGGATAGGGATAGGGATAGGGATAGGGATAGGGATAGGGATAGGGATAGGGATAGGGATAGGGATAGGGATAGGGATAGGGATAGGGATAGGGATAGGGATAGGGATAGGGATAGGGATAGGGATAGGGATAGGGATAGGGATAGGGATAGGGATAGGGATAGGGATAGGGATAGGGATAGGGATAGGGATAGGGATAGGGATAGGGATAGGGATAGGGATAGGGATAGGGATAGGGATAGGGATAGGGATAGGGATAGGGATAGGGATAGGGATAGGGATAGGGATAGGGATAGGGATAGGGATAGGGATAGGGATAGGGATAGGGATAGGGATAGGGATAGGGATAGGGATAGGGATAGGGATAGGGATAGGGATAGGGATAGGGATAGGGATAGGGATAGGGATAGGGATAGGGATAGGGATAGGGATAGGGATAGGGATAGGGATAGGGATAGGGATAGGGATAGGGATAGGGATAGGGATAGGGATAGGGATAGGGATAGGGATAGGGATAGGGATAGGGATAGGGATAGGGATAGGGATAGGGATAGGGATAGGGATAGGGATAGGGATAGGGATAGGGATAGGGATAGGGATAGGGATAGGGATAGGGATAGGGATAGGGATAGGGATAGGGATAGGGATAGGGATAGGGATAGGGATAGGGATAGGGATAGGGATAGGGATAGGGATAGGGATAGGGATAGGGATAGGGATAGGGATAGGGATAGGGATAGGGATAGGGATAGGGATAGGGATAGGGATAGGGATAGGGATAGGGATAGGGATAGGGATAGGGATAGGGATAGGGATAGGGATAGGGATAGGGATAGGGATAGGGATAGGGATAGGGATAGGGATAGGGATAGGGATAGGGATAGGGATAGGGATAGGGATAGGGATAGGGATAGGGATAGGGATAGGGATAGGGATAGGGATAGGGATAGGGATAGGGATAGGGATAGGGATAGGGATAGGGATAGGGATAGGGATAGGGATAGGGATAGGGATAGGGATAGGGATAGGGATAGGGATAGGGATAGGGATAGGGATAGGGATAGGGATAGGGATAGGGATAGGGATAGGGATAGGGATAGGGATAGGGATAGGGATAGGGATAGGGATAGGGATAGGGATAGGGATAGGGATAGGGATTTGACATGGCTATGGGCCAAAAATAAATAAGAACACGGGATGGTTTTGGTGTAGTTATTAGTCCCATATGAGACCCCGTTCTCGAAACATTTACCGAAATATGGACCCGGTGTGGCCCTAGACGGGTTTCCTACAATTTGGGTTGCAAATGAAAGGTGTTGACGAGTGCTTTAACATGGTGTAGTTGTTAGTCTCATATCATAACCCGTTTTCGAGATATTTACCAAAATATGGACCAGGTGAGGACCTAGAAGATGTTTGTATACGAAACCGTTTCTGATAAAACTTCTTATTAGGGTATTAGAAGGCTATGGTTTTTGGGTAACCTTTTTTCAAACACCAACCTTAATGTGGACCTGTGATAGAAATAGGGTGCTCTTCAATACCTCAACCTTTTTCAACTAAGAAATAAAATGGTAGGCGAAATTTGATAGATAAAATCCCTAGCGAAGCTAGAGAGTATTATGAACTGACTCTATAGAGTGCGTTACACATGGGCAATTGTATGTTGCAATGTCCGGAACTGGGAAAGCGCAGAACCAAGCTATAGTACTTTCTTCAGATAATAAAACAAAAAATGTAGTATGTATATTCTGAAGTACTTTGAAATTTAGCGTTTTTTGACTCTCTAATGTAAATACAAAAAAATCAAGCTTCATATTGAAATGCATATCGAAACCAATATGTTCTCGATCTTTTTAAAAAAATGTGAAAGCTGAACCTGCAAACAACGTCGAACACGGGCTGCTAGTCTATTGATAACTGAGTTATAGGTCGAAATGCGGCTGCCCAAAAACCTTCAAATTTTCCACCGAAAGGGGAGATCAACAAGATTTTTTTGGATATTGTTTTATTTCGATAAACTGATTTAGCGTCAAAATTTGTATTCCATTTATTTAATGTTTTAGCACAAGAGATACCTATCAACAATTTTACTATATCAATATTATTCTTCTAATCTAATTTATACTTGTAATAAAACTGCATAAATAACGATAGCATTTCACAAACCACTTCGTCGTCTATCAAGATAAAATGCAATTTGGAAATAAAAAAGCCAATTCTCCACCCCATATCTAGATCGTTGCTACCACAAATTGAACCACTTCACCTGTCGCTTTATCAAGTCTCAGCCAAGCTCGGCCAAACTTGTTAACTTGGTGGTCTCAATTTGCTCTGAATTTCAATTAGTTTTTCATAATGGTATCACATTTGCACTTTGATTTAAATTTTTATGCAAACATCGGACAGTTAAAAAATTTTATCGATAGACGTATTGGTTCCGTAGTCAGCCAAATGCATTCAAGGATAACACCTGCTGATTTTACAGGCTGCTGTCAATTCTTCGAGTTGCTAGTATGGCTACTCATATTTCAGTGATTTTAATGTGTCGATGAGGGAACTAAATACTTACAAACATACAAAGTTATGTAATACGATATGCGACCCACCAGTTGACGCAATAAAGATTTACGTAAATGATTTTGAGAGCTGGAGCAAGCTGAAGGACTAAGCACCTTATAAAAATACTTAACCAAGCAAAGCTGATACTAAATTGCATCTAGAGGTATGCTTGTGTGTTTATAATAGTTGTCTACTCGTTTGGAAAATTTATTAGTATTTTTATGTAAATTACGCGATTTGAATGGAAATTCATTTTTCTTTTATTGCTATTTGACGTTATCGATAAAAAAAGTGGCTCAATCGCGATAACTTCATTTCGAGCCATTGTTTTTGTATGGTAAATTTTATACAGCAACCACCTTATACATATGTAAATATATGTACATATATAAGAAGCAATGACCTGGCCAGCAACAGCGTTAGAAATTTATTACGATAGGAGTAGATTTAATACTTTTTATGAAGAAAAGTTTAGAAATTCCTTATGCCGTTACCAATGGTGTAATACCATTTTTACACTCAGCTATGTAGGTATACATAGCTCACAGCAAAATTTTGAAACATCATATTGCAGTTTTGTATCCATCATCTTTCATATTTATATAAAGTCGCTTGATGGGCATTCCCATTTTTTAAATATTGAATAGTCACAAAAATTATTATGTACATAGATTTGAGTCGGGCCCATCCATAATTTGTCTGCAAATTTTTAAAAATAGTCCCCTCTGATTAGGCAAGTCAATTTTGCAAATATTATTATTAATGAAAAGAAATCCGTTTTAGATATCATAAAAAATAATATAGTCGACGCCTATGCAAAACCACCTAACTACCAGATGCAAAACCTCCCGAAAGGGGCAAAAATGAGATTTGGTAGCCATGGGTTCCAGGCATCGAATTTCATCAATAAAAATAATAGATTTTGAGTACCAACAAAAAACAACAAAAAAAAACGGAAAAATTGCCTAGCGGATGTAATAGTACATTTACACCGCACCAAATTTTGCGAATTCAAATGAGCGGTTTACCCTGGCAAATTTGCATTTGGCTTCACCTCCCCTGCAACAATCTTCTACTAGGAAAAAAATGCATTACAGTGATGATTTAAACACCTCTAGAGCAATAATAAAAAGAAAGGCTTCTGTCTTTTCCTGGTAGAATTAGCCCATTTTCTTAAAAAAAGTAGTTGAAATTGTTATTTACAGCTGTGCATAGTGCAAAAGTTATCACACGTCAATTACCCTTTAAGGTTGTTGCTGGGCAATACTTAATGTGGAACACCCACAGGGTTGCTATATGCGGAACTGTGGATTGTATTGTTCGGCAAATGAGTTCAAATGTGGTGGAATTCCAAATTTGGAAAATGAGATTTGTATGGAAAAAAGATTTGCAAATTTTTCGCAAGTTTCGTGCGGTGTAAATGTACTATAAGAGGTGTAGTTAAATTTTAGCTGCTAAACCATCCAGCGCTTAGTAAACAACGGAAATTTCAGCAAATTTTTTTGAAAACCCGTCTATAGGCAAAAAAACATAGCTAACTACCCGAAACTTAAGTTCAATTCTATGTTAGTCTGGTAAAAATCACCTTTTAAAAACATAAACGAAATTCAGTTGCAAGATTATACATAAGATTAAAATGAAATTATTTTTTTTGCCCTCCTGTAAAATTTGATTGCTGTCAGATAAGTGATTCCATTATTTAACGCTGTTTATTTTTGTTTTTAACAGCAATAGGAGTTATAGTGAAAAAAAAATATTTTTTAGAGTTCCATTCTTTACTTCACCGAGAATAGAACTCAGGTGTCTTGAATGCTCAATCCAGATGTCTACCATTATCCCAACGTATAATTATGCTTGCCAGTGTCTAATTACAGCTTTTAAGGAATTGCACCACACTCTCTCACGTTGCCTCACCACACTTGCCATATCACCTTCACCGCGAATCGAACTAGAAATTAATCGACTAATGAATGGATATTTCTACCATTGTGCCATCATGTACTTGCGCTATGCCGGCATCTGGTTAACAGATTAATTAAATCCCGTCAATTCAATAGAATGTGGTCAACTTTAGGATGAGATTGTTGATTTTACCAGTGTATGATGAGACCAGGATAGAATTTAGAGAGTTTAGAATTTGTTTGCTTAAGATATCGTCGCTCGATTTCCAGAGGCATGAATGTGCCAAAACTAAAATTCTAGGAAATTGTATTTCCAAGTTTATATCTCTCGCAAAATTTAAAATTTAATTTTTGACATAAATGTGTGATGTTCTCATTATACTCTTTTGACTGATGTATTTTTTGTGTTAATCTTCCCTCAAATGTTTAAAAACGATTTTTTAAATTTTTTTTAATTTTGCTTTGCCATTTGCATTAATGCGTTGCACTCAACAGGAGACACCATGGCGTATACGTAACAATTTTGCTGAACATTCATGTTTCTTGCAAAACGAAAATTTAAAAAAATGTAAAATTCAGCTTTTAAAAGTTTTTGTTGCGCCAGAAACATGAATATGTAGCTTATTTGTTATTCTGCACAATTTTCAGAAAATTGCATTCCAAATTTCCGGGGTTCCTTGTACTTTGGAAACTCAGGAATTTCGTGAATCGTAGCGAAACAAGGGGTTAATCACGCGAGCCTATTAACTCAAATCTGGAAAATTGGCCTCTGACAAGAGAGCGCCGGTATCACATTTCACATGGTACACAATGCAAACATTTTCTAGATTGACATAAACTGATAATGTAAACCAAAAATATCAAGTCTTGCGTTTGAAGTAATAAGCGTTTGGGTTATCTCACCCCCTCACTTACTTTATATTCTTGATCAATTCAAAATAAAAATTAGTAGACTCAAACAAAAAAATTGACTACGCCCATGAACGCTGAATAAATCTCTTTAGATCACTTAAGTTTATCTTGTAAGCACTACTGCATGAATAATGGGCTTAAAAATGTCTAAATCAATGTCAGTTAACTAACTTAATGAAAAATCAATTTACGTAAACAAACATTAATGCGACAGACTTTGTTGATCTTAACTTAAAAAGTTAGTCGGTATATTAGTTAAAAGTGAAATATTACAAATATTTAATTTGCATATGACAAATGGCCAAAGAAATATTTAGCTCGTATTTAATCACCTAAATTGAACAGTACTCCCAGTGCAGCAGCAGCGAGTTGAGGAGGAAGAGATCAGAGGTAACGACCCACACGTATCGCATTACATACTACCGAAGCTCAAGAGCATCTCAACACTTCAGCATGCGCGCCTATTTGAGCGCTCATCTAACCCAGCGATGCTCAAACGCACACTACCAAACTGTGTCATTGTGTTGAAGTATGAGAGAGCTTCTTACTACACCCAAAAAAATTCCATATACCCAATTACCAAAAATTTTGTATAAAAAAATAAATAAAAATTAAAAGGGTATTAGTTAAGTAGTAAGGAAACAAAATGCATTTTTTCAATACAAATTTTTAAGAGAAAAACAAAAATTATGAAAAAAATTTAGAGAACAATACTTTGCACAAGATTTTTAACTTTAATTTACTTCTATTACATATTTGACCATTTTTGAAACTAAAATTATTAAAAACACGTAAATAAATATATATTTGAAGAATAAAACTACTTTCATGCGTAGCAGTCAACAGTCGTTGATCAAGTGATTTGCAAACGCACTTTAATTTTCCACAATGTATAGAGACCGCTTGACCTGTACGTGAGAGCAAATCTATGAGAGAGCAATAAAGTCGGCCGCCCGCGGGCTAGGTAATGATCGTCACTGATCTAATCGCATCATGTCGCATTCATTACGTTGTCAACGTGTGCACTTATGACGCATTTACTTACATTTGCACCTTGTTAATTAAGGCGATTGCGAGTTGTGAACGTGATACTTCCCATGTGAGCCCGTCTGCTACCACCGTCGCTGCTGCTGGCTTACCTAAGTTTTCAGCTCTATCTGGAAGATAGCCTACAAGTCAGCCGGTTGTCGGTTGCATCTGGTTTAAGAATTGCTTGAATTACTACATTGTAATGTGATTGGTATTGTGATTCGAATCGGAAGGAGGTGGGAAGTGGGTGGTTAAAATGAATGCGTTGAATGCATTGACAGATCGATGTGTTGGTGTGCTGGTGGTGGGTGGGTGATATGTGCGCGGGATGTGATTCAAACGACAAGCCCGCGCCTCAAGCATGTTCTCACTCTGACATGTGTTTGTTTTGTTCTCAACAAAGCACAGTTGTGATGCACTTTCGCACTCGCTGCCACAGTAAAAATTTGTTGGTGATTTTTTGTTGCTGTCGCCTAAGGTGTTGCTGTTGATTCTCTTGTGTTGGCAGTGCAATGTCATTTGTATTTGTGGGCATAAATTTCAAAATCATAGCATAATTTTGTTGCGTTGGTATATTTGTACAAGCGTATGACAGTCTTGATGTTAACATGCCATGCGAGTGGATTTCCAGCTCACTGACATCACACAATCCGTCAGCCTTTATTCCCAAATCACTCTTCTCTTACCAATGATTCCATTGATTTATTTTCTTTCAAACAGACTACAAAGCGTTCCGCCCATGCCATCGTGACACGTTTATTCGAAGGGCGTTCGCCTCATAGAATAGCGGTTTTCATGCTCGTATGGTACAGTGGTTTATTTTGATATTACTCGTATTTTCAAAAGAAAAGCTGGCGATGAAGGGAGATTACTTAAAAGGTATCACTTGTCATACCAAATTCTAATCTAATCTTTGCTTGCGTCATAATGACGCTTAACCGCCTAGGCGATTTTGGCCGTTTCGTATCAAAGCACGCCAGTCATTCCATTTTAGCGATAACTGACGCCAATTGGAAACCCCAAGGGAGTTCAAGTCATCCTCCACCTGTTGTTTCCATCTCAGTCGAGGTCTCCCCCTTCCTCTGCTGCCGAATTCGGGTGTCGATAGGAAAACTTTCTGTGCTGGTGCTTCTTTGTCCATTCGCATAACATGGCCCAACCAGCGGAGCCTTTGGGCTTTAATCCGCTGAACTATGGTCAGGTCTGCGTAAAGCTCGTACAGCTCATCGTTAAATTTCCTTCGATACTCGCCGTTGACATCACGGGAAGGACCATAAATCTTCCGGAGAACTTTTCTCTCAAATACTCCAAGGGCCATCTCATCTTTTCTTGAACCTGTTCATGATTCCGAGCCGTACATCAGGACTGGTATGATTAGAGACTTATAGAGCGTGATCTTTGTTTGTCGAGAGAGGACTTTACTTGTCAATTGACTACTTAGTCCAAAGTCATACCAAATTAGTACCGTAATAATCGGTCAAATACCGGAGCGTGCCCGGTCCATATTCGGCAAAGGACTGGAAAGTTACTTTAATCGGTTTCTACCCTTAAATGAATATATCTTCCCAGGGGCGGATCCACGGGGGTGGTTTTCTGGTTCAAACGTTCCTCTTCGGGATCCAAAAAGTCATATTTTTATTTAATAACTCACTGCAAAATAATTTTGTGAAAATTACGTAATAAATATATGTAGTAAAAAATACACAAAAAGTATGGGAAAAATTAGGTGAAAAATATATTAAAAATTACCCAAAAAATATGGTAAAAATACTCAAAGAATACAGTAAAACAGAAATTAACACAAAAAATGTAGAAAAGATAGACAACAAATTTAGCAAAAATTATGCGAAAGTATAGCAAAAAATATAGCAAAAATTATACAAAAAAGAGATTAAAAATAAAATTACACAAAAAAATGGAACAACTACCAAAAAATATAGTAAAAATTACACAAAAAAAATAAAGTAAAACTGCCAGCAAACTGTTAACTGTAAACGATTTACAAACGTGATACCTTGAATTTTACGTTGGCCATACCAACAAATGTAGTTATCCACAGAAAGTAATATTATGATCGACAATTACTGTCGCACTTAATAGGGTAGTGCCAAGTTGTTTGGCATCTAGACTTCAGATGGTTGAGAACCGGCTAAAAATAATAGATAATATCTACTAGCTTAAAATTTGCCATGGAATAAATGGTAGGGTGGTTGATTCATATGTGAGCGGACTTGACTTAGGCTGATTTTGCCATACATGTCATTTCTAGACTTTTTTCTGTTATCTTCTAAACGTGTTTACAGACCAATCTTTAAAAGACTTTTGAGAAATTATGCCCACACGGAGCGAAAACCACCCAATAAAATAGAACAAAAGTAAGAAGATATCTCTATAGTTTTTCTTTAAGAGGATGCGCTTCATATATTTAAAGAGAAAATCTTATTAATGTTTTCAAAGAGATATCACATAATATTGAGACGACTTTCTCTTTAATATTTCAAATTAAAAAAAAATTAACGCTCAACCCAGATTTCTAGTCTAATCCACACTACCATGCCATCGTATACTTAACTTGCCAACGTCTAATTACACCTTTGTTCTTTTTGCCTCACCACATGTCCACTTGCCTTATTGCCCCCACCGCGAATCGAACTAAGAATTATAAACTGCTGGGGTGTAAAAGTAGGTCGCCTCCCAGTTGGTGCACCCTGGGTAACGCTAAATGACCTACATAGCCTGCACGGCTAGTTTAGTTTCTTGTATTGCCGGATCTACGAGAACGGTACCAGTACTTGTGCTGTACCCATCGTGCCGAAACGACCCGGGCCGTTTTCTTATATCGACCCGGCCAAGAGCAATACACTCGAGGTGACCCTGTCTGACATTTAGGCAGGGCTACACCTCGTTACAACAACAACAACAACAATTATAAACTGCTGAACGGAGATCTCTACCATGATGCTATCGTGTACTTGTGCTTGGTAGCGTCGAATTACACATTTGAAGAAGGTATATTTTTAAATAAAATTAAAAAGATTTACCTCCCGAAAATAAGAATAAATCTCTATGGAAACGTCTTCTAAAAATAGACTAAAAAGTTTTTTATTTATTGTAAGAAGGTGTACTTTTTAATAAATTTAAAAAGATAACCTCCCAAAAATAAGAAGAAATCTCTATGGAAACGTTTTCTAAAAATAGACTAAGAAGTTTTCTTTTTATTGTAAGAAGGTATACTTTTTAATAAAATTAAAAAGATTTACCTCCCAAAAATAAGAAGAAAACTCTATGGAAATGTCTTCTAAAAATTGAGTATGTGGTTGTCTGCTTATTGTTAGAAGGTATACCTTTTAATAAAATTAAAAAGATTTATTTCCCAAAAATAAGAAGAAATCTCTATCGAAATATCTTCGTCTTTGACTTTTATCCTCTTTTTGTGCCTCGAAGCTGTTCAAAGAGACAATCTTCTTACTTTTATGAGGATTTGTTGGCTCTGTGCATTAAGAACCAATGTAACTGGAAAACGTTGTGATAAAGTTTGAAAAACCTTAGTACGATGTCTTACATCAGTGGTCGGTACGGAAAGAGGGCTCAATAAGCCAAGGTATTATTTTTTTCTCCCTGCAAAATAATCACCGACCAATACTTAGCATATTGACGTGACTCCTTGGGAAAAAACCTTATTGATAAAATATAAGGCGACAGGTCGTCGGTGGTTAAAGAGGAATCTTATTTATAGCATTGGCCGGCAATTATTTTCCTGAAAGGAAAAAAAAAATAAACCATAGGTAGTGAGCCCTCACTCTGTGCCCACTACTGATCTACCTACAAGGGTTCGTTTCTCTCTATGGAAAAGTTCCTAAACTTGTGTCGTATTCCCTCAATACTAGGGATTCCAATCCCGGGATCCCGGGATCTCGTTGATTTTTAAGTCCCGGAAATCCCGGGATTACTAGACCTAAATCCCGGGTTCACTGAAAATAAATTTTTTAATACATTATATACGCAACAAATGCAGGTCCAGGTTAAGATATGACACTATAATGCAATCATTTCTTTAAGATCACACTTCAAACTTCAGAAAAGTAATTTTTCACTAAGTCCAATGGCATTCCTTTTTATTTTTATATACAATGAAATTTTTATTATTACCAAATGGGAAAAATTTAATTTAAAAAAAAACATAACTATGTACGTATCGCTTAAGAATTTTTAGTCATTTGTATACATAAATCGTTATTAATGTATCAAATAGGCTATTTGTACCTGTGGTACAAAAAAATTGTACCAAATTTCTGAATACATATATTTTATTTACAAATTTAATGTAAATTTCGTCGGAAAAAGTACAACACCGCACATCGCAATTCTGCAAAACCGCACATACGTAGCCGCACAAATTTTACAGGAGACACTGAAAACTGATTAACTTTTGTACGAGCCACTATTTGGTGGGTCAAATCCAAATGCCGTTTTTTTGACATTATTTTGCACAAACCGCTACTTCTTTGTTACTAATGAATGGATCCGGGTACCCAGAAGCCCTGGTAGGCAAATCTCATTTTTGACAGAAATTTCGAATGTGCGGTCTTGTACTTTTTCCGACGATATGTAAGTCGTTGTTAATCATATATGTACGTATATTTGGCTATGCTTACTAGTAGTACAAACAACTTATGTTTCAAGTGCCTGAATAGTAACTTTGAGTTACAAATTTAATGTTACTTTTCGTTCGTTATAAAAATGACTGCCTTAATAAATACATACATACATACATACTTAAATGAATTACAATAATTTAGTCTACTTTATTCCAAAGATATGGGGTGCCATTTTTAGCAAAAAAAAAATTCGGGACAATCCCGGGTTCCCGGGATTGAACTTTTAAATCCCGAAAATCCCGAGAGGCAAGAAATCCCGGAAATTGGATTCCCTACTCAATACATAGGTAATGTTAGTTCCTAAATATTAAACGATTCAGTTGGTTGGTTTGGGAAGGTTATAGGCTAAAATAAAGTTTCTCAGAATGTGGCTTAGGTGTCAAGGTACTCGGGATCTGACAGTAAAAAATGAAACCACAACATGACACTGTTCCAGCAACACTTCAAATCAGCACGTACAAATTGGTGCATTTTGTGTTTTACCAGCCGGAGTCATATCATGTCACTTTTTGTAGCAACAACTCCACCTTGAGATGAGACAACATCGCGTAGCTAAGATTTTCTTTTCTTCCCAACATACATACAAATGTTCATGCAAGTTGATTGGAGAAGCGATGGGCGGTGAATGCACCTGTGTAAAAGCACTATTAAAATTATGGCGACGTGTTTAACTTTCATTTTTATGTAGTCGAAATATGTATAAGGTTGAGGAATTTATTTGTTAAACTTGGTGTTAATTAAGAGTGGCGTTGAATGGAACTCAAAATTTGTATACATGTATACATGGCTACTCGGATTATAAGAGTAATAGTAAACAAAAAATTGCAAACCTTTTACGACAAATTGATTTTTTTGTTACTGAGACCAAAAAATAAGAAGAATAAACTTTTCTTGTAGGAAACTTTATAAAAACATTTTGCTTCGCTTAATAGTGTCCAAATTTTAACTATCTTGGGTTTTTCTTGGTGATAAGATAATAAAATCTGGCTTTTAAGCATTTTTGAAGGCGAGTATTGATGCAAGTTACACAATATTAATATTTTCCCGATATATATGAGCGTTTCTTTTTCAAGTGATCCAAATTTCAACCGCCATGCTACGGATTTTGTTCAAATTCGGCTTAAATGTAGGGACTATAAATTGATTTGACACGTATTTTTTGTTTGGCCATTTTTTCGATTTTCTTCTGAGATATGATCTGTCAAAGTTTGGAATTTTTCTTGAAGTAATGAAAATATGTACCTACTCAATCCATTATATCTCGGCTTGTACTAATGCTACAAACTTCAACTTGAGCTCATTTGAATCAGGCTTTGCGCTTCTTAGTAATTTTTTTGCATCTGGCAATTTTTTTTTGTGTTACCCACAAAATTTTTAGTTCTAAATAATAGTATTCGATTGCTTATTAAATTCTCTACAAAATCAATATACATATTTCAAAGATGGGGTCTACATACGGACTTTTACTAAAATACATATTTATAAGACTAACTCTATATTTTTGTATGAAAAAAAACAGAATTTATCAAATTTTTTAACAAGCTTTTTTTGTAGTAGAACATTGAGAGGTAATGCTATCCAAGTGAGATTTATTAGAAAGGAGCGAGATCGAACGGCCTTGAAATCTAAACTAATGGTTATTTCTAACAGAAATTCTGCGACTTCATTCTCCCTACTTGGTTAATGTGTTATGTTAACTAAAATACCACTATCCTTCTTTTGGTAAACATATATATTGCATAGTAAACTAGGATGGAACTTTATTTTAAACTTTGACTTGACAAAATAAGAAACAGGAAGAAAATAGATTGACGCAGTTACATCCTTGCATATTAGTAAAACGTACGAAGAGTAATAAAATTACTCTAATAATTTCTAAAAAGCGCTCGCTTAATAAAAATTGGATAATGCCAAAAACATCAGAGAGAGAGAGGAGAGGCGATAGATGCTTCAATCCACATAGGCCGAATCCGCATCCAAACACAAAGTCGTATCTTTTTTTTTATTTTTTTAACAAAACAATTAGAAAACCAAATTTTCGAGGGGTCCAACTTCGAACTTCGAAAGCCCGTAACTTAGTTTAGAGACTAACTTCAAAAAAAAAAAGGGGAACGCCATCTTTTTTACTTATGTATTAATCTCTTTAAGAAAGTTGATTTGGTCCTATACCCAGCCGGCTGCTGTACAATGTCAAAATATTATTAACGTTATGTATGGATCAAAAAAAGTTAGGTATTGATGAGAAAATAAGACTTGCAAAAAATTAGCGCTCTAACTTAACCCTTAGGGGTGCCTTTTTTTTCGCCCTCTCCCATACACTTTGTATGGGGAAAAATAGCATTTTTTTCAAAGTGAATTTTCTTTTAATTTTTGAAACTTTTTTGAAAATATTTTTACATACTCTTAAAGTTGAAGCTTTGAAGATTTCAAAATCGTATGCCATGAGCGATTATCTTAACTATTGAAAATGGCTGAGTTTTGTACTATTGCACACACATGCGACATGGCCTGGGAGAACATAAAACATGTTGTGGGGCCACGTCGCACGAAAATGTGCGACAGTAATTTGTTGTAGCTTTGAGTTGTATTTGGTTTTTTGTTTTATTTTATGCATTTTTTTAATTTCAGAATAATTTATAAAATGAGCCGAAGAAATATCAAAAATAAAGAGATTGCAGATATATTGCTTGCGTATTGTGTTATGCCATGTCAAAAAAATTGACTGATACGGTAACAGCCAGAAAGAGCTTAAAAAGGACCACCACCTACTGCCCAATATGCCCCAATAAACCGCAACTACGTGTAGAATGTTTTCCTAAATATTCCCACCAGAAGAATTAATTTTGATTTATTTACATTTTAATTGTATTATCTACATTAACAAATAGAATTTTGAATTTTAAGTTTATTGTTTTTCTACTGATCTCGATTTGAATTTACGTACATATATATTTTTATATTTTTTTGCTCATAAATGAATTGATTTTTAAAAGAATTAATAAAAAGGCAAAGTTGAATTTCCCATTTTGTTATTATCCAAAAAAATGCCATTAAAAATACATAGCGGTCATGGGAAATACACCAAAATGTTCACCACAGGCCAGAGAATCCAAATTTCATGTAAAATTCCATATTAAAACGTACGAAAACGTGCGACGTGGCCTCAGGGTAACAAAAATTGAAAGAAAATTCACTTTGAAAAAAAATGCCATTTTTCCCCATACAAAATTTATGGGAAAGGGAGAAAAAAATAGCCACCCCTAAGGGTTGAGTTAGAGCGCTAATTTTTTGCAAGGCTTATTTTCTCATTAATACCTATAGTTTCAGGGGGTAAGACCGAAAAAAGAACCAAATTTTTTTTATTTGAATCACCCTAATGTACATAATATGTATCTCCGTACCAATTATCAGTTCCCTGCCATGAACTGTTTTAGAGATATGTATTCAGCCTCGAAAATGAACTAAGAATGAAATGGTGGTGTGACGCCCTTTTAGATAACTCTCTCTTTTTTCTGTGAGAATGAAATTAACACATATAGCTTTATACCCATTTCCAGGTCCCTGGCATACAACGTTTTCGATATATTCATTCCATTTCCTATAACTCCCAATTTTTCCGGTGGTATGGCATTGGTATCTTACATCTTCTTATAAAATTCAGTTCCCTATCTTGAGACCTTTAAGAGATACCTATTCAGCTTGAAAAATTAAGTTTGTAGGGTATTGATATCGTACATCTCCATACCAATTTTTAGATCCATACTATGAAGAGAGATAGATATAGATTTCCATATACTAGAGTTCGCCCAGTGGTTGAAATTCAACCACAAAACCTTATTTTATTTTCCTACCTTTTTGCTATTTCTTAAATTTGCCTTTCTTTTCCATATTTTTTATATTTTTGGTTTCTATACATTCCTATTCATTTTGCCTTTTCCTCCCTCTTTACATCATTCAGTAATATAGTTTCAGTGTTTATAATTCTTTATTCTTCTTAGGTCGTCTTCATACGTATTTCTTTCCTTTCCTTTCCTTAGCATTAATTTGCTTTTATTTCCTTTCCTTTCCTCTCCTTTCATCTCAATTTATTCTCTTTGCTTTTCATTCCTTCTCTTCCCTTTTATTTCCTTTCCTTATCTTCTCCTTTCTTTTCCTTTACTTTCCTTTTCTTTCCTTTTCTCTTCTTTCATTTCATTTTATTTCCCTTCTTTCTTTCTTTCTTTTTTGTTCTTCTCTGTTCTTTTTCTTTCCTTTCGTTTCTTTTATATTCTTACCTGATCCTTCTTTCCATTTCCATTACATTACTTTTTTCCTTTTATTTTCTTTTTCTTTCCTTTTCTTTCGTTTCCGTTGCTTTAATTTCCTTTCATTTTATTCCTTTTTTTTCATTTCATTTCTTTTCTTTTATTTTTTTCTTACCTTTATTTTCTTTCACTTTTTTTCTTAAATTTCCCTTCCTGTCATTTCGTTTCCTTACCTTTCCTTTCCTCCCGTTTCCTTATTTTCTTTTGTTCCTTTCCGCAACTCCTTTGCTTTTCTTTTTCTTTCATTCATTTCCTTAACTTATTTTTTTTAGCTTTTCATTACCTTTCTTTCCTTTATTTTTCTTTCTTTTTATTTTCCATACCTTCTTCCTCGCTACCTTTTCTTTCCCTTCTTTTTTTCTTCTTTCCTTTCTTTGTCTTTCTCCTTTTGCTTTTCTTTTCCACTGCTTTACCTACATTACATTTCCTTTCTTCCCTTCCTTTTTTCTTTTCCATTCCTTTCCTTTCCTTTTGATTTTTCTGTCATATTTTCCGTTCCTTACCTTAACTTACCTTAATTTTCCTTTTATCCATCCCTTTCCTTTCCTATTATTTTCTTAATTTAATATTTTATTTATTTCATTTTGTTTCATTTTTATTTATTTTATATTATTCCCTTTCCTTTCATTTCCAACAAATTTTATTTTTTTACTTTCAATCACTTTTCTATTTCTGATTTTACTTTTTTTTAATTTTATCAATTTTCCATTTTATTTTATTTCACTAAGTCTAGCCACAAAGGGCCTTGTGCATGATCTAGCTTATTTGTGCTTTCTTTTTTTTTTAAATTTGCTTCTCTGAATCCCCACGCACAGATTTTGTTTTTGTAAACACTGTTTGTGCCAACAAAACAACTCACCCTACTGCAATGAATGCAAACACAAGAATGCAAGTGGTCATACCTACATAAATACACCCAAAACAGCGGCTCTATAAAGCGAATGCGTGTATATCACATGTAGTGGTGTGATTTTCAAATCATATTATAATTATTTTTTTTAATTTTTGGTTTGTTTTCGGCCACCCTGCTCGGCGAGACATATCGATACATACCAAATTTTATATACCTTAGAATTGTGGTTATTGCAAAAAAGGGACGAACCAGTTATGTTTGCGCATTTATATATAATAGATGAAAGTATTTAAGTTGAAAAGAGGAGTGGACTAAGACGTGTCCGTCCGTGTGTCCGTGTACACAATAACTTGAGTAAAAATTGAGATATTCGCATGAAATTTTGTATACAGTCAGTAGGTTGCTAAAGCGGATGATAACCACGCCCCCTTTTTCGAGATCGGACGTTTAGAAAATCATATAAATTAGCATTTCTCTTTAGCTGAATGGCTCAAAAAAGAACCGGCGTAACATATGGGCATATCCCAAATAGTGTTACATTTTTGGATACTCGGATGCTACACATCGGTTAATGAACTAAAGCGGGGAAAAAGCATATGGATATTTAGTTTTTCGTTTTGACTATCTTCTCTGAAGATTTTGATGAAAAAAATGTAGACAATAAGTTTTTACAGAACTTTGAAAGGCGAAAAACGTCGAATTTATCGCTTTTTCGAGTGATACTCATAATTTTCTCTTTGGTATTTGTTCTATAAAATTTTGAGGCATCAATGTATCGTTTTGAAATTTTACCAGGGTGTAGTTTTTGAGAAGGAGGTTCTAAAAATGTAAGCGAGGTTAATGTGCTCCTCCAATATTAAATGTTATCATCAATGATACTCTGTTTTTGGCCATTTTCAATATTTGTGATTTTGTGCTTATAACTTTTTGAGGCAACGGAGTATAGAAATTTTGGTTATACGCAATCATAGCCTAATATACAGCAAAACTTTCGGTGGTTTTGAATTTGATGGGCTCCCAAGGTAGAGGCATAAATGTTGAGCTACTCTGGCGCGTAACTTTTTTACGGTAGCATGTTTTTTTGTAGGCACAGCTACAGTGTTACTTTTATTACGCGTTACACTTTTGTAATTTGTTGTCCTACACTACAGTAGTATACTCGTAAAACCAAATGCCTCATTTTGAAAGATTAACATAACGAAAGTTATTGAAATTTGTACCAGGGGCAAATATGGGCAACATTCGAGAGATATGAAGACATGCATGGATGAAGGGGGTATGTCGCATTCTCACTCAATTTCTGTTTTTGGCACTGGTGAATAGTGTTTATGCAGACCTATATTTCTGTCTTATCAGAATCTGCCTATCGTGAAAATTGTAGAAGATAATTCATGGATGAAGGGGGTATGTACACAACTTTTCAATATGAATTGTGGAAGAAGGGGGTATGTTCCGATTTTTTCATATAAAACACTAAATATAAACTTATGCTTTTTATTGCATATTATGCAACGCCTTTTAAGGCTTTGCATAATTTTTTTGTCAGTTTTCCATAAAGATTCGAAAAAACCTCAAATGTTTAAGCAAAACTTTAAAGCCGATTTTCTCGTTTCACTCAAAATGCGACATACCCCCTTCATCCATTCATATCAGAAATCGTAAAAAAATTGTAAAACATGTACATATTTAACTACTTCTAAACTAACTTTTTTTTAAGCGTCAGTGACCTAAAACACAAATTTAGCACAGTTATCACAACAATACAAACATATAAACAAAATTGTTTAAAGAAACCACTAATTCTCCCAAAATATTGAATGATAACTTTACCGAAGTTTTGGTGGCTTTCATACTTTTTGTTGGTTTTTTGATATTTTAAATTCAATGCAATGTCAGTGTCAAGATATATTTTTAATATTTTACTATCTAGAACTTGAAATTTTTTATTAAAATTTAGAAAAATTAGAATTTTTTCGGTCAGAATTCATTCAAATTTCTATTATTGGGATGCCTTTCTGTATGGAATTTTACGCCGTTCAAAATTGCCTTTGAGCGTTTGTGCCTATCTCTCACTGATTCACCAGTAGAAGTGATCAAACAAATTTTTTTTTTGATAAATTAAACATTTTCGACGATATCTCAAAAACCGGATTTCAGGTATCAAAAAAAATTTAACGTAGATTGCTTTATATAAATATCTAAACGCTGCTAAACTTTTAACATAATTGGTAGAGAAGTACCCAAGTTAGCAAAATATTTTAACGATTTTTCAGGTTTTACTTTCATCGATATATCCAAAACCGGTTATCGGATATCGAACATTTTTTTCCAAATCATTCTCTGTTTATATATCAGTACGCTGCTAAAATTTCAAAATGATCGAATATTATTGAATAACCAACTTCGCTCTAAAAAATATTTGAGGGCTTTTCGGGTTTAAATTGTTAACGATATCTCCAAAACCGGGTGTCGGGTATCAACAATTTTTTGTCTAAATATAACCTTGATATATCGTTACACGTTGCTTAAATTTCAAGGAAATCGGTGCAGTATCTTTAAATAAATGTATATTAAACACAGCTACTTGTTTTTATATATAAACCTCTTCGATCTATTGACTATATCTTTTTTAGGGATTATGTACGACGAATTACGCTGATAAATTTAAGCTCCTCTTTATCGACCAATATACCAGAAAAAAGGTTATTCTTGTGCTTCGATGTTTCAATTTTTTATTTGTTTTGGCAAAAATGTAACACTATTTGGGATTTGCCCATATGTTACGGCCAAAATCGCCTAGCGGTTAAAGGCTGTTTTAAGTAGGAAAATAAGTGGAATCAGGAAATTTGGCGCAAGGTATACTAGCATTATAAGAAGTGTACCTGATGAAATTGGACGAAATCGCTTTTCAACCACGCCCCCTTTTGAAAGTTGTCGAAAATCACATAAACACTCATAATTCGGTAAGGTAAATATCTAAAGTAGTATAAATTGGTAGTTAAATCCTCGTAGGGCCTATTTTATTACTATCCCGGTCTGAAAACTACCGATGGGTATTTTAGACTTCCTTACTTGTTCCTTCTAAAGTTGCGCGCAGTAATTACCAACAAATCCCCAAAAGAAAGTATTTATATATTTTCAGCCGTTTTCGAATTTTAGTCATAACTACGAACAGATCTGCAATTTCTTTTGCGGAGGCAAGAAAAAAACTTGGTAAATAAAAGACACTCTAATAAATATTAGTGGTATTCATCAAACCGTAGCCGCACCTGTAAATAGCCTCTTAAACTTGTCAGTCAGCAGCAGTTTGTGTAAACTTCGTTCCATACAAATTTTGACAGTTCATTTACGCATTTGGTAAATTTATACGTTTACGAGCATTACGCGCTGTATACACGATTACATGAGTACCCTTATTGTATAATCAAATTAAATGCTCAGGCAATCACGTAATTTTCTGTGCTATCTACCGAGATCGTTGTCATTGACCACAGACAGATCCAATGCTGGTAAACCATCCATTGAGTGCTCAATTACAATTATTCAACTTTTGATACAAATGCGCAAATACATACATACATACATCACGTTCATCGACCCAATAACATGAATTCAATTATCGCATTTATTTCATTCATTATTTTAATAAATATTTTGATACAATTCAATTATAATGTAAACACAAGCACACATTCACACATACAACACAACACAACCGCTTTGCAACATTCAATAAATATTTATGTGTGAATTAATTAATTTATTGAAATGACCGCAGAAACGCTGACGCTGCAGATGAAAGTCGTGGCAGGTAAATGTTTGTAGGGCAGACAGCCTGCCATTGAAGGAACAGCAGCAACTGTGAATGATGAATCGCGTTGCGCTAGCGAAATGATAATGTGCCAGATCGATTATGGAGTTGGTAATTTTGATATTATTTACGCCATAATTGCAATATCTGATATTAAAACTATGTTTGAATGTTGTGGTGTGCAACGAACACGTACGCCAGAAGTTTGGTGGCGCCACAGTATCCAGCATTTTAAGTGCAGAATCCTGAGCGTTGCTTTTGTATGTGTGCTGCGGATGTACGCAAACAAATACAAACAGTAATGTGAATGCGGAAACAGAAACGGAAGCGGACGTGAATGAGGATGTTCCCTTACGTGTCGAGCATACCAGCACTTATTCATACATACACATTTACTATATACTTAGATACACAAATGTAATAAGCGGTTTATGAATATTCTGAAATTTATGATGTCGACAAAGATGGGTATCACATCATATGGTCCTAGTACATTTGCAAAAAATGATTGGGATGCTTTCTATCGGTAAGGGGATAGAAATGCATGACCGAGCCAGGAAAAAATCGTGTACAGAACCAGAACTTTTCTTTGAAAGCAGTTTATTTACTTAAGCTATGAGGAAAACATATTTTACAGTCCACAAAATTACAGGTGCGGACTAAGCAGATCGAAGTACAGTTACAGAAAAACAACAAAATCACCAAAAGGACGGACAACGAACAGAGTGTTAAAGTCTACCTAGAAATCGGTTAGTGCTTAACCAGTTTATTAGAAATGGATTCAGTCTGCTCAATAACGCATATTTCAAGCCTTATTCTGATGGTCTAAACGGAAGGCGACCCAAAAAAAGGCAAACGTCGTTGGCGAATTTAACCCAATGATCATTATTTTTTGCCCTTGTTGTTGTTTTTGTAGCAGTACTTCGCAATGTTGAGTCTAAGGATCCACTTAGAGAAAGTTACGTGACAATACCAGGTACCGCAAATAACAGTTACTCTTCTTATCTTATCTTACTAATATTATAAATGTGAATGTAGCGATGTTTGGATGTTTTGCTGTCCTGATGTTTGCTTCTGTTTCTCAATAACGTGAGAATGGCAATACGGATTTTGTTTAAATTTGGTAGGCAGACAGCTAATAGTCTGGAAGGAAGTATAGGCTATTTGTTTTAAGTCTGGAGGGGCGCGGCCATGCTAGGATCCGTTATTTTTCGATTTTTTTTGCTATTCCATATACTTAACTCTGAGTACATTTGGCCTATACTTATGATATTTCGCATACAGGTATAGAAACTTCGTACAATATGGGTATCAAACGAAAAGGGATGGCCCCCAGGTCTTATTTGGACTTCGATATATTTATCGATAGCTGAGTTATCGATGAAAATGTGATTGACCAAACACCTTTAAATTGCCCTACAATATGGGTATCAAACGAAAGAGGAAGGCCCCAGGTTTCATTTGCACTTTGATATATTTCTATAAATTTATCGATAACTGAGTTATCGGCGAAAATGTGATTGCCCAAAAAAAATAAATGTGGGTAGGTGAGTTTATATTCTGGCAGGTCTGCCTTTGGTTGGGATTACGTCTGCCGGATCTGTTAGTAGAGTATAAAAACGTCCACTATTTCTTAAAAATGGTTTTGATTTTGAGGATTGTGGCATTCGTTTTTCTTATTGTTTGAAAAGCATGATACATTTTTTAAAAGAGTGTGGCATACAATACAAACATATCTACTCTACAGATGCAAACATAAGAACATTTGATATCAGGGCAACAATCTACAGCCTGTATGCCGAAACACTCAACGAAAATGGTTTTTAAGGATCCACTTGAGCTTGTTCACAAGTGTCCTTTACATGTTAGCGAAACCACTAGAAAATATGACGCGTATGCTGAAGTATGCAAAAACATGGATAAAAATGTTGCAACCATCATGAAAAATACATGCACTCGCGTGCATACATAGGCATAAGTGCCAGGAAGTATTTGTACGACAATCGAGAAGCTCAAACACGATTCAAATGATTTGCATACCAGCAAGTCCATATCAGCCACACAATGAATGACAAAGAAGCTACCTTGAAAATTTTGCAAAATACATAAATGCATTTGCAAAAAATAGTAATGCTTGTGCCTTTAGTAAATTTTGTATATGAGTCCTTACAAATACGCCTGCCATGCTGGACGAGCTCAAGCTCATATACGGGGAAAGTGAACAAAGTGTTATGGATATGAGAGCTGTGAACTTTGGGACAGGCATCAGGGTTTTATGAGTATAAATGAATTTTAATAATAGCAAAAATAAAGGAAATGCCAAATATTCAAGAAGAGCTTCAATTAAGCTTTATTTCAGAAATTTAATTTAAAACCGCCCAACACACTGTCTCAACTGAAATTATATTGGATTTTTATTTAGTTAAATAAAATTTAAAACTTTTTGATTCAGAACTCTGGGGCAGTGTTGCCGTTGAGGTCCCTAAAGGGTTAATTTGACCCTTTTTTAGCATTTTTTTTTTAAATTCGGGACCCTTTTTGACCCTTTTTCTCTTTCAAACTGCAATGAAATGCATTTTTGTCGTTTATGTCGGGAACTCTTGCCGATTTCTAAATGTTTTGCCTAACTGAAGTCTTACTACTGGCAACGCTGTATCATGTGACAACTCCGTCATATGTATGTATGTATAGATTAGGGTGATTCAATAAAAAGTTTTAGTATTTTTGGGTTTTACCCCTTAGTAAATGATGAGAAAATAAGCCTGCAACTTACCCCTTACATACTTAAATTAGCCTTTAACCGCCTAGGCAATTTTGGCCGTCCCTTAGGGGTCGCTTTTTCGCCCTTTCCCATAATTTTTTTTACGGAAAAAATGGAATTCTTTTAAAAGTGAGTTTTCCTATCATTTTTGAAACCCTTTGCAAAAACAAATCCTTAAAGTGGAGGTTTTTAAGTTTAAAAAACTTTTTACATTATGCGATTATCATCACTACTAAACTAACTACAACCATTTAAAAATGTTTATATTTTCTATGTGTTTCTTGTAATACTACAAAACTCAGTCATTCAACATCAAAAAAAATGGAAAAGGCTTATGTAAATGTGTTCCTTTCTAAAAAAAAGCGGGGACCCTTTTTATCTGCTGGGACCCTTTTTTGGGACCCCTTTTGAAATTTTTCAGCGGCAACACTGTATGAAAACTTCCGCTGGGTATTTAGTGTTCGGTTTACCCGAACTTAGACTTCCTTACTTGTTAAGTTATATAATTTGTACAACAAACAATTTAATCTGCTGGATAATGCAAAAGTAGATCCTGAAAATCCCGGGATTGAAAAGTCCAAAAACTTAGCATCCCTAGTAAGTAAATTGTACTTGCAGCCAACGCTAATGGTAACAATAGCCTATCTGAAGGGGTTTGACAAAAAGTAAAATCTGAATATTTAGAGTGTTAGAAAGTACTCGCCCACTTGCAGTAAAATTAAGAAAAAAGAAAAAGTTGAATTGAGTTGTTTAACGTGTCACTTGCTCATCTAATTTATTTGCCACACAATGGCAATTACTAATTTATTAAATATATATCGCTATATATGTTTGTATGTGTGCTTATGAACCATATCAATTGACGGGCATCGTTCATTAGTGCAAAACTACACCGTCATCAGTGGCACCTTTTGAACTAGCTAACCCACCCCTTTTTTATCTTTAAACCATCACGCCTTCTGCCCTCTGGCCACTAACCTAATTTTCCACTACACTACTTTTAGGTGACTACTCATACACGTATTAAGTAGTGTACAAGTGGGTATATCTAGTTAATGTTGCCACATGAAATCATTTTCGTAAGAGCGCACAAGTGCACTATGCGCCGCACGTTGCATGTACGTGTTGCAAGTACAAATTTCGATTATGGCGGCATAGTTCACTGGCAGCAGATCAATCAAAATCAGCGACAATGTTGGCGGCGACGCAGCGGTATTGGCTGGGCTAGCTCAGTGTAGTGAGGGCAAATGATTTGAGTCAAGCGCGCGCTGTGCCTTTTGAAGATATTTCGGTAATACCTATGTACATAGTACTACAAGTTTATAATGTCAGCTTTTGAAATGCGTTGATTCTTTGACGATTAGTGTAATGATTTTCTTTAAAAAACGTGATCACTGCAAAATAGCTATGGGGTTACTTACTCAGATGCTAACAGCAAAAAAATTCAACAATTGTAATAGCTAAATAGGGCCAAATCGAAATTTGGTAGAAATCGCAGAATTCGGTTAATGGTTGAAGAAAAATAAGCAGAGAGACAATTTCTGGTATGAAGCAATGGCTAAGACCCAACAATGCATTTGGGCAACATTTCATTATTTTTGAATTTATATTTCGTTGAAAAAACCGGACATTAAGTACTGTTGTGGTTCGTCTCTGATAGTCGTTAAACTTCGTTGCCCCCGCATCAATGCAATCAGTTGGACGAATGTGTTTTCAACCTCAGCTTATGCATGCTTAAAGCGGCAGGTTGATGAGGGCTGATGACCCTCTTGAAAAATTCTTTATTTTGTTATCAAGTTGTTATGACCGCCAGATGTTGTCCCGGGAACAGTTTAACGCATTCGCCCATCCTTACAAAATTTTGAGATAGACCCTTTTTTAATATTTTTAAATAGTGTGATCTTCCACTTACTTACTTAAAATAGCCTTTAACCGCCTAGGCGATTTTGGCCGTCCAAATCTTCCACTTAGCTGTGAAATACTTATTATTAGCTAAAATTGGGCTACAGGCCGAGCTTAACATTGTAGGCATATGTTGGGTGGGTGGTCTGTTATTCGATTCAGCGGCCTCGTAGTAGTTCTGTACTGGCACTTTTCAAGTCAAAATATCACTTTTCGTGCGAATAATGCCAATTGAAACAAAAAACAGAATTGCTTAGCTGCAACTAAAACGAATTAAATCAATTGCAGTCGCACTTTACTCAGCTGCTGTGTTGCAATGACTCGCTTGTCACAACAAAGCAGCACTTTAGAATAACGCCAACATTGCAACAACACTTGCTTGCAACATGCAGTAACACAAGACACAGCAGTCAGGGAGACAGGTTCGATTATTTGTATAGCTTTGCGGACTTTGCGAATAATTCGTTTTGTTGCATTGATCGCCAACGTTTCTTTTTGCTATTGTTGCTTTTTTGTTATTGGAGTTGTCTTAGCTTTTCACGTTGCAGTTCCATTTTCGATTTACTACTGTATCTTTTTCGTGATTGCAATGGGGCAGATGGTAATCGCTCATAATGAGCTCACCTCAACTACATAAACGGAGTGCAATCGTACGGGCGGAGATGGATTGGTAGCGATATTTCTTAAGGAAAAAATCGTTTATTTATTGGCTTAAATTTTATACACAACTCACTGTAAGTGCGAAGGAGTATTTGAAAATTCCACGAAAATTCAAATATTTTGCACCACTCAAATAAAATAAAATTAAGTAAAATAAAAAAAACAAAATAAAAAAATTAAAAAAAATAAATAAAATCATATGAAGTAAAAAAAAAAAACAAAATAAAATAGAAAATAAAATAAAATAAAATAAAATAAAATAAAATAAAATAAAATAAAATAAAATAAAATAAAATAAAATAAAATAAAATAAAATAAAATAACATAAAATAAAATAAAATAAAATAAAATAAAATAAAATGAAAAAAAAAAATAAAAAAAAATTTAAATAAAATAAAATAAAATAAAAAAAAAAAAAAATAAAATAAGCTCAAAAAAAAAAAAAAAATAAAAAAAAAAAAAAAAAAAAAAAAAAATAAAATAAAATACAATAAAATAAAATAAAATAAAATATAACAAAATAAAATAAAATAAAATATAATGAAATAAAATAAAATAATATAAAACAATATAAAATATTATAAAATGAAATAATAAAATAAAATAATAATAAATACAAATAATTAGGAAACTGTATTTCAATTTTTATTCTAAATTGAGCTCAACAAAAATTTTAATAAATTATAATATTTGAAGGAAAATAAAATAAAAGTGAAATAAAAAATAGTAAAAGATACAAATTCTTACTAAGGTTAATATGAATAAATTTGACCTTTTTTGTGTTTGAACTTCAACTACCAGGTACATTTTAATTCATGTAATAAGCCAGGAATAATCCTTGACTGGGTTCCAAGACTAAAAAGGTAGACTGCAATCTGTCTTCAAACAACTGCTTGCCGTTGAATTATTTGTTAAGCAATATTGGGAAAAACGCGCATTGGTTACATTAAACTTTGTACCGCTCAACCTGAAATAATGATGTACATACCCAGCAACGAAAGCAACTAGTTGAAAACTACTTTACAACTAATTGGTGCCATATAACCAACTGGTATTTTTGACGTTTTGATGTCCTACGAAATGTCAATTGTCAGAACATACCAGTCATCTACTAGTCATGATATACTAGAATTTTACTAGTTGTAATAGTATGATTTCCATAAAATGTACTAGTCCCGATACCAGTCAAAAAAGTACTAGTATGAAATACAGTCGCATACCATACTAGTTCAAAAAGCGTCAACCTGACCTAGTATGATTTCCATAAAATGAACAAGTCCCCATACTTATCCAAAAGGGACTAGTATGAAATATAGTCCCAACCAGAATTTTCACGACTTACCCTTTATTTTATCATTTGACTTTATTTTCATGTTTATTCTTAAGAAAGCAGCTACTGTTTTATCCTTTCACGAAAAAGCATCTGTGAGTTATAAGAGAAAAAAGGAGCAAACGAAAGGAATGAAATCTAGTTGTATACTAGTATTGAATGGATATTTCCCGACTAGTATGGGTTCAGCCAGAAAATTCTAGTTGTATACTAATATAAAAGGGATATTTCCTCACCAGTATGACTTCAGCCAGAAAATTCTAGTTGTAAACTAGTATTTTCTGACTAGTTTGAGGTTTCGCTGCAGGTTACTTATGTATTTCTATTAAACTTTTTTACGGTATTTTTTCCTTCCAAAATTTATTTGCAGTTCTTTCGCTGTGACGTTTTAGCAAATTGCCACACTTAACTGTCATTTGGTTCGTGATTTTTGCGGCCTTTTGCTGTCACTCGAATGTCGCCGTAACACCCGCTACCCTTTAAGCTAGGAGCATATTGGATCCCCACCATTTCATAATCGATCAATAATGTGGTCCGATGTTTTCGCGTTGTGTCCAGTTAGTTGGTTGCTTGTTTGGTGAGTTGAACAAATCGTTTGAAGCGATGGAAATGATTAATTGTATTGTCGTGCTCGAATGTTATTTGTTATTTTTGTGGTGAAGTGAAAAATCATTGCGAGTCATTGAATTTTAACAAATTTTTAGCGCCTCTAGCTATAAAATCAAATATATATTACCTATGCATTTATGAACGGAGTAAGTCGTGAATTTTGGATTTTTTAAATTAAGGTATATTTTTTAGAAGGTAAAAGTTTATCTTTTAAGTTAAACGTCAAATTTAGCATAAATCAAACAACGCTTTTCAGAATTTCATAAGAGGGAGCAAATAAATAGTTACGGAGACAGTGAAGCTAGTAGTATGCGTCTGTTTTTGTTTAAGGGGCGTCTGTTGAGGTTTTTTTATTTTAGCTCAAGACGTCGGCTGTATTGAAGTGCTTTACTATCATTTGATCTTCTAAGCAAAGACAAAATTAAGAGACATAAGAAGACTATAGGTGGACAACTTACATATACATATATACCAAAAATCAGTTGGCGAAATGACGCCAGTGGTCTTTTTTTGAAATGCAATATTTTTCTATGGTTTCTGATATGCGAGAACCATATTCGTGTGCAATAGTTGTACGGTTAGCACTGACTGGCTACTAGTAGATCTAAATGATAGGAAATACCAGAACCCAGATATTTCAATCTAATGCCCCATAGCGCGGAACATCCGCTTGGAAGATGCCTCACTGTTTCAGGCTCCTCCTCGTCTCTGCAGCTTCTGCAGAAGTCATAAAAGGGAATACCCAACCTTTCCGCATGTCTGCCTAAGCCGATATGCCGTGTGAGAAGACCCTGCAACTTTCGGCAGCTCTAAACCCCAGTTCAGCGGTTTCTTCTGACCACCAGTAAACAAACTCTTAACCGCATCCAATGCATCTTCATATTCGTGCTATAGCATCTAGTAAGGTCCTAGGCCGAAATGGCAGAGAGTCGAAGCTAAGCTCATATATACATAATTATGTATGTGTATATGAAAGACATACAACTTCGACTTATCTGCCAAATCAAATCAACTTCAAAATGCAAAAGAGGAGCGGTCGTGGGTCTTTGAAGTTGAGGATGGCCATCCAAACAACAATATTTAAGCGCAGCTGCAAGTGTCAAGCTACTGCCATAGCGTACATGAAATATATAAACACACATGCGCCAACAATATAAACAACAACAAGGCGTGTCTGAGGAGCGTTTGTCGCGCAATTAAATTCAATTGAGTTGAGAGCGAAAGAAGCGCGTTGGCATTTGGCATTTGGCAGCTGGCAGCTGGCAATACTTGATAACTCGCGCGGTAGGCAGCCGACAAGCGCAACGAGGTGTATTTAACGCCCGCGCGCTTCATCAACGTTAATTTACTTGCGCCAGCGGCAGTTAACGATAGTGTTTTATTTTTCATTTGAATGTGCGTATGTGCTTACCATCTTCATTGACTGCAGTGCACTTGGCTGTAATTGTTGCCGACGCCACCGCCGCATTCCAAAGCACACAATGACCGGCATACAGCGAAAACAACACGCGCGCGCAGTCCCGCAATTCATTTAAAATAAAATACGCGACAATCAAGTTTGGCATCATTTAGCGCGCTGTGAAACGAAGCTCTGAGCTAAAGCTTGAGTTCAACAAAAAAATTGCATTTGCATGCATACTTCAAATGCGTACATACCCGCATGCTAATTGCAATTTACATAACTGCGTTTACGCGTATGCAATCAGCCTATAATAATCTAACTTCATACAACTCCACCTCAGCTATGCCGTCTTCGGCGATTTGGGGCACATCTTGGCGGCAATCGCGTGAACTACTGAACTTCGGAACCATCACTTAGCGCGAGTCTTCAGAGTGACACAAGAGAAAAGTTTTGTTAGCTGCTAAGGCTTATAGTTTCTGTTGCGCGTCCCTTACTGTCATCAACGCGTTGCAAAGCATTCCGCTGTTGCCAAGCCGCGCCGAGTTCACAGCTATCATTTATTGCGTGATGCGCGAGTGTGATCAAAATAGCGATCATGTGGATCCAGCCGCGATTCACTGCACGTCTATTTAATATTTTTAGTGCTAACGCCAGAAAGAATCATAAATTCGTGACGATGATTGCAATAGAAATCTCCAAGTCGCCAGTTCTATATTTTGCTTATAAATAAGCGGATTGTGTGCCCATGCTTTAATGCGGAATGGGGTTTATTTATGTTTACTTTAGAGGATTGATATGCTATCAATTCATAGCCAAGTGGCATCTGTGATGTGACTACATATGCTTGTCATTGACAGTCGCGCGATTTGTGATTTGCTGATGACCTGGCGCAACGCGGCTCTCTTGGCATGCAATCGCACTAAACACGACCAGAAGCCACCAATTTAAGTATCAAATGTCACATTTACTTAAACTCCGGTCATCATGTGTAATTCATTTTTATTGGCACCTAAAGCGCAAATATTTTCATTGAAAACAAAATTAGTATGGTAAGCATTAGTGGTGTATTGTGTAAGTAACTTACTTACTTAAAATAGCCTTTAACCGCCTAAGCGATTTTGGCCGTCCAACATGTTTCGCCAGTCCGCTCTTTGTTGAGATAATTGGAGACACCGCGTGTTCTCAGATCTGCATCCCCTTGGTCCTGCCATCGAAGTGGTGACCTCCCTCTTCCTCTACTTCCACCTGCAGGTGCCGATAAGAATACTGGGCCGGAGCGCCTTCGTTAACTCGCACACTAGGACACTACAACTATGTCGACGTCTGCGTAAAGCTCATACAGCTCATCATTATATCTTCTTCGGTACTCGCGCGTCGCCAACTTTTATGGGTCCATAAATCTTTCGAAGAATTTTTCTCTCGAATACTGCGAAAGCCATCTCATGAGATGCTATCAGTGTCTATGCTTCTGCACTCTAACTCTAGTTAAATTTTACACTCCAAGAAATGGGTCAATACTTCTATTTGGAAACCAGTCTGTTTTAAAGGTTAGTGCAAAATTGTCAAAGTTTTGATTTTGTACGCTATATCTATAGAATCCTATGTAGGAGAGATTCTATAGATATAGCGTACAAAATCAAAACTTTCATATAATAAAATTGTAACAAGCCAACGTTAAAAGCGAATGCAACAAGGAGCGTGTGTCAACACTACTGCGAGATGAAGACGGAAGTGAGACGGCTTTTCCGGGCGAAGAAAATGGAAGCGGAAAAGCGTGAAATCGAAGAGCTTAAGATACTAGCCAGCGGGATCAACGTTCTAAAGTTGTATGCAAAAATCTGAAGACTGACGGAAGGCTTTAAAGTTGGGCAAACTCGCGCAAAAATGACAACGGCAACCTGGTGGCAAATTTGAGGGAGTACTAAGGTTATGGAGAGATCACTTCTCAGCCCTTTTAAACTCAGGAACAGAGCAACAATTCAAAAATGAAGAGGCGCCCGACTCCACAATCGAAGACGAAATTCTACAACGACTATAACGAGGTGCGAGATATATACCGACTTAAAAAAACAATAAAGCGGCGGAAGCTGATGGTCTGCCAGCTGAGCTATTCAAACACCTCGGCGAGGAGCTGGTAAGGTGCATGCACCAGCTCCTATGCAGAATACCGACTGATGAATGCATGCCGGAAGATTTGAATCTAAGTGTTCTCTGCCGAATCTACAAGAAGGGCGATCCCGCAAACTGCGCAAACTATCGTGGAATCAGCCTCTTGAGTATCGCATATAAGGTGCTATCAAGCGTATTGTGCGAAAGACTGAAGCCTGACGTAAACCGATTGATTTGACTTTATCAGTGTGGCTTCAGAACTGGCAAATCTACCATCGACTAGATTTTTACAATACGCCAAATCTTGGATAAAAAACCCATAATAAAAGATTGACACACATCATCTCTTTGTTTATTTTAAACCCGCCCTAGGTGGCACGAATAAGAGCTACATATGTATTTCATATTTGGGTTTCCCCGCAAAACATATACGGCTATGCAAAGTGACGCTGAACAACACCACCAGCTCGGTCAGAATCGGAAAGGACCTCTTCGAGTCGTTGGAAACTAAAAAAGGTTTCATGTAGGGCGAGTTCTTTAATCTGAAGTTGGAGAAAATAATACAAGCTGCGTATAACTATTGGCGTATGCCGACGACATTGACATCGTTGGCCTCAACAACCGCGCCATAACTTCTGCTTACTCCAAATTAAAAAGAAGCGGTCATGGGGTTGTTACCCCCGTACCGCCCAACCTAAATTTCGGGAACACCCCTGAAAATATACCGCCTATATCTCAGTTTTTTTAATTTCCTTTCTATCGGTGCATATTTCATTCAAATCGGTCAAACGGTTCACTCACAGGAGGTTCCTTAAGTTTTTCATGTGGCGTATTTATATATACATAGATAATAGAAACAGTGCATTAAAGTCCAGGGCTGTCAGAATTTGCATTCTTTTTAGCTTTACTTCGACTTCTGTCAAAACATACTACTTCTAAACTGTTATTTTTTACACTAGTTTCATATCTCATTCCACGAGTCATTCATTCGAATTTATTCATTTAAGTATAACTTCAACTTAGTAAAAAGTGCACAGCTGCATATTTGAGATTCCAACGAATTAGCCACACGTACTACAGCTCTTACGATTGAAATCAGCATCGCCGCCAACGTCATAAATATCGTCATTGTGGGTCTGTAGCCGCAATACTATAATACCAAAGGCTAGCTTATTTTGCATATTTTGTTGTTAATGTTTGAGTTTACAGTTGTATGCACTTTTAAAATTACATACACACCACATGTCAAAAGGTCTCCACTGTCTTATGCCCAACCACATGTCTTGTGCTTAGCATGCATTCAAATACAACAGACCTTGCGGCATTCCGCGTAGCTCCTTTACAAGTGAAATAGCCTGGTCGACGGTGGTCACATGTAATAATCGCAAATCACTAAAATACCGCAACAGGTACATGGAATAATTAAATGCAGCTAAAGTATTAAGCTCATACAGAGCTCACACTTGTTTATTATGTAATAAATGTTTGGGTTTTGGTATGTACCTATGTACTTCCGTCTTTACAAGTATGTTATCTGCGGTGTGAAATATTTTCAGTGGCAACCAGTTGAACTCATAAGAGTATATAGCTGTAGAATAGATTAATGTAATCTTGTGAACTCCTTTCGCTTTATTGGTCAGATGGACATTTATTGAAACCGTGGCTTTTTCCAGTCAGCATTTTAACCTCCGTTAAAATAATCGAACATATTGGGAACGCAAAGAAAAAACACAGGGCACCGCAATAGCGAAAGGAACGCGAACGTGAATAAAATAACCCGAAAAGATCAAAAGAGATATAAAAGAGGTGGAAAATTTTGAACGACGACCATTGGGTGCTCTCATGAGGCAAATAGAAGAAGAAACTGTAGCGGAATGAACTTCCAATGGGCGAAACGATATGACTGCGAAGTCCCATAGTTATGTTTGTAAAGAAAAAAAGAGAGTCTTTGTACGCAGTGGAGTCACCAACTTCAACACTAACAGGCAGTAGTTGATAGGATAGGGATGAGGACGAATCAAGTTACTGCCGCAGAGGCACGCTTAGGCCAGTGTTAAAAGGAGCGTTGTGATACCACCAACACTAGGAAAGTCAGTCGACCATATCGCAAAGCATAACGCGACTTACATTTTAGTTGAGACGTTTCTTTGATAGTTTAGTAGGAAATATTTGTTCTGAGGTAATAAGGACTGGCTATACATTTATGATAACTACACGAAAAAAAGTGCAAAGTCTACACTTTTTTTGAAGTAAAAGTAACACTATTTTGCTGTCATCCTGAAATCGATGTTATAACCGGTTTAAAATTTGAGCCTAAATTTTTAAACTTTTTTGGACTACATATATGGCCAAACCAAAAGCGTGAAATCGAAGAGCTTGAAATGCTAGCCAGCAGAAGCAACGCCCGAAAATTTTATCAAAGAATTCGAAGAATGACGGAAGGTTTTAACCCCGGGGCAAACTCCTGTAAAAATGACAACGGCGACCTGGTGACAGATGTTCAGAGAGTACTAGGGTTATGGAGGGATCACTTCTCTGCCCTTCTAAACGGAGGAACGGAGCAATATTCCAGAGAAGAGGACGAACCCGACCCCACAATCGAAGACGATGGAATCGAAGTTCCACAACCCGCTGAGCTATTTAAATGCGGCGGCGAGGAGCTGGTAAGGTGCATGCGCCAGCTCTTGTGCAGAATATGGTCGGATGAATGCATGCCTGAAGATTGGAACCTAAGTGTTCTCTGCCCAATCCATAAGAAGGGTGATCCCAAACTGTGCCAACTATCGTGGAATCAGCCTTTTGAGTATCGCATATAAGGTCCTATCAAGCATATTGTGCGAAAGACTGACGCCTGACGTGAACCGACTGATTGGACCTTATCAGTGTGGCTTCAGACCTGGTAAATCTACCATCGACCAGATTTTTACAATACGCCAAATCTTGGAAAAAACCCGTGAGAAAAGGATCGACACGCACCATCTCTTTTTTGATTTTAAAGCCGCCTTCGACAGCACGAAAAGGAGTTGCCTATACGCCGCTATGTCTGATTGTGGTTTCCCAGCAAAACTTATACGGCTATGCAAAATGACGCTGAACAACACCACCAGCTCGGTTAGAATTGGGAAGGACCTCTCCGAGCCGTTAGAAACTAAACGAGGTTTCAGGCAGGGCAACCCCCTATCGTGCGATTTCTTTAATTTAATGCTGGCCTCAACAACCGCGCCGTAACTTCTACGTACCCCAAATTAGAAAAGGAAGCGGAAAAAATGGGTTTGGTGGTGAACGAAGGTAAAACGAAGTACCTGCTGGCATTAAGCAAGGAGTCAGCGCATTCGCGCCTGGCAACCACGCCACTGTTGGCAGCCATAAGTGCCCTGCAGCGAAAGCAACTAGTTGAAAACTACTTTACAACTAGTTGGTGCACCAGGCCCAACTAGTCAGTGTTCTGTCTTTTTTCCATATAAGCAACTGGTATCTTTTACGTGTTGATGTCCTACGAGATGTCAATTGTCAGATTTCGACCAGAATATACCAGTTATCTACTATTCAGGAAATACCAGTTTCATACTAGTTCAACCTAGACTAATATAATTTCCATAAAATGAACTAGTCCACATACCAGTCCAAAAAGGACTAGTATGAAATATACTAATCCCATACTAGTCCAAAAAGCATTTAACCTGGACTAGTATGATTTCAACCAAAATTTTCCTGGCTTAACCTTTATTTTATCCCTCGACTTTATTTTCATGTTTATTCTTGAGAAAGCAGCGGCTATTTGTATTTACCCTATCATGAAAAAGAATCTATGAATTATAAAAGAAAACGAAACGAATGAATTTTGTATTTTTTAACTGGTATAACTTCATCCAGAAAAATCTAGTTGTATACTAGTATGGAATGGATATTTCCTGACTAGTATGGGTTCAGCCATAAAATTCTAGTTGCATACTGGTATGATATGGATATTTCCTGACTAGTATGAGTTCTACCAGAAAGTTATAGTTGTATACTAGTATGAAATAGATATTTCCTGACTAGTATGAATTCAGACAGAAAATTATAGTTGTATACTGATATGAAATGGATATTTCCTGACTAGTATGAGTTCTGCCAGAAAGTTATAGCTGTATACTAGTATTTTTCTGACTAATTTGAGATTTCGCTGCAGGGTGGTGCACCGGGCCGAACTAGTCAGTGTTCTGTCTTTTTTCCATATAAGCAACTGGAATTTTTTACGTGTTGATGTCCTACGAGATGTCAATTGTCAGATTTCGACCAGAATATACCAGTTATCTACTATTCAGGAAATACCAGTTTCATACTAGTTGTAAAATACCAGTTCCTTACTAGTTCGACCTAGACTAATATAATTTCAATAAAATGAACTAGTCCACATACTAGTCCAAAAAGGACTAATATGAAATATACTAATCCCATACTAGTCCAAAAAGCATTTAACCTGGACTAGTATGATTTCAACCAAAAATTTTCCTGGCTTAGCCTTTATTTTATCCCTCGACTTTATTGTCATGTTTATCCTTGAGGAAGCAGCGGCTATTTGTATTTACCCTATCATGAAAAAGCAACGTATGAATTTTGTATTTTTTAACTGGTATAACTTCATCCAGAAAAATCTAGTTGTATACTAGTATGGAATGGATATTTCCTGACTAGTATGGGTTCAGCCATAAAATTCTAGTTGCATACTGGTATGATATGGATATTTCCTGACTAGTATGAGTTCTACCAGAAAGTTATAGTTGTATACTAGTATGAAATGGATATTTCCTGACTAGTATGAATTCAGACAGAAACTTATAGTTGCAAAGCTAAAAATTTGAACCTAAATTTTAAACTTTTTTGGACTACATATATGACCAAACCAAATTTGGATTCAAATGCAATATAGACCAGTTGTCATTAAAATTGGCTAAATGAATCGGGTTTCAATTATAAACAAGAAATGTTTTAACAATTTTTTAAAGATAAAATAAAAAGTTTAAATTTTAGACCGAAAAGTTTTAAGAATAAAATAAAACTAAAAAAATGTGGCAGCTGGCAGGATTCGAACGAAAACGTGTAGATAGTAAGGGACTTTGTATACCTGGGAAGCAGCATTACTACCAACAACAATGTAAGCCTGGAAATCCATAGAAGGATAACTCTTGCAAACAAATGCTACTTTGGGCTGAGTAGGCAATTTAGAAGTAAAGCCCTCTCTCGACGAACAAAAACAACACTCTATAAGTCACTTATCGTACCCGTCCTGCTATATGGTGCAGAACCATGGACACTGACGGCATCTGATGAGGCGGCTCTGGGAGTATTCGAGAGAAAAATTCTTCGAAAGATTTATGGACCCCTAAAAGTTGGCGACGGCGAGTACCGAGGAAGATATAATGACGAGCTGTATGAGCTTTACGCAGACGTGGACATAGTTCAGCGAATTAAAACCCAGCGGCTCTGCTAGCTAGGACACGTGGTGCGAATGAACGAGGACGCTCCGGCCCAGAAGGTATTTTATCGGCACCCGCCGGTGGAAGTAGAGGAAGAGGGAGACCACCACTTCGATGGCAGGACCAAGTAGAGGCAGACCTGCGAGCACGCGGTGTCTCTAATTGGCGCCAGTTGGCTCAACAAAGAACCGACTGGCGTAACATATTGGACGGCCAAAATCGCCTAGGCGGTTAAAGGCTATTTTAAGTAAGTAATATGATCAAACCAAATTCGGTTTTAAATTTAATCTAGATAAATTTTCAAGAAAATTGGCTAAATGAAGGAAGCTTAAATTTTAAACCAGAAGTGTCTTAACTACTTTTTGAAGAAAAAACAATTGTCTATCTGTGTACCCGATAACTTGAGTAAAAATTTAGATATTTCCATGTAAGATCTAATTAGGGCTAACAATTTGCCCGGTTTGTAGACACACGTAAACTCCTAGCGTAAATCATTCTTGTGCGACCCTTTTCTGCGGAATCCTGCCTCTACGGAAACTTGAGTAATTAGTGGGAACTTCAGTTCTAAGGTATACTACGGTATCTTCGGCCCACCAACTTAGCGGTGTCTTTTAAATAACGTGTCTCTGCTTTCAAGCAAAGTTGTGAGGGTTGCGAGCTGGGATTAGGACCTGCCACGTAAAAACAAATGTTTTTAAAAAAGAAGTTCGCCTCTGTTTAACTACTTACCTACCTATAAATGTTTGCTCATTGTATGTGCTATGTCTAAAAGTACATAGAGTCTTTAAAATTTATTTCTCCTCAAACGTCAACAAACACTCAACACTTCCTAAAAACCTTATCTCCTGGGAATAAAATATTTCTTTAGCCTCCACACTAGATTGCATTCTCAATACATTTATTTCCTCTTCTTAGAGCATGTACAGAAAAGTTTACCACCTAATTGAAAAGGCGGCAAAATTGATTTCCCTCATTTCGCAAAGTAAACAAAAGAATTACGGCACTTCGACACAAATAAATAAACTCCTTTGAAAGTGGCGTATCTACCATTATGAGTAGTCAGTGGGTTGTCAGCAGCCGAGTACCCAATTTGCCAACTGATTAATGCGAATCTATCATTTGCCCGAAGGCGCACATTTGACCCTTAAACAATATCCAATTTGACCTCTAATAGCCGCACACTTGCAGAGCGTATGCCTTCATATTGATAGAAACCAAAGACAACAGCAGCAACAGTAAAAAACAATGGCATAAACGTGCCAACACGCCTTCTTTCAACACCTTGCCACTTTCCACGTATCTAAGCGTACGACTGGTGTAGTAAGCAAGCAACCGATTGCACGCCGCATCTACCACCACCCAGCGCAGTGGCGCAATGTGGGAATAGGTGTAACTGCTATATGGAACAACAATGCGAATAGCGCGGATAGTGTGCGCAAATATTTACAACCAGATCATCTTGACAACTACGGCTTGCCACAAAGCAAAGCAGGACGCAACATAATAGCGAATAAGCAGCGCGCTGTCACAACGGTAACTGAAAATATGAGTGCAAGCTGCGCGCATGCGCTAACTTCAATTTTTGTTTGTTCCTTTCACAAACTACGTTGCACGCGTGCACTACTCAATTTCAAAGACCAATAAAATTTAATTGGAAACTTCATCACGGGTGCGAAAATTCACACTTAACTGCATTTGCGGTCTTCACCTGCCTGCGGTGACACCCTGCCTGCTCACCTCCTGCTCTCAACAGATAGGCGACTTTGGTACCATGGGACTCGCCAACATCAATTGCCAACATGATAGCTAGTCTATACTGACACGACCGCTTCTAGTGACGACGCGCATCTAAAAACTCAAACCGAGAGACTGATCCACAATTTCTGATATAAAATATAGCCATACGTACATACACCAAGCACAAATTTTTTGCATGCGCTGTAGTACACCTGATTCTTTCTTCACTTGAGCTTGAGTGCTGGTGCTGCATCCAATCTAAACGCTAGGCACTCAAGCTGTCACGTTGACCAAATTCTGATACCGACATTCCATAATTGCTTGACCGCTCATGAGACAACTTGACTGTGGATTGTGCAAGACCGTGTGGTACATACAAACGTATAGTACTTATCATATTTACAATGTCTTCTGAGTTTGCCTGGCTTGATGTTGTATGAGCATTTCCATTACTGTTTTTAAATTTCAATAGTCTTGGATCTTTCAAATAGCTTAGCTTCTGATTTGGTGTATGCGCTGGCACATCATAAACTATGTAGTATACTTGATTTAAAATGCAGCATAATCACTACCTGACTGTCTGCATAAGTGCTGTGGTGTCTTGCTAGGGCTCTAATCAGATCAGTCGTAGCCACCGTTGCATGTTACGATGAAATTACAGCAATCAGACAACTGGCAACTCTTAAAACTAACCAAGTTTGTACTTAACGACAGGTGGATAGATGCAAGTCCATATAGCCTTATATCAAATACATACAAGCACAGTGGCGTTTATAGCCTGGGGTTGAAAGGGCTCACTCACATAATATATACTGAACGAAAAAAGTTCATGTTTCCAAAGAAAAATGGATTTTAAGATTTGGTCATTAAAACCTCTCCAAAGAACTTTTTCATAGAAATTTAAGAATATTTCTTAGAATATAAGTACTTGCTATTAAAATATGTAAACAAATCCTCAGAAACCATGAATTCATTCATAAATTGTAAGATAATTTTCTTAGAATCCAAGAATTTTTTCTTTTATTCTAAGAAATATCAGCTTGAAGTTCTATGAAACTTTTTTCTTAAAAACTATGTACGTTTTTAGTTTGCTGTGATCTTTACTTTTTGATTCAGGTATAAGTGAACTGTCAAGTTCCAAGGGCTGATCCGAGAGGTGGGTTTCCAGGTTCAAATCCCCCTTCGGGATCATTCACGGGGAGGGTTTTTCAGTCACAAACCCCCCTCTCCTCCTTCGGGATCCAAAAAGTCATATTTTTCACAGTACAATTCGGTTCAAGAATTAAAAAAAAAAATTGTGTGATTGGAATTAAAATTATATCTTTTATTTTATGTAATGTTTGCAAAATGTATGTGTGCATTTAAAACAATTTAAATTGTGTTACAAACAGGAAGAGTCTTTTCAGGTTCAAACCCTGTCTTCGCACACTTTTAATGGAGTCATTTTTGAAAATTCGACGATGAAATTTGGCGCAAAGAATACTGGTATCATTGGGAGTATATTTTGTAGGATGAACCCACTAATCATTCTATTATGATTTTTCGATAAATTTTTAAAAGTGTTCGTGACACCGCCCACTTTAAAGGGAGGCATTTTTGAACCTTCATTGATCATAACTTTCAAACTGAATACAGTGGAATTATGAAATATGGCACAAGGTATACTAGCATTATAGGGAAGTATACCTTATGGACGAAATCGCTTTCCGACCACGCCCACTTTCGATATAGAAATTTTCGAAAATCACAAAAATTGACTACGATACCCTCAATGTGGGAAATTGGGGGAATATTTTCCAAGTTGTGTGGGAAATTTATCGAAGATTATTTGGCATCAGTGCTTTGAAGCTAATTTTTTAGATAATGATTTACGTTTTCATGAATTTTCTTGGCGGATATTGTTTATATTTATTAACCCATTTTAATAAAAGCATGCTCAACCATATTTGCACCTGACTACGCCTCTGTAAAGGCCTACATAAATACATCGCTTTATGCAAACATATGCAAACTGATCGCTAAAAAAAATTAAGATTTTAATTACGTCATTATTTAAGGACTAATCAGAAGATTTAGTTATTAATCGTATTAGCGTAAATTAAAAAAATCGCGTTTCTCATGATTTCTTAATTGCTTCAATAAAAAGGTAGACGTGATTTCTGGGGTTATAAAATCTCTTATACAGATAATTTATCATGTACTCGTCAATGCAATGTCTTTCATGATAACACTGAGCAATGGTACTTTTGGGAATGGGACAGTTCTAACACGGTCATAGCGGGGTCGGGGAATATTAATTCCGTCATATTCTATTTTAATATCTTTAATGGGTTCATTCTCAGTTTCTCCGTTTAAAAGTAGCACAGGGCACCGAGCCGCCCCTTTATGTTTCTGTCACCATTTGGAGAAGGCTCTTCGAAGGGCCTGAACTTCCCCCCCTATGCCAACCTCAGTGTGTTTTTTGGTATTTGTTTCCTTTAGCACCCAACTGCTAAAAAATTAGCTAAAATTAAGGGCTAAAAAAACGTGTTTTGGCATCAGGATCACGAATCCGGAAGTGCTTTTTTTTAATTTTCGGTTTCTGTGGAAAGTTATGATCAATAAAACCGAAAAATTGCCCGGGCCCGATAAAAAAATTGGGGCGGGATCCATGGTATTTATGTGCAGAACACCTTTCTAAGTTGGCGGCCTTCGGCCGCGCTTATAAAAAATAACCCTGGGCTGCGCCATGCGTTAGGTTAGACTTAGGGATACGGATAAGAAAGAAGAGGAAAGAAAGGAATAAAAAGAAGACGACGAAGAGAAGACGAATTAAAATACGTAAATTAATATATGGAGGGGCGCAATTTTTAGACAGGGCAATATCTGTTTGCTCCCTACCTTTTAGGCATACGTTACCGCGGGCATATTATAAGCGCCCTACAGCGAAACCTCTAACTAGTCAGAAAAATACTAGTATACAACTGTAATTTTCTTGCAGAACTCATACTAGTCAGGATATATTCATTTCATATTAGTATACAACTAGAATTTTCTGGCGGAATTCATACTAGTACGGAAATATCCATTTCAAACTAGTATACAACTAGAATTTTCTGGATAAAAGCATACCAGTTAAAAAATACAAAATTCATTCGTTTCGTTTGATTATTTTTTCTCTTATGGAAATATCCATTTCATACTAGTACACAAATAGAATTTTCTGGCTGAACCCATACTAGTTAGGAAATATTCATTCCATACGAGTATACAACTAGATTTTTCTGGATGAAATCATACCAGTTAAAAAATACAAAATTCCTTCGTTTCGTTTGCTTCTTTTTTCTCTTTTAATTCATAGATGCTTTTTCGTGATAGGGTTAATACAAATAGTCGCTGCTTTCTTAAGAATAAACATAAAAATAAAGGCAAATAATAAAATAAAAGGTAAGTCAGGAAAATTTTGGTTGATTTCAGGTTCAATGCCTTTTGGACTAGTATGGAACTAGAATATTTCATACTAGTACTTTTTGGACTAGTATGGAAACTAGTTCATTTTATGGAAGTCATACTAGTACAGGTTGAACTAGTAGGAAACTGGTATTTTACAACTAGTATAATTCTAGTATATCATGACTAGTAGATGACTGGTATGTTCTGGTCGAAATCTGACAATTGACATTTCGTAGGACATCAACACGTAAAAAATACCAGTTGCTTATATGGAAAAAAGACAGAACACTGACTAGTTGGGTCCTGTGCACCAACTAGTTGTAAAGTAGTTTTCAGCTAGCTGCTTTCGCTGCAGGGCGTCCTAACACACGGGCCATTTATGCTCCGCACTAGTTTTGTGATTTTTTTAAATCATATTGGTTTGACTGCAGGGATTACACAATTTATTGGTATTCTTTAAGCGCGTAGTAGTTTCTCAGAAGGAACGCACACAACCATCAATGAGTTTTGTCCGGTGTGCACGCATGCGCTTTCCAAAGAAATGAATTTATTGTCTTCACAAGAAGTATGCGGAAATTCTGAAAAACGCTATATACTCGTATATGCATAACATACATGTAAGCACGCATAAGTATGTATATTTGTATTTGGAATGTTGTTGTTGGAAATAAAGTTGCTGCCAAAGAGAGAGAAAATTTTCCACTGGAACCAAAGTGGCTGTCTAGACTTTATTTAGCCTGAATTAACTTGGGGATAGGCCAATATGCCACACCGGTTGGTGCGCTTGCACGCCACGATTTGGATGCGTATCATTTCACCATATCTGTGATGTCTATGGACCCATAAGCAGGTACATATCTTCAATTTTATTTTTATTTACGTACTTATACAAACTTACATACGTACGTATATTATTTGAGGCATAGATGTAACGCCTTGATACAAAATGCACATGCAAGTCGCGATACCATATGAGATGGCCAGCACATCGCTAACTATTTACGTGCATGTAAAGAAATAAACTACAAGATGGGACTGATAAGTTCATAGATAGAGGTTCTTTAATGCGGAGAGTAAGGGAGGGCAAGTTTCTATTCACATCTTTCCCCAATAAATGGCGTCTCCATTTCCTCTGACAACAACAATGGATGTCGTTAGAAATACTTCTCAGCGTAGCACAACTGTTAAGGCGAAACACTCTCCAAAGTATAAACAATAAGTCCGAATAAGACTCCTATTATCTTATAAAAGATAGAGGAAAGAGGACCCAGTCTAGTCGATGACCCCAGTGGAGCAATACAAGGCAACCGAAACCTCTCTAGCCCTCTCTTCCTCTTTAGGCTTCCAAATAAACTTTCTGTCGAGTATAACACCAAGATATCTAGCCCTATCAGCCAATAATATCGGTACACTACCAATAATATCGGTACACTACTTGCCCAGAGCCCCTCTACTCCTTAACCAATAATTTCAATTCAATGTCATCACAACTGTGCATGCAGCAGGTTGTCAATGAACTCACCCAGAGCCCCTCGACTCCTTAAACATTAATTTTTAGTCACTTTCGTCACATCGTGGACATATTCAGCCCCCCTTGTAAGTTTATGCGATATGTATGTGCAGTATGAGATGCTTATTTCTACTTGGCCTTCATTGACTCTTCTTATTCTTAATTTTAGGGAAAAATGTTGCTTGTGGTTTTGACCGTTTTGGGGCCAAGTGGTCATATGGTCATAGGCGTCATCGCTAACACAACGGTAAGAATCTGGCATGCTCTTTTGAAACTTTGTTGTTGTTATTCTAGTATCTTGAGTATATGGTACGAGGTTCGTCAGTTCTTAACACAATGTTTTCCGCAAAGTTGCCATAGAAATAGTAGAAAATAATGGCACGCGCATTTAATAAATGTTATGTTGTCAATTTTCAACGTTTTCTCTCAATAACATATCACGTAGATGTGCAAGCGCAATTTGTAGAGCTTGGCAATATGCCACGGGCGGAGGGACTAACAAGAGTTCTGATATTTTTAATCTTTATCTAATTGTTGCTTTGGCAGTTGCGATAAAGGCAGTGACGTGCCTTCCATATAAGCCGAAAAGCCCGGCTTGCCTAGCTAATCCCCTATGAGCTAAAATATGTATGTTCATTTGGCTTCTTAAAAGGATATCCGGTTTTTATTTCCCTGCCTGCCACCTACTACCTAATAGCTGTTAATAGCATGGAAACATACCTACAGCTTTTCGTGCCACCTGCCGGCTGATAGCTCATTTACATAAAATTATTTCAGTGCGTGATGGCCATCTCTTACTTACTTACTTAAAACAGCCTTTAACCTCCTAGGCAATAACGGCCATCTCGCTTTTACTTATTGGCTTTTACGGGGCTTTCAAAACCAGTACGAATCTGCGTGCTGAAGCAATTGTTTTTTTGAATTTGGAAGTAATTTTATATGAAACTTTGAAGCTGGCTTCTGGCTGGTGTTACCGTACGCTATAAATGCTTACGATAAAACGAAAATGAAATTGGTTTATGTATGTATCTACAATTTTAAAGTGCAAAGCGCGCTACTCAAAAATTATTGGCGCACATTTTAAAGTAGAAAAAAAGAATTCAATAGTGGTAGGTGCTGTAATTTTTTTTATTTGCTAGGCACTATAAAACTTAAAATATATAGGTATTCAAGATTTCTTAGCTTGCAATGTACCTAAATGGGAAATAGTGCGAATAAAACGTTTCCCGTGGATTGGAAAAGCTTACAAAATCTGCAAACAATAACGTGCCTATTAGCGGAACCTAAAAGTTTAAAATTTTCCCCGTCTGCAAAAGTCGATAAATATCCTGAACTCTTCTTTGTCTGAAATGTTCTCTGGCAACAGTAAGTGCTTTCGTTGGGGTTATAAAGACTGGGGCTTGCCTCAGTTGATACTCGTAGGCACGCCACTGGATAAAGGTTGTTGTTGTTGTAACGGAGTGTGGCCCTGCCCAACGTGTACTTATCCTTAGCCTAAATTGTTATCAATGTCTTCTAATGGGAGTCCTAGAAACTAGCAGTTTCTACATGGTTGGCCCAGAGAGAGATAAGTGGTAGAAGAGTGGGCTCCGTAGAGCAGGTGAATAGGTGGTTGGTGTTAAAAGGCGATGGGCGCATGCTGGACATTAATTCGGCACGTCGGGGTTCAGTCTGATAAGTAGGAGTTTAACCTGCTACAATATCAAGAATGTAATTGAGCCAGAGTGATCCTTGTTTCTCGATGAAGATGACGTTCCACGACAGCAATACGAGGTGTTGAAGTATGCAAAACGGCGTTCATGGGACAGAGCTCAAGATGGTGGGCAATAGATGTATCATGATGTGCTTCAGGGCCTGCACATGTGCCCCTGGATCAAACGGCGTTCTTGCAAGGTGCCGGATCTCAACAAAATGTTTAAGTAAATGTTGCCTTATTGGATGCTCCCTAACTGGAATCATTTCCGCCTCATGATGTACATAAATGAGGAATGAGGTATAGGAGACATGAGGACATTAACCTGTGACCATATCTAACGATAAAGGTTCGATGGCGGATGTTGAGTTCAAACATTTTAGAACGGAACCAATAACCAGAGTCATTGAGCCTCTATTTTGCACCTCAGAATGTATCGATCGATGGAGGGGGAAGACAGGCACACCAATTTGGAATATCTGGCAAATGCCGTCTCTGAAAACTCTCCACTTGCAGAACTTGCGTTATTCCCCACTTCTCTGTAAAATGTCATACATGGTAAGATTATTGCTAATCCAAGGCGTGGTTAGGTGGGAAAAGAGTGTCAAAAAGCTGGGAAGTGTATAAAGTTATGACCGTTATCACAACAGGTATGTTTGAGTACAAAAACCCAACTTGGCGCAGACAGGTGTGCAGCTAATGCATGCAACACCAACGCATAAATGGTTTAGCGCGACAATACCATTAATGGCGACAAACATACATACATACATAGTATAATATATGTCCAACTATTGGTGATACGGCGGCCGCCGTGGTGTAGCGGTTAAGTGTTCGGCCTTCTTCGCCAAGTCGTGGCGGTTCGATGCCCGGCAAAAGCAACATCAAAAATTATTTAGAAAACCGATTTTTCTAAACGGGGTCGCCCCTCGGCAGTAGTTTGGCAAACTCTACGGGTGTATATCTGCCATGAGAAGCTTCTCAGCAAAAAATTCATTTGCTTTGCAAGTGCCGTTCGGAGTCGGCAAAAAACTGTAGGTCCCGCCAACTTGTAGAAAAAACTCAAAAGCAACACACCACAAGTTGGAAAGAGAAGCTCGGCTAAAAATCTCGTTAGAGGTTATGATAACCTGTTGGTATATCGCCGCCATTAGTTTTTTTTTTTTTTTTATTGGTGATACCATGTATTAGGTGTTGCAAAACATTTATGGGTAAAAATATTTTGCCCCATTGGATGCTCATGATTAAGTATCTCAGCCCACACGCAGTTTGAATTACAACGGTTTCATAAACTTAAATCAAGCAAGGAATGTAAATTACTTAGAGATTTTTTCTTTTTACATCCGTATTCGTATAGTTTAAAGCTTAGTAATGGCGTAATTGGGGTACAGTGCTAAAATTTTACCTATCCAGAATTATCCCGCGCGTATCCAATGTATGTATTTATGTTCCGAAAAAGAGTCCTCAATAGTCTCATCTTAGATCAACAACACTTTTGGTCTACTTTTGGTTTTAAAAAACATAAACTACTTTATACTAATACTTTATTCTATTTTGAACTTTGAAAATTTGTGTGGACTTTTAATCAATCGAACAATTTTTGTTAAGTTATTCTTTTTTAGCTTTTCTGTTGAAAACAAGTTGAAAAAAAACTATTAACCAATACTTGTTGAAGGATCTTGTCAAACCGCTTTGTATTGTAATGTTAGCACTTTTTCATCCCCTTTACTGTTCATCGAATCAAGGACACCAAACACTGCTTAGTATATCTGCAGGCAAATTTCACCGTCTCCTTGGTTCGATGACCAGTAAAGGTGATGAAAGTTCTAATAATACAATACAAAGCGGTTTAACATAATAATAATCTCTAGTTTATGTTAAAGTATTTTAGTAACTTAACTCTGCCATTAAATTAAAAATTGAGATGAGTCGAATGGGAGTCTTGAGCTAGTACCACTAATTGCTAATACCGGAGAGTACTGGTACCAACTGAATATTGGTACTACTCCCCTTATCTTTCAAAAATTTTCCTTTCCAAAACCCTTCAGATTTGAAATACGTCATCTAACCTACAGGCAAACATTTAAAATTCATTCTTTCTTTGGTGTATGAGAAGAAGAAGAGTTATTTTAAGGTATGATGTATTGTAAATTGCTGTATACTTCTTCACTTGAATGTAACTACACTTAAATGCATGCCTTGCTTTCCGTTTCACAAATGGTCAAATTACTTCCTTTTACCGAACTTGAGCTGCATTTTTATACCAGAGCGCCATTTGCGACGCACTGCGCCACCCTTGTCCGATATGGGAACATCTAGGCGTATGTAATCTTTTGTGTTTCGCATTGTTCCTGCCTTGTCGTCTGAGCTAAAGCATTCATGCGCACCGAAAGGATTTCTTGTAATTTAGCGAAATATCCTGCTCAAACATTTTGTAGGATAAAAATGACTGATTTTTTGTGTGATTTTTTTTTCAGCATCTCCGCAATACAAACGGTCTTTACTTTTTCATCGTCAACATTCTGACTTGACTCACACAGTTTACTTTAATGCTTGGAAAGTTCAACACTGGTTTCCATATATTTTTTCAAAATTCTTTGTTTCATCTCGTATTTTGTAGTATTTTGCTTTCAAGCGTGAGTTTTGTTCGTGCTGACTTTGATTATTTAAACTCCACCTTTTTTAAGATTTATTTAATGCATTTTTTTTTTTGTATTCATACAACAAAACGTGTGCAGTAGGCAGGCAGTGAGTTCCAAGCTATTGAGCTTTAAGCATGCATCCTGCAGCAGCATTGTCCCCATCCCAAATGCTGTCACTCTAACCCTTTTCCAGCACTTTTGTGTACACTTATTATGTGCACTCATTACATTCACAAACCGCTCGGTCGTCCTGCCCAGCCTCCTTTTTCCATCATTGCAATGCGGCCGCCCTTATCCTCATTCACTCACACCAAGCCTACAGTCAAACCAACTAGTTGCTCAACTAACTGGTTTGACTCTATTTTTCTCCTTAACACCTGGGGGGTCACTCTGTATTGCGATGCGAAAGCAAATGCTATTAGCAAGCTGTCAAATCACATACATTTTTTTTGAAATGCGAAAGAAATTTCTTTCGAATCGCTATACAGAGTAACCCCCCTGGTATTTTTAGCATGACGATGTCCCATAAGAGATCAATTGCCCGGAACTAAAAACTAATGGCGTCGATATGCCAACAGGTTTTGCCGGGCTTCTCTTCCATCTTGTGGTGTGCTGCTTTTGAGTTTGCTCCTACAAGTTGGCGGCACCTACGATTTTTTTCCGACTCTGAACGGCACTTGCAAAACAAGTGAGTTTTTGCTGAAAAGCTTCTCATAGCAGAAATACACCAGGTGAGTTTGCCAACTACTAATGCCGAGAGCGACCCTGTTTAGAAAAATTATTTTCTAAACAATTTTTGATGTGGCTTTTGCCGGGCTTCGATACCAGACTTTTTGGTGTAGTAGGCTGCTTAGCTGTAGTGTGTTCAGCTACATCACGGCGACCGAAACAGAAAAACTAAAAATCTGAGCTCTTTTCGTCTTCCTAGTTTTGAATTTATCTACACTAGTGTGACTTAGTTCTTTTCTGACTAGTTCAATACCAGATAGGAAATTCTAGCTGTATACTGGCAAGTTTCCTGACAAGTTAGATGATTGCTGCACTGCAGGGAAACTGTGACTGCGTTTGCGTGTTGGTGCACTGCACTCATACATTTGCATGCATTCCACTTGAGACGTTCCTTTGTTTTATTGCTTTGTGGCATTGCAGTGCATCTGTATGCTTTTTTATAAAGTGGGTGGGAAGGGTGCACTTAGCACATGCATAGGCTCGAAGCCTGAAGCTGAATGGCAGTGCCGATGGCAATGCATTGCTAACCACATTTTTTTATGGCGCATTTCAATGTAGAAAAGTTGAATTTTTAACATCAAAAACAGCCAAAAAGGATTTGCCGAGAGTTTATTAAAATTTATCAAAAAGTGATTTGGTACGTTTGCCGCTTGACTTCCACATTTCACAACAACAAACAACAAAAATAAGCAACGGCAACACAAAAGTGAATGGTGAATTGCACTCTGTTGTCACACGATGGGGGTTTTTTACTATTTACAAGGCAAAAAAATTTATGTATTTTGTTTTATCTTATGTTACTTTATCTGAATTTATTTTATTATATTTTACTTTACTTCATTTTAATTAATTTTTTCAATTATTTTGTTGTATTTTATTTTATTGTTTTTTTATAATTTTTTTTATATTTTTTTTTATTTTGATTTTGTTCTTTGTACTGCGGTTCTGTAACTCAATTCGATTGATCGTCTCGACTTAAATAGTCGATTTGACGTCATACTGAAATCACACTCATTTTTTTGTTTCAGTAAATAAAATTTATTTTGTCGATTTATTTTTTCACTTGCTTTTGAGGTAGTGAGAAAAATTTTTTTTTTTTTCAATTTTGATTGGAGTCGAGTGTGTCGACATTAAAATCGGGAATTTTGTCGTTTTTTTACAGAAACGTGGTACTGTTTTCTTTCATTTGATTTTTGCTTACTTTTTTTTTATTTTTTTACATTAAATATTATTTTTATTGTATTTTATTTTATTTTAATTTAATTTTTTTTTGTATTTTATTTTATTTTATTTCATATTTTACGTTATTTTATTTTAATTTTTTGCGTATTTATTTCATTTTACTTTATTTTTTTAATATTTTTTTATCTCACTTTTTTATTCTATTCCCCATACATACTTAAGATGAGGTGCTTTAAATACATAGAAAGTTCGACAGCACAAAAAATATTTAATTTTCATATTTACTTAACGAATAGAAAGTTCGATCTCACAGAAAACCGCGATCGAATGAGTACAAAATGGCCCCATAGTGCAACGGCTCATTCAACCAACTATTATGGATATGTTATGTTATGAATATTTTTTGTTTTAATGTATTCATTCATTTTACATTTGTCTTTTATTTTTGTGTACTTTTGCTACGTTTGTTTGTTTTGTTTTTGTGTAAGCTTTTTGTTTGTACTTCAAGTGTAAAATTAATTGCAGTGGAACTTTCGCGCTCTTCTCATGCCACGCCTCTTTTCCCTATTTCACTCAGCTTCATATTTCAGCACAATTATTTGCATGTCCTTGGCTCTTGTGCATTCACTTACTCGCACTTCTCGGCTCCTTACCAAGCTCAAGCCATTCATCTTTGTCGGCGCTGAGTGTGAGTTCATATGGATTTATTCAAAAGGATTTCATTTCATTTTTCGTGATTTGTTGCCCGCCATATACGAAAAACAAACGCCTCGTTAGTAGTCTAAAAGCTTAAGTAAGATTAAAAATCTCGTCACTTGTATTTTACACCTCTCTCTCTCCTGTCTCCACAGATTGATATGTATGATAATCTATGAACGTACATACGACTGTAGTAAAAGAGTTGCTCTTTGTAATTTCCCCCTGGGTTATTTCGGCTGTTTTGCTCTTTTTCAAAGTGCGGGACTACGCCTGAGGTGTAAGCAAACACAGTTTTAATTGAAAATACTTTCGTTATCTGACTTGGCATACAGTTTTTTGTTTACCTCGATTATAGGTATGTATTTTCAAACATTTAGCAATCAAGAAATCTTTTTAAAATTTTTGAGATCCTATTAACATCGTTGATTTTTCCTTTCTTGGTCACATTAAGACTTTTAAGAACATAAGATGGAGTCTCAAATCTCACGTCAAAAGCATTCATTATTCTTACATTCTTCTTATTGGTAACTCTAGGCGATAACCCTCCTAAAAATATTTCTGTTGAACTGCGGCATAAAACCTCTTTCGTCTGATACCCATATTGACATCTGTCATTTTAATTGCAAACAAATTTAGATAGTTGGCAACCCCATAAATCATCATAAATCAATCAAATTTCTGGTCGAATGATTTCAACCTTCAAATACAAGGTGTTGATCAGCCATCGCCACGTAGTGTCTCAGCCTGCTCACTGCCGCTCTACAAAAATAACATCTTACTATTTGTGACTGGCGGCGATCCGCTGTGAATGTATAACGGTACACACACGAGTGCATACCCATATACATAGCTACATATATACGCACATACATACGTTCAGTTGTATTTGTTTTTATTTTTTAACTACCTGGTGCCCGCGACTTCGTATATATGAAAAAATACGTTAAATTTTTTTAATGTGAGAACTTCGTTCTTAAAATATTAGAACTAACATTCATTAATTATTTTAGCTGAAATTGTTCTTAAATTTAAAGAAATTACGTACGTATAAAAGTGTTTATACAATCTAAGAATATATTTCTTAAAATTTAAGAACTCTTTCACGAAATGTAAGAACTTTTCTTATATTGTTCAATCAAACGTTGACAAATCTAGATGTGCGTGGCAAATAAAATTGTAATTTAAAAAACAATAATAAAAATTCGAGAAACATTAGCAAAATATATCAAATAATTGCAAAAAAAAATAAATAAATACTCAACCGGTGGAAAGGCCTAACATAAGCAACTTGCACAACAAAGGCAGCTCGTAAATCGGCTCCCTCTACCAGTGGTAAGAAGAAGCTCCGTAGTACAGAAAAAAAAAAGAAAACTTATGGCGGCGAAATACCAACAGGTTATCATATCCTCTAACGAGATTTTTAGACGAGCTTCTCTTTCCAACTTGTGGTGTGTTGCTTTTGAGTTTTTCCTACAAGTTGGCGGGACCTACAGTTTTTTGCCGACTCCGAACGGCACTTGCAAAGAAAATGAATTTTTTGCTGAGAAGCTTGTCATGGCAGAAATACACCCGGAGAGTTTGCCAAACTACTGCCGAGGGGCGACCCCGTTTAGAAAAGTTCTTTTTCTAAATAATTTTTGATGTTACTTTTGCCGGGCATCGAACCGCCACGACTTGGTGTAGAAGGCCGAACACATAACCGCTACACCACGGCGGCCACCATTGTACAGAAGATTTACGAGAATTTAGCCGTTATCATAAGTCAACTGAATTGCCCATCCGTTCCAGCGTTTAGTTCTTGAAATCGCTTAAGATTTCAAAACTGATTTACAGTCTCATTCTCTTTGGCGAACGATAACCAAAACGAACGATAGTTGGTCTTGACATTTCGTCTAGCAGTCACATTCTAATTAGAATCCGAAATTTGTATGCCAACCAACCAAAAAAAATGTTCCCAGAATTTTGAAATACAAGAAAAATTTAAAAAAGCTTAACTGATTCTTATAAGCGCTTGCATGAGTTACATATGGCAGCACTTTAATTTGATAAATAGTTTTGAAATATAATTAGAATGTAATATCTAGACGAAACGTCAGGACCAACTATCGTTCGTTTTGGTTATCGTTCGTCAAAGAGAATGAGGGTGTTACTTTTCCAATGTGCTATTGGTGCTTTGCAAGAAGCACCTCAGTCATATTTTGTGGGACTTTCGAAGATACCAACTTGTGCACTGTTCATGCAAAACGTTCACCTAACACATCCGGCAAGATCGCGGTTAAGTTTATATTATTTTATCAATTATCATTTATATTATTTACTAGCTGGTGCCTGCGACTTCGTATGCGTATAATTTCTGTTTTTTTTTTGCAGCTGGGTTAGCAAAGAATAAAATCCAACAAAAAGACGGAAGTTCAGCACTTAAGGGTACCATAATGTACTAACACATTTTTGTGGAAATATTCGTCGATACCTCCGAAACCGGTCGAGCTATCGAAATTTCAAGATATCTCCCAAACCATTTCAGATATTTCAATGAATCACATCGCATATTATGGCACTCATTGACACCTTTCGTTTGTTTGACATCCATATTGTACTAAGACATTTTTGGTCACCCCTGGTCCACATATTCGACGATAACCCGAAAAGCCGTTGAGATATCGCAAAAAATAATATCTTAAACTTAGGGCCGCATTATGTATGGTGAACGAAAGCTCAGACGAACGATTCGTCTTCTCACAATATCGTTCGCTCCATAGCTTTTTTAAATATTTTCGACTTTTCTTTGACATAAAAAACAAATATGAAAGATAATGCGATTTTTTGAACAGGCGAATCGTCTGAGCTATCGTTCGCCATACATAATGAGGCCCTTAAAGTGGAGCGTCTAGCAATCCAACGATTCAATTCCCTTCAGTACTTTTAGAGTGATACGACCATACACATACAGACAGATATTTTTCACATATTGGGCGATAACTCCAAAACCGGTTGAGATATCGAAAAAGTAATATCTTAAATTTAAGTTGATCGTCGAGCAATCCAACAAAAAAAGTTTCATTCAATTCCATTCATTACTTTCAGAGTGATACGGCCACAAACATACGGACAGACAGACACACAAAAATTTTTAAAATGGTTGATTTGGATTCTACTCGCTTAATAATGCTTCCCCCAATCAATTTTTTGTTTATACATATCTGCCATGTACAGACATCTACCTGTTACAATTTTATTATATGTAAAGATTGCGCTGCATACTGTTTTTTTGGCTTAGTTTAATAATAATTCTTTCGAGTACTTTTTTGTGATTCCCGGAAAGGTGTTGTTGTAGAAATTATGACGTTATTATTGTAGCGCTCAGTTGGTTGAAAGCGCCGGCTATCCCTGGCGAATTGCTATTTACACGGTTGCACGACAAAAAACCGACCAGGAAATCGACCCGTGTGAATGAGCCTTTAAGCAGAAGTTAGAGTTTCAAACGTATCAGATAACCCTGATCCATAGAAACGAGTCAAGACAATTTTAAATATCAGTTTGTATGTAAAAGATCAAATGTAATTGAGTTAGGTGGCAATAGCTTTTCATTTCCATACTGACCTATCTCACATATTAAAAAAAAAACAAACAGGTGGTAACCTTGTGAAAACCTCCTCAGAGGGAACACCTAAAAAAAAATTATTAGAATTTAACTAGTACACTCTCAGTTTACAAAATTTCATCCAAATCGGTTTGAGCCGTTTTCTAGATAGTAGCAGATACACAATACTACCTCGTTTCAAGGTTTAAGATAAGTAATTGGATCACATCCACCTCAAAGCTCGTTAAGACATTCATACGATCGACTTGGACGGAAATAAATTTCGCATATTAAAAATTATTACCACCAATCTGGTAAGTTTGCTAGCTAGAGTAAAGTACACCGATGTCATGTTTTGACATTTTTCAAGTGTAGGGAATAAGACTTGAATGAAAACTTAACCTATATTTCACTTTCATTTCCACCGATTTTTCGGCGATCAACCAGATAGCAAGTTTGGCTGTGACATATACTCGAAAAAGCGATGTTACTGGGAACGAGGGCAGGTGCTGAATGAGGTAGCTACATAAGTAATGTGCGGCAGAGGTTGGGCGGGTCCCTAAACCGAAAAGCAGTTCGTGCAACAAGAAGGGCCATTGATCCACCAGAGATGGGCCAACTTACGGTAGACTTGCGCCTTCTTTTGTGTACCTGAAATCAGGAGCAGGATCTGACCTAGATTTTCAGTCTTCTAAATTACAATTGGAACCCTGCTTCGGCTCTCTCGGATTTAAATTTAGGACTAGGAGATATCCGTCTCAGCCTGCACTAGTAGCAAGTTTTTGGTTCTATCGTTTTCGTTTTAGGGAAAACCTGATTTGGACATAGCTTGAATACGATTTGGAGTACACATTGTGACCTATTAGGTATGAAGATGTTCTGATAAGAAAGATTTATCGGATTCTTCGAATATTAAGGATAGTATCCTGAGGTTGTGCTTTATTTTTTACCCGTTAGTCGTTTTCTGTTTTCGTAAGGTTTTACTACACGGCTAAAAATTTGAACCTAAATTTTAAACTTTTTTGGACTACATATATGATCAAACCAAATTTGGATTCAAAGTCAATCTAGACCAGTTTTCATGAAAATTGGCTAAATGAATCGGGTTTCAATTATAAACAAGAACTGTTTAACAATTTTTTAAAGATAAAATAAATTTTTTGTCCGTTGGCGGGAATTCGAACCAAGACTCCCCGCATCATGCCCGTCTGCTCTACTACTGAGCTACATCGCACACATAAATGTTGTTGGCAAAATTTAATCTTGAATAAGCTTTCAAAAATAAATTTGAATTTTAAAACCCAAAAGTTCAAATTTTAGACCGAAAAGTTTTAATTTTCAAACCAAAAAATTTTAATTTTAAATCAAAAATTTTAAAATTCAAACCAAAAAGTTTTAATTTAAAACCGAAAAGTTTTAAGAATAAAATAAAAACTAAAAAAATGTGGCAGCTGGCAGGATTCGAACGAAAACGCTCAGGCGTCACAGCCGACTGCTCTAACGCTGAGCTATGACGCAGATGAAGTTTTTGTGGGCAAAATTCAATTACATTCAAACAAACCAAAAATAAAAAATTTAGACGGCTTTTACATTTAGATTTTAAATCGAGAAATTGAAAAACTCCTCTGTAGGTGTTTGAACGGTTTGAAATATTGTACAAAAAAGTTTGAAAAATTGATTAAACTTTATACACTGATCCAAAAAAGTTCATGTTTCCAAAGAAAAAGTACATGGATTTTAAGAATTGTTCATTGAAACCTCTCCAAAGAACTTTTTCATAGAAATTTAAGAATATTTCTTAGAATATAAGTACTTGTTCTCAAAATATGTAAACACATCCTCAGAAAGCATGATTTCATTCACAAATTGTAAAATAATTTTCTTAGAACCTATGAATGTTTTCTTTTATTCTAAGAAATATCAGCTTGAAATTCTATGAAACTTTTTTCTTAAAAAACATGTACGTTTTTGGTTCAGTGTACGGGTTTAAAATTTAGGTTCATTTATTTAGCCGTATAGGAACGATCAAAATAAAAGCAGTTTGAAAAATTGATTAAACTTTATACGGGTTTAAAATTTAGGTTCATTTTTTTAGCCGTGTAGGAACGATCAAAAAGAAATAACAGCAGAAAACATCTTTAAAGCCCCTTTTTTAGATCCAATAACTTTAAGTAATACGATGAAGCTTCAAACCGCCAGCTGTACGAAGTTTCATGTAAATATTTACAAAAAACGCGTCCAATTCTATATTAGCCCTCTTGTTAGTACTTATAACACCATGCGAGTTTACATTTGTGAGATTTTGATTACAGAAGAAAAGCAACCGAGCACAAAAGCTACTTTTTAAGTTCTTTGCTTTCTTTTGAAGTTTTCTTTTATTTCCTAGCCACGGCGCGACACTTGATATGAAGACTTTCTGTTGTCAGCGGGACTTCAAAGGAAACATTACATAAACCCTTCACACCAGCGGCAAAATACTTTTGAAATAGGTTCTTACAAACATGCGTACATAAGTATGGTTGTAAAATATGTTATTATGTATAAGTTTTGCGTGGAGGTGTCCAATTCATATTCATATACTCTTAGTTACTTGTGAGCCCACAATAATACAAGTGGTTTGAGGTCATGTACGCATTTTTTTGTATTTTGAATTTGTCGTATGCAAATTTTTTGTCACAAATTGTGAAAGATCGGTTTTTGAAAGACAAATATTGATGAAAGTTGGAAGATGATTCGTAACAGTAAACTAACTGTTGCGACATTGCTTTTGAACCACGTTGGACAGCGTCTGAGGACCGGTCACTGATTGGTTGGTCTATTGGTTGGCTTGTTTGGCGTTTTTTTTTAAACTACAAACATATTTGAATATTTGAGAAGATCCGCATTCTTAATAACCCTGAGTTCAAAGAGGCTCTTTAGAAATGGATTTTCTTGAAATTTGTTACGACACGGCACTCTCCCGTGGCACAACAAAATAAGTAACTAGTTTTTTCAAAATGTTGGGAAATTAATGATTTGCGTAACAGCCCATATCTTCGTCAAATATTAATTTTTGTATACAACTTTTTTAATTATGAAAAGATAAGACCCCAAAGTTTTTTTATGCACATGTTCAGGTAATTTTTTTGACGTAGTTATGGATATATTGACCACGATAAACAGTTACAGAGTTTTTAAAAAACACGATTTTTTCCTTTCATACAAGAAAAAATTTTGTGTAAGAACAAAACCAAGCAACTTCCAAGTAACTTTGATTTTAGTTTGATACGATTTTTGGCTTTCATACAAAAAAAATTTTTGTGTAACGACAAAACCAAGCAAGTTGATAGTTACTTGGGTTTGTTGTGCACTTTCATATAAAAACGAGATTGCATGCCGGTAGCAAATCCTTTTTATTTTTTGGGTCTCACACTAAATTTTCCTTGTTTATCTCATCGATAGTCGAAATCCAAAGGAGAAATACTCTTGCCAACAAGTGTTACTTCGGAGTAAGTAGGCAATTGAGAAGTAAAGTCCTCTCTCGACAGACGAAGATCACGCTATATACATAAGTCTCTTATCATACGAGTCCTCATGTACGGCTCGGAATCATGGGCTGTGTCAAGAGAAGATGAGATGGCCCTTGGAGTATTTCGAAGGAAATTTAACGATGAGCTGTACGAGCTCTACGCAGAACTGACCATATTGTAGCGAATTAAAGCTCAAAGGCTCCACTGACTGGTTCATTTTATGGGAATGGAAAGCAAGCTCCAGCCCAGAAGGTTTTCCTATCGATACCCGAATCGGGCAGCAGAAGAAAGGGGCGACCTCGACTGAAATGGAAAAAGGAAAGATTGGCGTGGTTTGATACGAAGCGACCAAAATTGCCTTGGCTTGATATACATATATATTCTAGATTCTCACCATCAGGCAACCAAGTGCCTTGAGGAAAAAGAAGCTCTTGGCCTGCGTCTGACTCAAGACTAAAAAGTTTTCTTGCACTACCATTACTTTCAGATATAGTATAAAAAGTCCTTACTTCTCTGGCAAAATGTGTTCTGGTTCTCCATGTGATGCTGGAGAAAATCACATAATATTCCCTAGCTTATCCCTGCATTAATTTTAAAATTAAAATTATCTCAAATACTTATCTTATAGCAATAAGATAAATCAAGCATCTTTAAAAGTTACTTGGTTTTGTGAAATAATCACATACATTTTTTGAGGAAATTCAAATAATTCTTGATTAACAACTGAGTTTTAATTGTTTTTGCATTAATAGGAGATCCAAACTAAATCAGAAACTTAGAGTGACGATAAGAAATTGATTTCTAATCATTTTCTGTAAAAAAGCCTAGTATTTGTTGTAAAATTTTCAGTTATTAAAAAAAGAACACTAGTTACTTGGTTTTGTTGTGAAATAAATTCTTGATTCAGTGCATTTTAAGTTACTTGGTTTTATAACTGTTTTAGTTTAAGGTACTTAGAAACAAGAAAGGAAGAAACGGATCGATGTCCCTGATAGATTTTTTTAACGGGATTTCGAAAATTCGTAGAACGACGAAACCAAGTAACTGACACTTACTTGGTTCTGTCATGTCACGGGAGCACTGCACTCCGAAATTGCGGGTACCACATCTCCACCCGCGTAGCAGTCCAGTGGCAGGTAAATTCTGTTTGAGAAAACACAGGCTTCTAGGAAATTGCAGACGCTTTCACCAATCATTAGGCCGGCTTCCCCAGTGCTGAGAAATAAGGCATCTAATAGTTCCTAGGAGAGCTAGGAAGAGTTGATCTAGGCCGATACACGCTTCCCTATATACTATGATGTCGCGAGATCCATACCAAATAAAATATGTTAACCCTGGAGACGGGATTCAGCCGAACGAAGAGATATCTTGCTTCCGGATGACCGGTGATATTACTACACAGTAATTTCGTGTGTGTTCTCTGGACGCTAAATATCTTCACCGACACTGCAAAACCGCGTGGGAGGAAGCAATCTAAAGAAAGTCTTCAATCGGACTTTGTCCGCCCTTTTACTTCATTAAATAAGGAAACAGAAAATAGTGGCTCCTTTCGGAAACCTGGGTATCAGCAAGGCAAGGAGAGTCATATCATCCTATATTCCTTCTTTTTTGGGTCGAATTCCACCTATGATATAGAAGTTGTCACACGCGGTACGCAAGTACCTACTCGGGCTAAGGTATCTACTTGGTGCGTGCCTCACCTCAGATTATTTTCTCTTCAAGGAAGTCCTAAGTCGGCTAGCAATGACACCTCACCAACCCTTAGAGAAAATATGAATCTCCCTAAAATAAAGTTTTATCAAGAACAGCAGGTGAGCCGCGGGAAACCAATACCTATCCTCTTTTAAATGGAATTAAGTTAGCCACACTCATTCAACATTTTTACTCACCCGGAGCCTCGAAGTACTTTCCCCTGAAAAACAGGGCCAAGGAGAACTGTAGGATTGCAAACTTATACTCTCTTTTCTGTCATTAATAGGAAGACCATAAGGCCACTTGTCGATCAAGTTGACTTCAAGAAATTGGTTCTAACCCTTGTAACCTTCAACATCAAAGTGAGGGTTTCCAAATTCCTAAAGTTATATTTAAACGTAGAATTACTTAAGCACACTAACTCAAATACAAACATTTTTTTAATATATACAGTGAAAGTAATTAAACTAGCAAGTCATAGTATTAATTCCTTTTCGAAAGAAAGGAAAGCTTATGGGGGACAAAATGTCAACATACGTTAATGTCAAAGTCACACGCGAAAATCTAAGAAACCTTTCACTTAAAAATATCGTTAACAAAAAAATGTCGCGACAAATGCAAGTTCGACGCGTCCGCTTGGCCAAATATTTGTATGCCTTTGAGACACCCAACCGAAACCAGCTCTTCTTTCGGGCAAACACTGTTCCTTAAAGCGGACAACGGCTAAACGATATAACCAAACACTGATCCGAAATGCCCATTGCTATAAAGTAGAGGAAGACAATCAATGATAGCAGAAGAATAAAAGCTTCATAAACGTTTGGTTGGGAGACAGGTAGAGCATGTGGATTACATATTTTAATTTCCTTTGTTTACTACAAAAGTTGGCGTAAATGTCGCAAAAAGAGCAAAAAGTCAGTTAAGATTTCAAAGTAAAACAAAAACGAATACAAATCGAGCAACACAAATTAAAGAAGTTACAAAGTATGAGTCGAAGGTGAATGAAGCAAAATAATGCCAAATGTAGCGCAGCAGAAAAACTTGCCTGAAGGAAGCCAAATAAAAGCGAAAATGTCACATTCAAAATTCAAATACCTCAAGGTTTATTTCCCCCCCTCACCACACAACTGACCGGTTGACAGCACCAAATGACAACCCAGGCGAAGCAAATGAGGCCACCCGCTGTGTTGACTAATGCAAATTCCTGGATCGGAAAGTGTAACTTTCGATTTCACTGAGGAGAGTATGAATGAATTTGTTCCTGGCAGGTAGCCACGTTTTTCTCGGTTTGGTCGTGAAACTTAGTAATTATGTTGGTGGGATTGTTTTACTTTTTATTTAGTTATTGTCTACCTTTAATGAAATTAATTAAACATACATGTGCTGGGTGCATTTGTAAATGTTCCAGACAACCAGTAGAGCCCATATTATAGTATTTTTTGCGATGACGGAGAAGGCACACAGTTAGACTACTGGAGAGATAGAGAAATGAGCTGTTCATATCAACGCAGATATGGATTGTTTCAACTAAATTCACAGTCAATTCTTATCCATTACTCAATGCTGATGATTCAACTGCATTGAAACTGTTAACATTAACTTGACAGAAAATTTGTTAATTTAACTGAAAATTTGGCGCTTTTTTCCATACAAATCTCATTTTCCAAATTTAGAACTTAATTGTATTTGACCTCATTTGCCGAGCAATGCAATCCACTTACTTACTTAAAATAGCCCCTAACCGTCTAGGCGATTTTGGCCGTCTAATCAATCCACAGTTCCTCAAAATAGCAACCCTGCGGCTGTTCCACATTAGGGATTGCCCAGCAAGAATCTTAATGGGTAATTGACGTGTAATAAGTTTTGCACTACGCACAGCTGTAAATAACAATTTCAACTACTTTTTTTTTTAAGAGATAAAGCGCCTAGGTATGCCGTTTGCCACATGCAAGCTTATGCTGAAAGATTACATACTCCGCCAAGCCAACGAAAGATGGCTGCAATCTCCAGGATGCCGGATATCCAAAGAAACCTTGGCGAAATGGGATCATAAAAGATCAAGACATAAGGAGAAGAGAAATCGAGAGAAGGCGTATTAACTGGGGACTGCCTTATTGGTAGGCACGCAGAAATACTAGGTGTGCCCTACCGACGGTGCTGTAGCAGTTGCAAGGATGATGAGGAGGAGGAAACGGTGGAGCACCTCATCTGCAACTGCCCGGTTTTAAGTGGCTCGAAAATGCGATTTTTGGGAGTGCGATGTCATAAACATTCTATTTCGAAACATATTTTCAGGAGTTAAACCCTTTCTACTCATCCAAGAAGGCTATTGAATTGCAGGAATATTCGCCAATGAAAACAGAATAACAACACACAAAAACCCAAATTTTTACTGCACTTAAACATGTTAAAATGAAATTAAAATTGCAAGTATTTAATTTTTTTTATAAAAACGAGTAGCGCGACCTCTAAACCACCTTTAAAAAAAAAAAAATAGCAGCCTCTTTTTTTGTCATAAGGAACAATAATTGGGGGTAGCGTTTTAGAATTTCCAAAAAGTCCATATTTGTGAACCACTCTAGTATGTAGCTGTGAGGTTCCCAGTCCAGTTAAGTCGAGATATCTACACAAAGGGAAAGGGATTAGGAAAATAGATTAGGAAGAAAGGAAGAAAAAACAAGAGGAGGTGAAGAAAGAGAAAGATAAGGAAATAGAAAGATGAGGAGAAGGAATAGGAAGAAGTAAAAAAAGGTGAAGAGAAAGAGAAGGAGGAAAAGAAAAAAGAGTAAGAAGTAAAGAAAGAAAGAAGGGAAAGAAAGAAAAGGAGAAAGAGAAAAGGGAGGAAGAAAAGAAAGAAAAGGAGGAAAAAGGAGAAAGTAGTAAAGAAAAAACTGGTGGAAAATAAAAAAAAGTAAAGAGAGAAAGGGACAAGAAAAATATGGAAAAGACACAAAAGGAGGCAAAAATAGAAGGGTGAAGAGAAAGAAAAGGGAAATGATAAAAAGAAAAGAGAGGTGAGGGAAGGAAACTAGGAAAAGAAGGGAAATAAGAGAAGGAAGTAAAGAAAGAAAGGAGAAAAAGGAAAATAAATAAGTAAAAAAACGAAAAATAGAAAGAGAAGGGGGTAGATAAAGAAATGAGTAGGAGGAAGAGAAAAAGAGTAAAAATAGAGAAAAAAAGCACAATAAGAAAAAGAGAAGGAGGAAGGAAAGAGAAGAAAAAAGTAAGAAGAGAAAGAAAGGGAGGAAAAGAAAGAGGAAGTGAAAGTGAAAGGGAAAGAGAAGGAGTAAAATAAAGAGAATGGGATCGAAGAAAAGAAAGAAAAATAGAAAGAAAGGGAGGAAAGGAAAGATAAAAGGAAAATTAAACAGAAAGGGAAGGAGGAGAAAAAGAAAGAGAACGGGAAAGAGGAGAAAAAGAAAAATGAAAAGAGAATTCACTTAATTAACTGTAACTAACTTAAAATAAACACCCAGTTAGCCAAATTTTGTATGTATCGGGCAGTAAATTCTATACGACAAAATTTGACATTTATAAAGAAGTGAAATTTTGTAACACCTAGGTAACGCCGACAAGTGTAATGCCATTTGTTGTAAATTTCGACAAAGGTCTCTCGTACCGACAATCAGCATAGCGGTGAATATAATTTTTATTTTTATTTTTTATTTTAACACCAAAAGGAGTTTAAATAAAAAATATAAAAAATTACTTTACAGTGTTCTTATATTAACTTCACCGAGATTCGAACTGAGGTGTCTTAAACGCACAAACCTGGTATCTACCATAATGCCATGGTATACTAATGCTAACCAGCGTCTATTTACAGCTTTTAAGGAATTACACCACACTCTCACGTGTCCTCACAACACCTGCCATATTGCCTTACCGCGAATCGAACTAACAAATATTTGAATCTAATTACAGCTTTGTTGTATGACAGTAAAGGCAGTACTTTCGCTGTTGGATTAACTGCAAATTCTGTTAGATTTGCCAAATTTCGTTAATTAAAATTGACGGATCTATGACTGTTTAGTCAACAGTTTTCGAATTAATTTTACTTAATTTTTTTATTATGGTTTTTTTCTTTTTATTCAATTTATTTATTTATTTTACATGACTCTAAATTACCTACTACTTACATTCATACAAAGCGATCGCGACTTTTTCGTATACATAACATTTTATCTACAAATACATGGGCGGATCCACCGGTGTGACTTTAAGATATATAGTAATAATTATTTGAAAAATATAGGAAAAATTACACAAAAATTATAGTAAAAGTTGGGAAAAATAAAGTAAAAATTACAAAAAATACACAGCAAAATTTACACCAAAAATATAGTGAAAATTACGCGAAAAATATTTACGCAAAAAATATAGAAAAATTTACGCGAAAAATAATTTAAAAATTACAAAAAAAATATATTAAAAGTTACGCAAAAAATAAAGTAAAAATAAAACAAAAATATAGTAAGAATTACGCCAAAAATATTGTAAAAATTACACAAAAGGGATAGTAAAATTAACACAGAAAAATATAGTAAAAATTACATAAAAAATATTTCAAAAATTTTACGAAAATTATAGTAAATAATTACTCAAAAATATAGTAAAAATTTGTGTAACTTTCACTTAAAACACTTTAAACTACGCGAAAAATATAGAAAAAATTAAGCAAATATCTATTGATTCAACCAAAAGTTACTCAAAAAAAATAAAGTAAAAATTACACAAAAAATATAATAAAACTGACAGCAAGCTGCCAACTGATATTATGCGTTTCCGTTATATACATTCCGTAACTTGTTAAACGATTTAGATAAGTTATACCTTAAGTTTGACATTGCCCATACCAACAAATGTAGATATTTCTTTTTTTGAAAAAACAAGCATAGAAGGCTAGTTTTGTGAAACTATTAATGAAAGATGTCCTTGAAATTTAAAGAAAAATTCCACCCCCCTTTCCAAAAATCCTGGATCCGACACTATATAAATCTCACTCAAAATTATTACAACCAATTTGTATTCCCACATGCAACCACAAACTTCCTTAATACGAATGCATCTGTGCGAAACCGCAATGTGTTTCGTCATATGGCGTCACCTGATATTATCGATCGCACGTGATAATTTTCATAAATTAATTTTTAATAGAGTTAAAGCGGATATATCCAATGAGCTATCAATTTTGATTCTGGCACAACAAATGAGCGGGAGTCTAATTCATTCAGACGCAATGATCCTTTCATTTGTGTCGCCACTGAATCGCTGTAGCACAACACGTTGCACATTGATTTTTTGATATGTACACATTTACCCAAGGCACATGCACAAAACATGCCACATGTAGCACTTCCTGCGGATGGAATCGTCCACAAGCCATGTATGTAATTGCTATATTATCCACATTAACAAGCTGTTGCCGCAGGCGCTATGTGAATGCTGTCAAGAATTGAATTCTATTTGGCTAAGGTGCATTATTTATAAAATACATTCAAATCTGATTGCCAGATGAATAGAATAGAGCGGCAAGTGTTTTATTGTGTTAATTGCTAGTGAATGTCTGAGTTCGAAGCTATTGCTGCTGACCGAGCGACTCGTCCTTCTCGACTTGTACTTCTTTCTTTCTATCAAGGAAAGAGTGGTGGTAGATCAAATGTTCAATGTTTGTGAACTTTTTTTAAGTTCGGCCGTGGCTGCAGAAGTGATTTGGACATTCACTTCACGTATATTACGTATAGATTAATAAATATTTTGGTTGAGCGCCAAAAAAAATGTCCGGAAATGAATCGTATCATCTACTTCATTTCATTTGTAATAATTTGGTTTTTATACCCAGCGTACTAGTACTAGTACAGGGTATTATATTTCTGTCCACATAACGGTACTACGTAACAGCACAAAATAATCGAGATAGATAGTTCCATATAAGAAAGTTCTTAGGTTGGAAAAAAAAGTTTATCAAGGCATGACTGTCCGTCTGTCCTGTACACGATAACTTGAGTAAAAATTGAGATATTTGCTTGAAATTTTTTAAGGGAGGCACTTTTGAAAATTAGACTGGTCGTAACTTTTAAACTGATAACGGTAGAACGATGAAATTTGACACAAAAGCATACTAGTATCGGCTTTACCCGAACCAAGACTTCCTTACTTGTTAGGTTTAGATAAGTTTAATAGGTCTACTAATCTCTGGCCGAAAACAAACAGACTGGAATTCGAAGGCGCTGACCCCACATCCTCACTCTGAGCTGGTTATGGATTGTTTAAAAATCTATACATGAAGCTTTTTCCATAAATAAACTTTCCGCATTTAATGTTGGTAGCCACTTTAAAACCATATCTACTACAAAACCGCTAAATATGTATCTCCGATATGAGTACATGAATAAGCTGAAAACGTTGCGTTCAAGTGCATTGAGTGGCTTTGGTGATAAAGTGCAATTAAGTTGTTAGTTCGCTTGCCACTTTATCTGAGATGAAATAAAAGGTAAATAAATATGGACAACAAAATAGCAGGAATTAAAATGTAGGCAAAATCATAAATTTATGTTTTTAGTAAAACTGCAGCAGAATGCAAATCAGCAAACCAAACAACCAACCAACCGACGGGCCAACAAACCATACCAAGTCCAAGTGCCACTTGTCGTTTTTTTAATTTTTATTGTTTAAAACAAAAGTGTGCATTCAGAAGTAGGTTCCTGCATATTTTATTTTTGTATTCAAATGCGTTTTAAACTTAATAAACCTAAGTGGTCAAAGAGTCTGCGCAATGTAATAGTCGTGCCAGATTGCATTAATTAGATATGTGTGAATATATTATTTTGTTGCGGTTGTGGTTGGGATATTTGTTGTTTTATTTTTCCTTGATTGGATGAAATTTCATTTAAATTTCATAGCGTTAAAAATGCAGAATTTTTATTGTAAAATATTTGCATAAATGAGATAATGGCGGAGAGGCAATAAATTTTGTTTAAATTATAAATATACAACCATATGAACATTATACGTTTGGATATTAGAGTGTATCAAAAAAAAAGTCGAAAATGGTTTTGCCAAGCTTATATGGCTTCTGACGGACTGCTAAAATTAGTTAATTCGTTTAACTTATCTACATTCGTGCTATACCCAGCTCATTTTCGAACATTTTCTCTAAAGAAACTACATATCGTCGGAGAAAGTGCAAAACCGAAAATCGCAGTTCTGCAAAACCACCCATACGTAGCCGCACAAATTTTACAGGAGACACTGAAAACTGATTTATTTCAACATAAATTGTTATATTGGTGAACAAATTCATACATACATAGCTAGATTTTATGATTACCCATATTGTACGGCAATTTTAAGGTTTTTGTCAATAACATTTTCACCGATAACTCAGCTATCGATAAATTTATGGAAATATATCGAAGTCCAAATGAAACCTGGTGTCATTCATTTTATACCCATAATATAGGGTAAATTTAAGGTTTCTGGGCATCCCATTTCGTCTGATAACTCAGTTATCGATAAATTTATCGAAATATGACGAAGTCCAAATGAGACCTGGGAGTTTCCAGTTTTGTTTGATGGCCATATTGTACGAAGTCTCTGCACCTGTATGCGAAATTCCATAAGTTTAGTTCAAGTGTACTCAGATGTACGCCAAAATTAAACAAAAAATAGCCTATACCTCCTTCCAGACTATTAGCTGTCTGCCTACCAAATTTCAACAAAATACGTCTTGCCATTCTCACGTTATTTAGGAACAGAAGTAAACGTCTGGACATCCAAACATCCAAATATCCAAACATCCAAACATCGATACATTAAAATTTATAATATTAGTAAGTTAATCACTTTAAAATTAAAATTGAAAAACTGAATTATAAAATGTTTTTTCTTGGAAATGACACCAAATTTTTTTACAATTGAAATTGAAAAACTGAATTATTAAATATTTTTTCTTGAAAATCACACCAACTTTTAATTTAATTCTGACACTAAATTCTTTTTAAGAAATTGTGCCAGGATGAATGCAAATTCAAATGTTGATTTGATGGCATGTTTTATGGAAATTGTAAAGTATTTTGCCAATCATATTTTCACCGATTACCCAGTTTTCGATAAATTTATCGAAACATATCGAAATCCATGTGAAACCTGGGGCCATCCCTTTTCGTTTGATACATATATTGCAGGGCAATTTTAAAGTTTTTTGGCAATCACATTTTCACCGATAACTCAATTATCGATAAATTTATCGAAATCCAAATGAAACCCTAGCCCATCCCCTTTCGTTTGATACCCATATTGTAGAGTAATATTAAGGTTATTTTCCGCAATCGCATTTTGATCGATATCTCAGTTAACGATAAATTTATCGAAATATATCGAAGTGCAAATGAAACTTGGGGTCTTCCTCTTTCGTTTAATACCCATATTGTTGGGCAATTTTAAGGTTTTTGGGCAATCACCTTTTCACCGATAACTCAGTTATCGATAAATTTATCGAAATATACCGAAGTTCAAATGAAACCTGGGGCCATGCCCTTTCGTATGATATCCATATTCTCGTATGATACCCATATTGTAGGGTAAGGTTTTTGTTCAATAACATTTTCGCAGATAACTCAGTTATCGATAAATTTATCGAAATATATCGAAGTCCAAATGAGACCTGGGACCTTCCAGTTTCGTTTGATACCCATATTGTACGAAGTTTCTCACCTGCATGCGAAATATCATAAGTTTAGGTCAAGTGTACTCAGAGTTATATGGAAAAAACAAAAAAATTTAAAAGTATCGGTCCCTAGCATTGCCGGACCCCCCAAAAAAAAAAAAAAATTAAGAAGATTTGAGCAGATATCATCATCGACAAATAAACAGACATAACAAGGACCACTACTAAAATTACGAGTTTGCCGCTACTGGACACTATATTTCACCAAAAAGAGCGACATCTAATTTTAAAGCGCAAGTACTTCAACCAAAGCCATTTAGTGCGCTGATTGTTAATCTCCAATTTTGTGCGTGTTAAGGTAAAAAAACACTGCCGCCTTATGAAATGTCAAAATGGTGTATGCCTATCGGTGCTGCTTTATCGTGGGTGATTTATATGTGTTAGAAAGTGACAGATAGTTTACTGTTTTTGTTTTTTATTGCCATTTATCAAGGCAAATAATGATGCCCCCTCTAAGGGTAATGCCCATTTTACAACAAAACATCGCTTTTACTAATAACGAATTTGATGCATCCATTGCGTTTGTAACTTCGTTTACGAACGTGTTTTTGGCATAGACGCATCTCAATTCAGTTTGGTTTTCTAAACAAGCTTTTTCAGTCACACAATAGTGACTTTCTCGTTTCGATTTTACGTTTCTTGGGCGGCTCCGGGTGCTGTAGTTTTTAGCTACTCGACTGTGGGTCAGCGTTATTCATGTCCAGGTCACTCAAGTCACATAAAAAAATGCTAAATGCTCAGCAAAGTGGAACCCAAATACAGTACGGGTCGAAAACGACCCAACGCGTAGAAGTATGGAGTATTTTTTTCAGAGCCACACCATCAAGACTATAAGTTAACCACCTTATTCATAAAAAATATAAAAGGGTTATTAAGCTCTTATTATTCAAAATTTGTATAAAAATGTCATTTTAAAAAGCTTTATAAAGCAATTTAATTTTTTATGAATATAGGGGGGTAATTTTTTAATTAATTTCGTTCATTTCAAGTAACTAGAGTTCGCCCAGTGGTTGAAATTCAACCACAAAACTATTTCCTAAATTTTCCTTTCTTTTCCATATTTTGTATATTTTTGCTTTCTATGCATTCCTATTCATTTTGCCTTTTCCTTTTATATGTATTTCTTTCCTTTCTTGCTATCATTTGCTTTTATTTCCTTTCCTTTCCTCTCCTTTCATCTTAATTTATATCTCTTGCTATTCTTTCCTTCCCTTCCCTTTTCTTTTCTATTATATTCTTCCCTCTCCGTTCTTTTTCTTTTTTCTTCTTTCATTTCATTTTATTTCCCTTCTATCTTTATTTCTTTTCTGTTTTTTTCTTTTATTTTCCATTCTTTTCACTTCTTTTATTTTCTTATTTGACCTTTCTTTCATTTCCATTACATTCCTTTTCCCTTTTATTTTCTTTTTCTTTCCTTTCCTATACTTTCATTTCTTTTGCTTTAGTTTCGTTTCCTTTCCCTTAGTTTCCTTTCATTTTATTCATTTTTTTCATTTCATTTCTTTTCTTTTATTTTTTTTCTTACCTTTAATTTCTTTCACTTTTTTCATTAGATTTCTTTTCCTGTCATTTCGTTTCCTTACCTTTCCTTCCCTTACCTTTCCTTTTCTTACCTTTCCTTTCCTACCCTTTCCTTACTTTCTGTTTTTCCTTTCGTAACTCCTTTAGCTTTCTTTCTTTTCCATTCATTTCCTTTACTTGTTTTTTTAGCTTTTCATTACCTTTCTATCCTTTATTTTTCTTTCTTTTTATTTTCATTTATTTTCCTTACCTTCCACCTCGCTAAATTTTCTTTCCTTTCTTTTTCTCTTCTTTCCTTTCTTTGTGTTTATCTATTTGCTTATCTTTTCCACTCCTTTACCTACATTACATTTCCTTTCTTCCCCTCCTCTTTTCTTTATCATTCCTTTCCTTTCCCTACCTTTATTTACATTTGATTTTTCTCTAATGTTTTCCATTCCTTACCTTATCTTACCTTTATTTTCCTTTTATCCATTCTTTCCTTTCCTATTCTTTCCTTTCTTTCTTTATTTTTTATTTATTTCATTTTGTTTTATTTTTATTTATTTTATATATTTCCTTTCCTTTCTTTTCCAACAAAATTCTTTTTTTACTTTCAATCACTTTTCTATTTCTTAATTTACTTTTTTTTAATTTTATCGATTTTCCGTTTTATTTTATTTCATTAAGCCTAGCGACGAAGGGCCTTGTGCATGATCTAGCTTATTTGTGTTTTTTTTTTCAAAACATCTTGTCTGAGCAAGCATTTGCTTCTATGAATACCCGCTCACAGATTTTGTTCACTGAATAAAGTTTATTATTGCTGCCAACAAAACAACTCACACTCGGACTCTCCCCAACTGCAATGAATGCAAGCACAACAATGCAAGTGTACCTACATACACACATAACAGCGGCTCTATAAAGTGAATGCGTGTTTAGCACTTGTAGTGGTGTGACTTTCAAATCATATTATAATGAATTTTTTTTTAATTTTTGGTTTGTTTGTCGCACAACCTGCTCGGCGAGACCTATCGATACATATCAAATTTTATATACCTTAGAATTGTGACTATTGTAAAAAAGGGAGAAAACTTATAAGCATTGCGCATTTATATATAATAGATAATGGAAAGTCAAGAACTTTTATACTTCTAATTTTACAACTTATTGAGGTATAGGCACGTAAAGCAGCCTTTTGGATCGTTTTCGACCCGACCGTAGGACTACGGTTAATACGTAGGTTTTTGGGCAGGCTGGCCTTGAAATCAACACAACCCACACTATAACTGACATTCTCGTGGATGTTGAGGAATGTCCCTTATATCAATACACTATACATAAAGTTCTTTGCATTCTGTTTCGACACCAAGCCGCCCACGTCACAAAGCCATTTATTTAGTTTTACCTTTGCAGTTAAGTATATACTTTAAACGTTAAAAACAAAAATCCAATAAACAAAAGCCAAACAAAATCACAAATCTACAAACGCCGGCTACTAATTAAGTTGGAGTCGCATAATTAAATTAACGTCTTATTGACTTAGCGCCAGTAACCGGCTCTATATATTTAACCTTATACCGAAAATCCATACATACATACCTGTAGATGTCCCTGCAGTTAAAACAACTGGCCTGCGAAAATTTTTAATTTTTTTTAATTTTTTTTTTTAATTGTTTGAAAATGCGATATGGAAGTTTCAGTCGCCTTTGGTCCGATTTGGCTGATATTCGGAGCATGTGTCCCAATTTTCTTAGGCTTGCTTGGTCACCCAGCACCGTGGATATTGTAGCCATTTTTCTTTGGATTGGCGTAGTATGTGCTCTTTCAGCATTTTGTTCGAAAGAACCTTCTTGGGCGTGCCCTGCCTAACAAGCAAGCACAGATTCACTTTATCTTAAATTATTTGAGTTGCTTTTGCTGAATATCACCGAAAGATCTCAATCAAAGCTAAAGTTGTTTTTCTTTTATCGGAAACTTTCACAAAACATACACACAGTTCATGGGTTCACTGGACATACATAGTTTTGGCATAGTAGGCGGTGCCACTTTAGTTACTAGTACTTTTGGTTCATAGAAAGAATAGACGCGTGATAGTGAGGAGATGGAGGAGTAAAAGAGAGAAAAAGACTTATAGAAAAAAAGAGAATAAGGGTTAAAACAAAGGAGGGACAAGGGATGACTTAGAATAAATCGGCGGTAGGAATGCTTCTCGTGAGGGGGGGCTTAAATCATCAAAATGAAAGATTTATTGCTCGTACACTGGACCAAAAACGTATATCTTAAAACTTTAAACGAGCTAAATTTGTATATCCAGACTATCTCGGGAACCGCTTGACCGATTTGGATGAAATTTTGAATGTAGATAGTAGCTTCATTCTAAGACTATCGACTTTGGGTTGCCACTTGGGCGGGTTACAGGGTTGCCACCTATACAATTTTTTTTTAATTATGGAGTTAGATATGTCAATATGGGTATCAAATCAAAGGTATTTTCGCCGACATACCAACTAAAATATTTTCAAGTACGGTTACCATTTAACCGTATTGTTTTTGTCTTATGTACTTTTGGGATCATATTTGGATTATTTTAGGATCATTTTGAGATCATTTACACTGAGAGAAATGCATTGAATGTTGTGACAATATCACTATTGATAGCGACGAGTTTGATGCAATATTCATTCAGAATGAGGGAGTTATCAAATATTATTTGCTCCCAATAAACAGTAAAATGGCATGTCAACCATTTCGAAATTATGTACTATTTTCTATATTTATGGATAGAATGCTAATATATTTGAACGGCACGTCAATATATACATATGGTCGTGATATGAATTTCTATTGTCGGTATATCCATATCCATATTTACAGCATAGTAATAATGGTAGAGACAGCGTATTAATATATATGGGCGAAATGTAAATTTTTCTGGGACGCATAATCATGATAGTTCAACAATTTTTACTATGGATTTCCTAATAATATTACTACTTGTTGGAGCGGTTTTTTTAAATTCAAAATTTTTTGAATTTCTTATGATTGAACATTTTTCTAAAAATTGTATAATATGCCGTAGCCGAATGGTAGAATACTGTGCTAACGTGCCAGAGGAGCAGGGTTCGAATCTCACTGAAACCAGATGTCAAATTATATAAAATTTTGTTTTTTAAACTATTTAGAATTTATCAAAAAGCATTGATGGAATAATGTTGGGGCTATTTTGAGATCATTTTGGGTTGAATTTTGGATTAATTTGGAGTCATTTTGGGATAATTTTTTGGTCATTTTGTGAACATTTGAGGGTTTTTTTTGGGGTCGTTTTGGGATTATTTGGGATCATTTTAGGGTACATTTAAAGGTGTTTTTGGGGTCATTTGGGAATCATTTTTGGATCATTTTGGGATCATTTTTGGGTCCTTTTGGGTTCAATTTCGTATCATTTTGTGAACATTTAAGGTACTGGTTTTTAAGAAACAAGTTTCATAGAAGTTCAAGCTGATATTTCTTAAAATGCTTTCTGAAGACTTGTTTACATATTTTAAGAAAAAGTACTTCTATTCTAAGAAATATTCTTAAATTTCTATGAAAAAGTTCTTTTGAGAGGTTTTAATGAACAATTCTTAAAATCCATGTAATTTTTCATTGGATACATGAGCTTTTTTTGGTTCAGTGTAGTTCTAGACTAGTGTTTATTGTAAAAGGTTGATTTATATCAATGCGGGGAGCACGATGTTGCTTAAAGTTTATGTATGCAGGTATGTTATCGACTAGTATTGTGGCACGTAATATTAATGCCTGTAACGAACAACACCATTAGAACAAATTTAACGCTTTGTACTCGCTACACTTTGAGCAGGTACTCCACTTTTTTTTTGTACTTTGTCTATGGTGACTTAAGCCGAGACAATTCGCTGAACTGGATTAATTCTTAGCACAATCGATAGATAGCTTTGCCAACTAAGCTATCAGGAGAGTGGGGAAAAATTGTACAATAAATACTGTCAGGTAAGAGAGTCATTCGGATAGCCCAACTAAGTTTAAACGTTGTATATATGGATGTAGGCATGTACATAAGACTGGGCCACATAACAATTTTTTTTAACTATAATGGTATTATTTTCAGAATAACGAAAAAAAAAAAATTTAATTACTCGAAAACGACTAGTTTGAAAAAAATGTTTGCCGAGACTGTTTTTGCAGCGTTACGTACAAAAACATCAGCAGGCAAGTTTGTTTACCACAATGGTTTGTCAGTTTTATATAAAAAATAGATATAATCTACAAAATCCAAACTAGCAATAATAGGATGCTGGAAATTAATGCCCCTATTGTAATTCACAACTAGAAAAAATTGTGTTGTAAATATAATAGCTCAACTCAACTAATTTGTTTTATTGTGGTTTACAACATTATTTGGTTATCTTCGTTCATGTTTAAAAAAAAAGTTTTGTCAATCATAATACAAATTTTACAACTACACGGTTAAAAAATGAGCCTAAGCGTGTCCGCATACGGAGCGAATCATCATAGACGCGTATTAGACGCTACATTCGAGTTTTGTATGCTTTGTTGCTGAACACGTATATTTGCATGAAGAGCTGCACACGAATCGGCAGCTGCACGAAAGTGGCAAAGCATGAAAGCTACATGCTGCTCAGCGTATGACAATGCTGGTCGCCAGGCGTCGTACACTTAGAAAAAGAGGAAGAATAAGCATTTGTTTACATTTTTAATTTTCGATTTTTGTGTGCCGTGGCTTTGCTTTCTTTTTTTCAATTCAATTAATTGTTTATTTTTAAAGAAAAATAGAAATTTTTCAAAATTTGCAGAATCGGAGAAAAGATGTACGTCCATTACTGTGAAAACATGTCAATTAATTAATATTGAAATTTTGACAGTTCTTTGTGTGCTTTTTTTTCTGCAGCGTCGTGTGCAGATCTTGAGACGCAGGGAAATTCGTCATCAGTGAAATGACAAGTACGCGTCTATGACGATCCGCCTCGTCTGCGGAGTGCCTAAGTTTTAAACCCGTCTAAAGTTTGATCGACTTTTTAAACTTTTTTTTCGAATATTTTAAACCTTCCAAATACCTACACTCAGAGAAAAAACAAGAATTTTGTATATTAATCAAGCCCAAATCAAGAATTTTGGTCACGAAAGTAGGGTAATACCGAATATTCTTATACGAAGAACGAAATTCTTATATCAAGAATTTTTTTCTTACTTCGAAAATTCTTCTTTCAAGAATAATTTTGTCCGAATTTAAAAACTCCCGGGCTGTTTCAAGAACAATATATTCTTAGGGTTAGTTTGTTAATCTTAATTTTAAAACGAAACCACGAGGCTATCGCGTATTTATGTTTGCTGCTGTCTCATTGCAGCTATGTTCTATTGGTATTTTGAGACAGGGTAGTATATTTTCAAGAAAAAGTGTTCTTGTTTTAAGACCACAAAGTGTTTGATTATTTCATTCATTTCATATCATCTGCATTACAAACCAATGTAATTCGCAGATAGTTTATGGAATTTTCTTAATATAAGTAAATTTTTCTAATTTATTGATTTGAGTATGTAATAGTTTGGTTTTAAGAACACTTTTTCTTAATTTAAGTACTTTAGTCTTATTTTAAGCTTTTTGCATCTCATTTATTGATTTGAGTACGTAATGGTTTTGTTTTAAGAATAAAATTCTTAATATAAGTACTTTATTCTTATTTGAAGCTTTTTGCATCTCAATTTCAAAAACAAGAACGAAAAATTCTTATTCTAAGAATATTTAAGTACGAAAAATTCTTGAAATTTTAAGAATGGATAAAGATAAATTTAATTCCGGTCGGACTTAATTTTAGAATTCAATTTTTCTCTGAGTGTACAAAGATTTTAAATTTATTTTGGTTTCGATATAAAATCTAAATAAAAAACCAGTCTAAATTTTTTTTTTTTTTTTTTTTTTTAAGTCATTGAATTTTGCCCACATAAACCGGCATAGCTCAGCGGTACAGCAGTCGACTGTAACTCCTTAGCGCTTCCGTTCGAATCCTGCCAAGTGCCACATTTTAATTTTATTAAAATTTTCGGTTCAAAATTGATACTTTTTGTTTCGTGTTGTTACATTTACAACACAGCTTTTTCTAGTTGTGAATCACAATATGGGCATAAAATCTGAAACTGTTAACTGTTAAACAACATTAAAGAAAAAAAAAATTTATTCATTTGTCTCTGTCTAGTATACATACATATATAAGAAGTTTATGTAGGTACTAAACAAACCCACAAGTCCAGTTAGAGTTGCGACCCGGCCACCAATATGTAAGCTACTGTTGTTGGTAAACGCGTGACAGGCTTGAATTAACGAATTGAATTAATGTCATTTGAACATGAAATGGAGACACACAATCAAACATACCTACATACAATCCATGTAAATTTATATGCATATCTTTATATTTAAGTATTTATTTACATATATTATTTTCATTTTTAACTAATGCTATATTTTATTCAACAAATTAATTTTATTACATAGTTTAAAGTTGTCATTGTTAATCGATGGCGCAGCGGTTGTCAACAACCAGCGCAACCAACAATCAGTAATCGCCAATCTACTAAGCACAATAGCCAACCCACAATGTGCAAACTGGCAAAAGACAATGTTAGATAAAAATGGTTCAAGTTTACTTTGAGTGACTACTTCATACATACATAAATACTTATTAGAATAGATTTTTTTTAAGTACGACTATTTAATTCGATTGTTGATTAAGATTTCTCGGCGGTAATGCTAGCTACATACATATGTATTCAGAGGGGTTGATTGGCATTTCTGACAGTTTGAGAAATAACAAATATGGACAGGAAGGTTGTGTTTCAGGCCGTATACACCGTAGGTGATCTGATCGAATTTTTAATAGGTACCTTTTAGCTATAACTGAAGCCAATTGGAAACATGAAGCGAAGACAAGTCATCCGCCACCTGTTTTTTCCATCTCAGTGAGGACTCAAGCTTGTGCGCTGCCGAAATCGGGTGTTGCTGGGCTGAAAGATGCACTCCCCAACATTTATAGATCATTTTTATCAGTCAAAAGTAGAAGATTTATAGAGAAGTCAATTTAATATTTTACTAACCTAAGGAAGCTATGTATGTCTTTGAAGCCAAATAAAGACAATTTCCCTTGGAACAAGACCTTTTCTTCATGTAGCAAAGAAAATTTGTTTGCCTTTTTCCTATACTCAGAAAACGCTTTTCTTCCCACAAGGAAAAAATGCGTTTTCCAAGGAAAATATTTCCTTTAACCCTTTCGTGCCGGCTGGTCCACATATGACCAGATCCAATTTAGATACCTTAAATCATTTAAGACTACAATTTTTAGTAAATTTTTAATTTATATTACCGGTTTTATTTTATGCGCCTTCCCACGGACTCCATGGAACAACTACCAATGTATCAGTTAATCACAGAAGATCATATTGTATTTAGGGACGAAATGGTTAAATGACTTCAATGACATGGCTTCCTTAACATTAGTAAAATATTTTACCCAATTTAAGGAAAACCAGATTTCATAACAATGAGTTCTTATTTCCTTGCTCATAGGAGAAGTAAAAAAAATTAATTGTAAGTGTTCACTAAAAAATCGAGCTGAAAATGTATAGACAAATATTTATTTAAGGATACACGGTTTGTGATATATAAATCAAAATGTGGACAGGTGGTACCTTATGAATTGATTTTACAATATGGGTATCAAATGAAAGCTACTCATGAGTCCTGAATGTAGTTAAGTTTTTATTGCGATATCTCAATCCTTTTCGGATATATCCACCAAAACACGAATAAATGTATTTTGCAATTTTTTATTTGAATAACTAAATGTTACTCATACGTGTACTGAGTACGTGTATGACCTATAAAAGTGCAAAATTTCAAGATATTTACAATTATTTTTGCTAGAAAGCAAGTTGTTGCCCAAAAAACTGTTGGACGATGGGCTGCAGTGTTTCGCACAACAAGCATGATAGAATTGTATACGCGATATTGTCCCTGCAGAAGCCCTGTCTTGAATTCTTTCATTCTCCGCAGAATTATGTTTTTAGAATTTCCAAATCATATTCCTGTCTGCCAACTCACACTCACGTCTTTGGACTTTATTTATTCCGAATCGTAGCAGTTGTTCTCCTGGGCGACAGGGGTCGTATTGTGAACAGACGCTGTAAAGCTCTTATTCCGTATACCCCGTAGTGGTATCAAACGGGTTGTTCGCTGCACCTTAAGCCTTGATTACCCACGCTACCAACCGTCTTAGTTTTATTTTGGAATTTTGAAAATTTTGAATTTATTTGTCATTGTGAATGTGCCTTTAAGGTGACAGGTAATAGTGTCACTGGTAATAGTGTCAATTGTCACTATTTCTATGGTAAATTGGAAATAGTGTCAATTGACACTATTGCGCTTTCGAAATGGGATTAGTGTCAACAAGAAAATGGAAAATAAGTCATTGACACTATTTCGAAACTGAATGGAAATAGTGTCAAGAGTGCTAAAAACATGCCCATTCATTGAAATTTGTGCCGATTTACTTTGTAGGTCCGTTGGGGATAAAATCATTTTCGTGGGGTTTAATTCATTTTAATTCCGTGATCTTTTATAAAAATAAAACAAACAGTTAGCAACGTAAATTGAATTGTCAAAGATTTTTCCTTTTACGAAAGGTTTAAAGCACTAACAGTGCACATTTCGTAAAAGGAGAAACCATAATTTTGTAAATTATAAAATAATAGAAGGGAATTTTTCCTTTTACGAAAGGTTAAAATCACTAATAATGCACATTTCGTAAAAGGAGAAACTAATGATTTTTCCCTTTTACAGAATGCTTACACCTTCTTGATTGCATATAGAGCAGAAAATATTCCGTAAAAGGGAAAATAAAATGAGAGATAAAGCCATACGAGATAACGCCACATGGCCTTATCGCTCTTTGAAATTGGAAATAAAACCATACAGAAATTTTGGCGCGAAACTTTTTTTGTGAATAAGAATAGTTAGAAATATACAATTTTGCAAGCATTTTCAATATTAAGTTTTTACATTTTTTCGTTAAAGTATTCTTGCTCACCAATTAATAGGCTTTAAATGTTTTGTCGATAACCGAACTTCTATTTAGGCTCTCAGAAATTGTTTGCCTTAGTTTGGAAACGTGATAAGGCCATATGGCGTTATCTCGCATGGCTTTATCGCACCCCACCACATTTTTGCCCGTGTCCCGGCTTTATTATATCTTTTAGTTACTGTTATTATATTTACGAACTTTAAAAATGTTTGTGGACTTTTGACCAGTCGAATAATTTTTTTATCAAATTATTCTTTTGAGTTTTTGGCGAAGACAAGTTGAAAAATGCTACATACAATACCAACAAAGCAGTTTGATAAGATCCTTCAACAAGATCGAAATTGCAATCATCGTAGTTGGTATTATATGTGGCATTTTTCAACTTGTTTTCAGTCAAAGTTCGTAAATATAATGACTAATAATAACAATAACTAAAAATTTTGTTTTGGAATTTAAAAAAAATTGTCATAACTAAAATTTTGGCATGATTTCCTCAAGCCATTCGTATTTGTTGCTATCATTATTTTTGGACTTGTTTACGACTCACTGTCTAATTTGCCTAAGATTGTTGAGACAGCATTGGTGCACAGGAAATTAACTGAATGCGGAAGCTTGACTAAGCGCACCTTTCCAAAAAATGCCAAGTTGTTTGCATAAAGGGGCGTGGTGGCAAGTATGTTGCGCATGCTTGTTGATTTCTTTAGGCAGACAGATTGTTGTGCCTCTATTGGTGTTTGTCCAAAGTGTTTATAGATACAAATACGCTAGAGTTTCAACTAAAAGAAGGCTAAGCACAGTAGTTTGACAGTGGGGAAAAATTTATAGGTTATTTGATTATTTTATAGATTATTTGATATATATTACTTATACATACATATGTAATTCTAGAAATGTGTTATCTGCACATTAAAGATGGATACGAATGGAAATGGAGAGATTGAGATTGATTTTAAGATGGAGATGGAGATATGGTAATGAAAGTCGAAACTAAAAAGGAGATTGAGATAGATATTGGGATAGAGATCGAGATAAAGATGGAGATGGATATGGAGATAGAGAGGGAAGGTAAAGATAGATATATATATCCGGATGAATATGGATATGAATTAAGCTTGACGGTGGATATGAAAATCTCGAAGTAAGATATTGAGGTATAGATTGAGATGGAGACGGAAATGGTATTAGTGTTGTTATAGGTGGCGGGAGATGAAGGGGAGGGCTTAGGTATACAAGGCGGAAAACGAAGGGGGAGATTGGGAACGAGAAGTCGAGTGAGAATTAAAGACAAGGACAGGGTCTGATAGTATTTCATCATCATCATCATTTATTGGCGCTTAACCGCCTAAGCGATTTTGGCTGTTGCATTCAAAGCACGCCAGTCATTCCTTTTTAGCGATAACTGACGCCAATTGGAAATCCCAAGGGAGTTCAAGTCATCCTTCACTTGTTGTTTCCATCTCAGTCGAGGCCTCCCACTTCCTCTGCTACCGAATTCAGGTGACGATAGGAAAACCTTCTGTGCTGGAGCTTCTTTGTCCATTCGCATAACATGACGCAGCCAGCGGAGCCTTTGGGCTTTAATTCGCTGGACTATGGACAGCTCATCGTTAAATTTCCTTCGATACTCGCCGTTGGCATCACGGGAAGGACCATAAATCTTCCGGAGAACTTTTCTCTAAAATACTCCAAGGGCCATCTCATCTTCTCTTGACATTGTCCATGAATCTGAGCCATACATCAGGACAGGTATGATGAGAGACTTATAGAGTGTGATCTTTGTTTGTCGAGAGAGGACTTTACTTGTCAATTGCTTACTTAGTCCCAAGTAACACTAGTTGGCAAGAATGATTCTCCGTTGGATTTCTAGACTGATATTATTTTCGGTGTTAATACTGGTTCCCAAATAGACGAAGTCCCTCACAGTTTCAAATTTGTAACTATCAACAGGGACATGGCTGCCAAGGCGCAGGTGCGCCGATTCCTCCTTTGATGACAGCAAATACTTCGTCTTGTCCTCGTTGACCGCAAGACCAGACCCACTTTTTTCGCTTCCTTATCCAGTCCAGAGAAGGCACCCCTTACGGCGCGGTTTTTAAGGCCAATGATATCAATATCATCGGCATAACCAGCTATTGCACGCTCTTGTAATAGATTGTACCGTTGTGGTTTAGCTCTGCTGCTCGAATTATCTTCTCCAGCATCAGGTGATAGTATTTAGATAAGGATATATCAAGTTGTATTCTTTTCCAAGGAAGTGCGACCCAGACCCAGTGAATGAAAAAGTGGTGTGCGACTAACCTCTACCATATCAAGGCCGAATCAATCAACCCTTCGTGGAAACTTGAACCAAAGAGCAGGTAGGTACATCACTGAAATATCGGAGTTTTACAAAATATATCTGCAAGCAGTGGTCTTCTGCTCCCATCTAAAGAAGTTGATAGGAATACCTCCTGAGACAGACGATTGTCATTACCGCAATCACGGTAGCCGTTTTGACCGAAATGTAGCATTTTTGGTACGATTTTTTCTCCGGGTACGTTGGTACGCAACTTACAAATTGGTACGTTTTTGCCATTTTACCTTCAACGCAACTCCAATGACACTGCTACAAATATAAAAAACTACATTTGAAAGACTACAAAAAAGTTGTTTAGTCATGATGTTGTTTCTTTTTCACTCTCCTTCTCTACTGGCAGTAGAAGTGAAGTGATATCACTTGGGTAAGGGCGAAAAAAATAGCGACCCCTAACGGTTGGCAATTTTCTTATATTTAGATCACCCGTTTCTGTGTTAAATTATTGCAGGAGATAAACTGCTTAAAATTGTTTTAATATATTGTTATATTATTTGGCTAGCAAATTATTTTGGTACGTTTTTTTCGGTTTGGTACGAATTTTGGTACGCAAAATTTTGAGCAAACGGCAACCGTGACCGCACTATGATTAAAATCTAGGTATATGTGAAGCCTAAACTGTTTAGCCAAGGAAGAAAGGAAAAAGTGCGACATTTACTAAATCTATCCATATTGCTTTTAACTTAAAATAACATAGGTAAGTACCACTGTGTTTCATTTGCTAGTATCTACATATTTTGTAAGTGTCTATTTTGTTGCCCAAGCATTTCAGTTAACGCTAGAGTCGTTGTTGCCTTTTCTAGCTATTTGTTGCCAACTGACACCCAGCCGATATTGCTGTTTATATTTGCGGTATTTCGGTGTATGTTTGCCTGCTATCATCGACGTCTCTTGCTCTGATAATGCCATGTATTTATAGTTTTCAGCCACTAGCCTTGATGTCTTATTTTCTTATCGCTGTAAACGCACTAAACTATTTACTTAACACATTTTACATTTTTTTTATGTTGTCGCTTTTTCGGTTACTTGCACAACAAATGTTGTTGTTGTTATAACTGTATTGCATATTTTATGATTAACCATTCTTAACCACAATTTAAAGTAGACGCCTTATATAAGGCTTACTTACATTGAGCCTTACAACGTTTTGGCTTGAAAATAAGGGAGGAAAGTCTATGGTGCATTCCATGGCTCATAGGGGACAAATCGCACGAAATTTTATAGTTTCAATTCGTTACTAAACGAACCCCATTAAATATTGTGGGGTAATATAATGAACAAAAAAAAAAAAAACAATTTATTTAGCAATAATCACATATGAGTGAGAATAGATTAATATCCTTCTCCTGCAATCTAGAAAGGAACTGCACACAGAATATATTTCATGTAAAATCAACACTTTTCCAGGCTATCTAATATTTTTCAACTCTATCGCTCATGACTTGAATTTTGTGAAGTGAGCCACTTTTTTCGAAGTTGTACTATCTTTCTGAAACTTTTTTGTATGGTTCACAACAACAAGAAAAAAATACGTTTGGGCCAGTTTTTCGAAATTCGAATTTTTTTCAAAGTTATAGCTATCAACACTTTTAGAAATTCCTCACTTTTTTATGAATTTCTCACGATTGGTTAAACCGATTTTGCTAAGTTTTTAAATATATATGAAAGATGGTATCTTCTTCCAAACGACGATTAAAATTTTTTCAAAAAATTTTTTTTGCAAGCATTTTTCGCAATTTTTAACTTCTCCATCGTGGGCAGATGGCGCTTTTGTGTGATGTTGTTGGGCATTCCATTAGTAACTATTAGCAAAAATATTTTTTTTTGGCACTTTAAGGGAGAGGGAGTTATTTACATTTTTTTACCTTCATAGTACACAGTTCGTAGAGAAAAAAAAAATTTCGTGAAAAATTAATTTTTTTACAGACTAATTTTTTTACAGACTAGTTAATTTTTCATGAATTTTTTTTTTTCTCTACGAACTGTGTACTATGAAGCTAAAAAATGTAAATAAAATTTTTTTTGCAAAAATTTTAATCGTCGTTTGGAAGAAGATACCATCTTTTATATATATTTAAAAAATTAGCAAAATCGGTTTAACCAATCGTGAGAAATTCATCAAAATGTGAGGAATTTCGAAAAGTGTTGATAACTATAACTTTGAAAATAATTCGAATTTCGAAAAATTGTTATATATGTATTTTTGTTTAATCGTTTTGAGCCATACTACCAACTTTCATTAAAATACATGGCCGTCGAAAAATTGTAGGTGGCTCAGTTCACAAAATTCAAGTCTCATGTTATTTTAATACGAAGCTCTGACAATACATGACTTTACGTAAAATTAACATAATCTCATGCTGAAAAGCTTGACTTCCTGTTAAAACAACATCATATGCCTTATTATCTTAAGCAAATCTAACAGGATCTTTCTTGTTGTTTAAAATGGTTGATGTTGAAAAAAAATATTCTGTGTGGGTTAGATTATCCTTTATGAAATCTGCACTGAGAGAAATGCATTGAATGTTGTGACAATATCACTATTGATAGCGACGAGTTTGATGCAATATTCATTCAGAATGAGCGAGTTATCAAATATTATTTGCTCCCAATTAAAAGTAAAATGACATGTCAAGCATTTCTATATGTTGTACTATTTTTTATATTTATGGATAGAATACTAATATATTTGAACGGCATGTCAATATCTATGGTCGTGATATGAATTTCTATTGTCGGTATATCCATATCCATATTTACTGCATAGTAATAATGGTAGAGACAGCGTATTAATATATATGGGCGAAATGTAAATTTTTCTGGGACGCATAATCATAATAGTTCAACAATTTTTACTATGGATTTTCTAACAATATTACAACTTGTTGGAGCGGTTTTTTTAAATTCAAAATTTTTTGAATTTCTTATGATTGAACATTTTTCTAAAAATTGTATAATATGCCGTAGCCGAATGGTAGAATACTGGGCTAACGTGCCAGAGGAGCATGGAGCAAAAGCATTGATGAAACATCCATATTCATTGATGGGACAGAAATATCAATTTTTATTTAATGTGATATCAATAATTATGGATGTTCCATCCATAGATTTCCCTCCGTGTGTATAAATAATTTTATCTAGGTAGCGTTTGGAACTTATGTGACTATGCCTCCTGAAAAAAACACAAAAAGGTTCCAGCCCAGAAGGTTTGCATAACATGGCCCAGCCAGCTGAACCTTTAGGCTTTAACTTGCGGCACGTAACTACGCCAATGGCATAATTCTTCCGGAGAGCGTCTATAGAATACTCCAAAAGTCGTCTTCTCTCGACACTGACCATGATTAAGATACTTATAGAGCATTATATATGCTCGTCGTACGAGGACCTTACTTTTCAGTTACTCAGCCCAAAGAAGCATTTGTTTTCAAGAGTGATTCTTCTTTGAATTTATCGACTGATAATATTATCGGTGTTAACGCTTGTTCTCAAAAAGTCAAAACAGGTCCCTCTAATCAGATTCGGAGAGTTAAAAGTCGGCTATCCGAGCTTGTCATTACACAAAAAAAATAATAATGGCGGCGATATACCAACAGGTTATCACAACCTCTAACGAGATTTTTGCCGAGCTTCTCTTTCCAACTTGTGGTGTGTTGCCGACTCCGAACGGCACTTGCAAAGCAAATGAGTTTTTACTGAGAAGCTTCTCATGGCAGAAATACACCCGGAGAGTTTGCCAAACTACTGCCGAGGGGCAGTGTTACTTTTGCCGGGCATTGATACGCCACAACTTGGTGTAGAAGGCCAAACACCTAACCGCTACACCACGGCGGCCACCTTTAACTTAGACCATATTTCCGATGACGTCCCTAAATGTAAGATCTTATTCCTGCTTCCAGGTATATTCGGCACCATCATCATTCATCATTTATGTATTGGCGTTTAACCGCCAACACGGTCATTACTTTTTAACGACAACTTACGCCAATTGGAAACGCCAAGGGAAAGTCATCATCCACCCGTTGTTTTCATCTCAGTCGAGGCCCTCCTCTTCCTCTGCTGCCGAATTCGGGTGTCGATAGGAAAACCTTCTGTGCTGGAACTTCTTTGACCTTTCGCTTAACATGACCCACCCAGCGGAGAATTTCCCGTTGGGTTTTCTAGACTGATATTTTTTACGTTTTCAACGATGACGTTGAAAGTTGGCATTGCCCGGCTGTAAGGCTCCTAAGGAATTCAAATTCAGACATAGCAGCATACAGGCAACTCCTTTCATGGACCTTCTCCAGGATTTGAAGTATCGTTAAAGTCTGGTCGATGGCTGACTCGCCAGGTCTGAAGGCACACTGATAAGATCCAAACAGCTTGGCGGTGATGAGCTTGAGTCTTTCGCGCCATATGCTAGATATAACCTTATATGCGATAGGGATATGTACTGATTTCGCGGTAGTTGTTGAGGTTAGCGGAATAACTTTTCGTCTGAATTCGGCAGAGCACGCTCGGCATGACAAAGTAAAATTAAGTGGGTGTCATGGGTCTTGTTGATGCCAAAATATGTTGTCCGTCGTCTGATTGAGGTTTCGCCGTGCACATTGGCAAGCTATTCTTGGCCAAAAGTCTTTTCGAGTGATGCAATCAAGCCCAAGTAGGTTCCTTAATTCTCATCATCTCGAACAAAATTTTTTGTTAGGTGCATAGTGTGTCCATTGACGTCGTTGTTGTGGTTGCAACTTATTAACTTTGTTTATTAGTTAAAGCTCAAGCAGTCAATCAGTTTTTAACTGAATACAAAAAAACAAGATTTTATGTCCGCCCGCGGGATCATTTCATTTTTGGCTATGTGTTTGTAACTATGTGCGTGCATGCAAGTGCTTTAGTCTCTCTATCAGTCTGTGGGCCAGGTAGCCAGGCCAGTGATTGGCGTAAACAGCAAATTATGTTCATGTCTTCATATTACAAGATCTTTTAATACTTGCATGTTGTTGCTGTTTTCTGCACTTATGACATGTTTTACTGCAAAATTTTTGTGTTGTTTCAGATGTATTTCATGTGTAGTGATTAAATTTAAAAACATATTGAATTTCTTGTGAAGGGCGGGCAAACCGTGCGATTGCATTTGGCAGAAAGTAATGCCCACCGATTATTTTTCTGGACCAAGCAAATTATTTGAAAGAGAGACCCAAAAATCTGCTCCAACAAAGCACTTTTACTAACTTCGCGGGGGAGATTTCGTTTTGGTTGGCCTTTAAAACTTATTACCGTGACCTCACTGATAACTTCTCAAATGCTTACTCTTGATCGTAAGTGTATCTTGTAGTTATGACATTGATGTAATAACTCGAAGCTGTTGCTACAAAAACTCTGTCAAGATGCATATTTCAAAATTTAAATTTATGATTTTTATCATAAACTGAAGCATGCAAAGGAGGTAAAGCTTGAACATAAATAAAATTTTCACTAATTGGCAGCACCGATTATGCATCCGTCTTTCTCGTCAAAGGCGAAATTTAAAACGTTTTGATCGGCGTTTACCCTTGTACATTAGTGCATCCTGTTAAAATATCGAATATCCTGCATGCACTTGATACTGCGGCGAAAGTTCTTTAATAAACTTTAGGCAAAGGGCTTACAATTTTGGACATACAATTTGTTGTTGTTTTTTTATTCTTGTACTAAAAATTAGCAGCAAGGCTAAAATCGCAACCCCAATCGTTATTTAGATCTGAAAACCCAAAAAACATCATTTTTTCCATACAATTTTGAAAGCTAAACGCAACTAAATGCTACTCTATTTCTGCAGTAGCTTTAGCATCTTCGAAGAAACAGTACGAAGAAAAAATTTCTTTGGGCGAACCGCTCTTTATATTAGGATATCTTCTCACTAAGCAAGTCAACGTACTTATGCAATAAATTTTCCTGTTAAAAGTTGCAATTTTCGAGGTGAAGAGTTTCCAAGTTTGTTTAGAAAGTCGGCTTCTTTACCCACGAACTCACTTCCTTATAAGAAAAGGAGTTTATCTGAAAATGCAAGCATACTTCCGATTGCGATGTAGGAACGCACCTTAGGCATTCGAAAATTAGCTAAATGCACATTTTCAAAATGCGGCAGCATGAACGCATCTTCGAAATGTACGACCGAAAACGGAAAATGCTGCTTTTAAAACTCAGCATGAACACTGCATTACTTCGTTTTGTGGGCACTTATTTTCTTTCACAAAACGATGCCCTAAATAATTTCGATTAAAGATTGTCGAGCAAGGTTATAAAAGACAGGTTTCGACCTCAGCATTAAAATTCTAAACATTTAACTATAGTGAATAAATTCACGAGATCCAAAAAAATGTTTTGTGACCGGTATTAGAAAGCAATACTCATTTACATATTTTTGACGATAGAAAAATATGATTTTTAAAATTTACTTTGATATTATCTGTGGTCACAAGTCATAATGACGTAAGTCTGTTTTTCAATTTTCTCAGGAGATCAATTTTATTAATTTTCAAATCATTATTTCAGAAAAAATATAATATTTATTGTTAAACGTTCTTACATATGACAAGGTAAATAGTTTATCTAATTAATTTTTCAAGGAATTGTGTATGTTTTTGCTAAATTTGAAAGATATGAAGGAAAAATTTACTTATCCTAACCAATGACGATTATTGTAATTTGGAATAACAGCTTAACTCAAGATAGGACAAATAAATATATCCATGTCGGTAATTCTGAAAGTACAGCGTCAGTTGACATGAGTGGCAGTTCAACTAAATATCTATATAGTAAACTTAACTTGAGAAAGGATACAAGCTATTAGATTATAGAAAGACCTAACTTAACCTAATAATATTTTTCCAAACAAAAACTCAGGAATAAAAAGCTGATAGTCAGTAGATTTCACCACGCTGAACACGCTGGCATCAATATTTCCCTAAATCTAGTTAGGCTATTTTGGTTTGTTTCAGCAGGTATTTGTCCTGTTTCATTATATTAAAACATTTTACGATACATTCCGCCTAACATTTAGTCCGAAATGCGTGCCAATATGAGCATGCATGCTCTTTATGATAGATATAATTTTTGAATTGCCCAACTTTATGTTTTATACTACATTTGCACTGACCAAATTTGGAAAATTTTACGAAGAAGTCTATATTTTGAGCTGGCTACAAATCTCGTTTTCCAAATTAGAAACTTCATCAAATTTGCCCAAATTGGACCAAATTAACCCAACGACATTATCCTGCCTCCATCCAAATAGCTCTGAGGTGTGACATTACTAGAGCTAACCTACAAGAACCTACAAGACTAAATGAAGTGTGATAACCTAAGTAGGTACTATGCCACAGTTGTAAATAACAACTTCAACTAGTTTTTTTTTTTTAAATTGGCCAATTCTCACAGAAGTAGAAGCCTTCTTAACTCTTCTATTATTTAAACTCTACTATTGGACTTGTGTCCTGCGGAGCTGTCTGGCCAGGAAGGTGAAGCCAAATGCTAATTTGCCAATGTAAACGGTGTGGAAATTACCCATTTGAACTCGGCGAATTTGGTGCAGTATAAAACTAATCGAAGTCGAGTATACAGTTAAAAAAATTTAGAAAAAAAATTTAATTAAGTCTAAGTTCGGGTAAACTGAACATTAAATACCCAGCGGTAGTTTTCATGTGATTTTCGAAATATTCCATTTCGGAAGTGGGCGTGGTTGGGAAGCGATTTCGTCCAATTACATCAGGAATACTCAGTGCCGGATTAACCCTATGGCGAAATAGGCAACTGCCTATAGGCCCTGCATAGAACCGGGTCCTCGTCCATCCACAAAAAATATTTATATTCTAAAGAACGAAAACTTTATTTGAAAACCAACAACAATGTTAAAGCAATTCACAATTAATGTCATGCATTTGGCGGCCGCCGTGGTGCAGCGGTTAAGTGTTCGGTCTTCTACACCAAGTCGTGGCGGTTCGATGCCCGGCAAAAGTAACATCAAAAATTATTTAGGAATAGAATTTTTCTAAACGGGGTCGCCCCTCGGCAGTAGTTTGGCAAACTCTCCGGGTGTATTTCTGTTATGAGAAGCTTCTCAGCAAAAAATTCATTTGCTTTGCAAGTGCCGCTCGGATTCGGCAAAAAACTGTAGGTCCCGCCAACTTGTAGGAAAACTCAAAAGCAACACACCACAAGTTGGAAAGAGAAGCTCGGCTAAAAATCTCGTTAGAGGTTATGATAACCTGTTGGTATATCGCCGCCATTAGTTTTTTTTTGATGAATGCTTAATAAAATTCTTAATTTGATGAAAAAACATTATTTTCCACAGAGCAAATTTTTGGTCAGGAGCCTAGTTTCACTCCCAGGAAGAAACCTGCAAAAGTCCCCATCGATCCCATTTGGCATACAAAAGTTGTTCGCTATTATTTTAATTTTTCTCAACTTTTGCCCCAAATAACTATTTTATTTTAAGCTCTCTCTCTACAAAGATTTTGCCCTGTGGAAAATTTTGTTATACAAGATAACTCCATTTTCGCAAACTAGTATTTTTGTTTATTATAAATGGAGGAAAGGTGGATCTAGCTCGAGAACTATAGGCTTCACAATTTAATTATTTTCATTGTCGATGGGGAACTTCGTGACAAATAAACCGTAACACAAAATTTGTCTATGCATACTAAAGTTTTCGAGAAAGGTCATGAGAGTCACTTCGATGAGGGAATGTCAGTTTACGGAAGTAAGCATGACATAAATAACCACCAATAAGTCTGTGTAGATTATGATTCACCGTCGAAAAATCTATAGGTGTATTCACCACAATAAATGCCAAAATGTTACTTTGCTTGCAAATATACCATTTTCATCCATATGTTTTCTTCAAAAAAATCATTGTCTAGGGTCCCCAACAGGATTTTTGCCTACGGCCCCGAAGGTGTTACTCCGGCCCTGTTTATACTTCCTATTATGATAGTATACCTTGTACCAATATCATAGTTCTACCGTAATCAGATTAAAGTGAAATTTTCAAATATGCCGCCCTTAAAAGTGGGCGGTGCCACGCCTACTATTGATAACTTATCAAAAAATCATAATATAATGACTAGGGGATTGATCCTACCATACTATATCATTTTAGCCTATTCCGTTACCGAATTATGTCAATTTAGGTGATTTTCGAAGATTTTGATATCGAAAGTGGGCGTGGTTGAATGGCGATTTTATCTAATTTTATCAGATATACTCCCAACGATACTAGTATGCTTTGAGCCAAATTTCATGGTTCTACCGTAATCAGTTTTAAAGTTACGACCAGTCGAATTTTCAAAAATGCCTCCCTTAAAAGTGGGAAATCATAAGAGAATGACCAGGGGGACTCACCTATAAAATTATATTATTTTAGCCATTTCAGCTAGCGAGATATGTAACTTTATATGATTTTCGAAATCGAAAAAGGGGGCGTGGTTATCATCCGATTTCGCCTATTTTCAATAGCCAGAAAGTAACCTGTTTACAAAATTTCATGTAAACATTCCAATTTTTACTCAAGTTATCGTGTACACGGATGGACGGACGGACATGCCGTAATGAACTTTGTACTAGTACTAGATCGCTGCGTTAAAAATGTAAGTGCCATTTTCTCAAACTTATTTTTTGTATGATACTTATTGTATCGGGCAGATAAATTTTAAGGTTTACTTGAGAAAATGGCCATAAAGTTTTTAATAGGATAGTTTTTCATACTAAACTGTTGGAGAACAGCTAATTTGTAAAATCAGATACCGAAACACTAAATCGTAAAAATTCGCAACCGCAAGAGAGATCCATGTTAATTCCGTATTTTTGAACTAATTTTAAGTGGCAGTCAAATATTTTGAAAACATTTCCTTAGTTCGGCTAACCATTTTCTACTACATATATTCAAAGCCAACTTTCTTCAAGTTTGATGCAGTCAAATTAGTTAGATACAACAAATAAATACTCTTTAGTTACAGCCTAAAAAAACAATGGTTATCCATAAAAGGAATTACCGATTAGTCAAACACCAGACAGAACATTTTCTGAACTTAAGGAAATTTCACAATTGGCCAGACAGGAAATTCTTACTTTTTTCTCATTTTTGTGTTGCATTAAAGTTAAACTCGTGTGGTGCCGCCCAAACAGCAGTTACCATGTACCTACTAATCCACCACAATTTTATCAAACAAATTAATCAGATTAATCCAAAAAGTCGAAAGTTTTGACTTTTCTTAAGCGAACCTCAGTGGATAGAGATAAGAAATTTTGTTACATAAAACCGACATGAATATCCAGAAAACATGCAACAATTCTCGTATGAACGTGGTAGAAGTCGAAGGTGGAAGGTGAATACATACATATAACCGCTAATACACACCCACATGCATCTACATATAAGTATAAATATATTTATTGTTAATAGTTTGCTAGTGTACCTACGAGTATTTATTGGCCATAAACCCTCCATTCTAATGGCGTATAAATTGAGCACTTTAGAGTGAACACGCCAAAGATGTGGGCTGGCAAAAAATATTATATGCGCATACTTGCTTTCATATGTACAGTTTGACTGATATACTTATTACGAACATTAGACTTTACATTATTTTCACGTTTTTGATTTTGTTTCTCAAGAATTTACTTCGGGGAGAATTATTAAAAAAAAAAATAAATATAGTTTAAATAAAAAATAGAATAAAAAAATATTTTTAATTTAAAATGTTTTTAAAATGAACTAAAAACTGGAAAATAATTTCCCCTCTGCCTACATAGATTCTTCACCACGTAAAGCTTATCTGGAACATTTTTGAGTGTGAATTCTTATAGGTATTAAATAGTACTTGGAGTTTGAAAGGTATAAAAACATTGGCGCACGCTAAAGATGGTTCGCATTAATTTCTAACAATCTTATTACCGATATGAGCTTTTCTAAAAAAACATCTTTTCACAATATAGCAAGCGCCAAATGTTTTTATACATTTCAAACTCCAAGTACTATTTAATACCTATAAGAATTCCCACTCACAAATGTTCCAGATAAGCTTTACGTGGTGAAGAATCTATGTAGGCAGAGGGGAAATTATTTTCCAGTTTTTACTTCATTTTAAAAACATTTTAAATTAAAAATATTTTTTTATTCTATTTTTTATTTTATACTTTTTAGTTGTGAGTCTGTGAAAATTTCTAAGATTGTAATTGGATATTCTGTGTCATATTAGTGGTACTCATGTAACCATATATTTTAACGAAAGCGTAAATATATACATTTAACAGCTCAGTTAGATGAACGATATAGATAAATTTATGTGAATACTTTTTATTATGAAATTCTTATTAATTTAATTTTTGACCCATTTTTTAGCTATTCTTCTATTTTTGTCTAGTGTGCATTGACTGCTTTGAAAAACTGCATGTCGAAAAGCGTAATCGAATTGGGTAATTTTTGGAGGTGTTTACACACTAAACTCCTCGTGGAAGTTTACCGAATCTGTGTAAACTTCGTTCCATAAACATTTTGACAGTTCATTTACGCCTTCGGCTTATTCTTTTTTAAGCCTTATAAAGCACATTATCTTTCCTTTGTGCAACAGTGGCTGCGCCTAAATGTATGCAGATGAAATATTCGAAATTTCGATGCTGTTTATGGCGCTGAAAACACATTATAGCATGCGCATTATAGCATATGTACGAAATATTCAGATAGCAATAAGGAAGATAGGCCGATAAATGGGACTTTTGCAATTAAAGCAATATTTTGGATTTTTTTTTTGTATAATGCATTGTCAGCGAAGCCTGAACGATGGTGAAAATTTCAAAACCCCAGCTCAATGGGAAGTTAGTTCAAAATCCAAAGCAAAATCTCTGGAAATGAAACTTTTCAAATATCACTATCCGTGCGCCACCTATCGGAATTATTTTTTTCTTATACTGCGTGGGGCCAGAAAACTAAACGACGATGAAAATTTCAAGATTCTACCTCAACGGGAAGTTCGTTGAAAAACAAATTAATCGACACCGAAAACAGAACTTCGCATTTCTTAAATAGAACGACTCACGCGCCACCTAGCGGGTCCAATTTTCTTTTGAACATTTGGAAATTGATTAAGTAATACACACGCTAAATATCAGCTAAATCGGTCCATAATTAGGATTTTCAGCTTTTATTACCCCGATCTCAGCTCCACCTAGCGGATTTTTTTTAGGAAAATATTTCTTTTGATAGTAGTAATACTTGTTCCGAATTTCAGCCAAATCGGACCATAAATGCGATTTTTGAAAATATAGCGACCCATGCGGCACCTATCGGATTTTTTTTTTCATAATATTGCATTGTCATCGCGACCTGACCTGTAGTGAAAATTTCAAGACCCTAGCACAACAGGAAGTTGGTTCAAAATCGAATGCAAAAATCCGGGCACAAGAACGACGAAAGCGACCTAATAAAAACATTTTAAAAAACTAAAACTTACGCTTTTAGAGAGTATTGAACTAAAAGGTTGAAAATAATTTTAAAAACCCTACACATTAGTATTGTGGAAAAAGCGTGGTCCGCTTTGTTCCATAAGCTTCGTTTTTTATTTAAATTATTTTTACATTTTTAGTGCAATATTCTTTAAAGCGCGTGTTTTCGCTTTTTAAACAATATTTATTTTTTAGTTAAATGTGTTATGAAGTAATCGATAAATATATCGAAATATACCGCAGTGCAAACGAAAGCTCTGGGCCTCCACTTTCGTTTGATACCCATATTGTAGGCAATTTTGAATATTATTGGACAACCTCATTTTGACCGATAACTCAGTTATCGATAAATATATCGAAATATTCCAAAGTCCAATAGAAACCTGTAGAACTTCCCTTTTGCTTGATACCCAGATTGTAGGCATTATGACCGATAACTAAGTTATCGATAAATATATCGAAGTCCAAATGCAACTTCCTATGGTTTGACACCCATATTGAAGGCACATTTCAAGGTTTTTGTGACAGTCATATGTCACTATCGGGTAGACTGAAGTAGAGTTACATACAAACAAGCAAACATACATATGAATGTATGTACAAGTAAAGCTAATGAAAGCGTAGTAAAGAAACTAGCATTATGTGGGAAAAGCGTCGAGCGCTCGATATACGAAAATTATGGCACAACGCGGACCACGCTTTTTCCACAATACTACTGTGTAGGGTTTTTAAAATTATTTTCAACCTTTTAGTTCAATACTCTCTAAAACGTGAGTTTTAGTTTTTTTAAACTATATTTATTTTTTACTTTATAGTCAAATGTCCTATGAAATTATCGATAAATATATCGAAAAATACAGCAGTCCAAACGAAACCTCTGGACTTCCACTTTCGTTTGATATCCATATTGTTAGGAAATTTTAAGGTATTTGGCCTCACATTTTGACAATAACTCAGTTATCGATAAATTTATCGAAATATGTCGATGTCCAAATGAAACCTGGGGCCTTCACCTTTCGTTTGATACCCATATTTTGGGGAAATTTTAAGGTTTTCGGGCAACCACATTTTGACCGATAACTCAGTTATCGATAAATTTATCGAAATATGTCGATGTCCAAATGAGACGTGGGGCCTTCCCCTTTCGTTTGATACCCATATTGTAGGGAAATTTTTAGGTTTTTGGGCAATCACATTTTGACCTATAACTCAGTTATCGATCAATTTATCGAAATATGTCGATGTCCAAATGAAACCTGGGGCCTTCGCCTTTCGTTTCATACCCATATTGTAGGGAAGTTTTTAGGTTTTTGGGCAACCACATTTTTATTTTAATTTTTTTTTTTTATTTATTTATTTGCTTATGTCTAAATACAACAGACACTTAAAAATAATTAAATTAATTATAACTTAAGAAGTAAGATTTTAATCTAAGTTGCATGAGTGATTTACTATAAGATAAATCTAACTCTAGAAAATTTGAGAAAAAGTTGTATTCTGAAAGAGTTCTACTCAATGGGGCATTAGCACCATAGACTGTTCTATGAACTCCCACACGAAAGACTTCAAAATTTCTTAAATTTCTACAAGGCACATTAAAATTTATTCGTTGAAGAAGAGATGGGCAATCTATCTTTCCAGAGATGAGATCAAAGATAAACGAAATTGATAAGAGCGTCCTCCTATCTGATAATAATGGCAAACAAATTAAACGACATCGAGCTATATAAGATGGAATCGGTTCAGAAAAGTTTAAGGAACGCAGAGCAAAACGAATAAAGTACTTTTGGACTCTTTCTAAACGATTTATATGGACTGCATGGTGTGGTCTCCATATATAAGCTGCGTATTCAAGCTTGGATCGTACAAAAGCAGAATAAAGAACTTTATAAGTGTATGGGTCTGAGAAGTGAGAAGAGTGACGTTTAACGAAAGCGAGTGTACCAAGGGAACTAGTAATAATATAATTTAAATGCGTAGCAAAGCTAAATCTACAGTCAAAAAACACGCCTAAATCTTTGATTTCGTTAACTTCAGAAATGCACGAGTTTTCAAAGAAGTAACGAGTCTCCAAAGGCTTGACCATCTTAGAATAAGTCACTTTATGGCACTTATCAATATTAAGATAAAGCCTATTAGTAACGCAGTAATTATAAAAATTATTAAGTTCACCTTGCAACACCGAAGAGTCATACGATCCCTTTATAACCGAGTATATCTTAAGATCATCTGCGTATAAAAGAAAATTTGCCGATTTGAAACACGATGAAATGTCATTTACAAACAGCACAAATAATAAGGGACCTAAAATGCTACCTTGTGGAACACCAGAGCTGGAACTGAATGGCTTCGAAAACTCGCCATCTATAGCAACCATGCAGCTTCTGTTAAACAAGTACGATTTGATCCACTGAAGAAAACTAGAATGGAAACCCATGCAAGAAAGTTTGAAAGTAAGAATTTTGTGAGAAATTTTGTCAAACGCCTTCGAAAAGTCTGTATAAATCGTGTCCATTTGTAGGCCATTACGAAAGCATGAATAGCAGTCCTCAGTAAACACGGAAAGATTAGAAACCGTTGATCTTGCAGGCACAAAACCATGCTGATTTGGGCATATAAGATGCTTTACATTAAAGTAAAGTTTCTCCTGTACAATACATTCAAACAGCTTAGCAATCGATGATAACTTAGCAATTGGTCTGTAGTTAGATACATCACATTTGTTGCCATTTTTAAAAACAGGAGTGATAGATGTAATTTTCCAGTCATCAATAAAAAGTCCTGAAGACAAGGACATGTTAAAGATTAACGTGAGAGGTTTTACCAGTGACGGGCAATTCTTTAAAAGTCTCATGCATAGGCCATCAACATCAGTCCGAGAAGAATCCTTGACTTTTATCAACCCCTCTATAACATCATTTTCAGAAAGTACCAAAGATCCCACAGAAAAAGAAGAGCTTGCATTATCGTTGAGACTAAGACGATGAAAAAAAGTCCGCAAATAAATCAGCAGCCTCACCAATAGAAGATACGGACATATCATTATAAAAAACTGTTTTTGGAATAACTCACTGTTTTGACCGATAACTCAGTTATCGATAAATTTATCGAAATATGTCGTTTGATACCCATATTGTAGGGAAATTTTAAGGTTTTCGGGCAACCACATTTTGACCGATAACTCAGTTATCGATAAATTTATCGAAATATGTCGATGTCCAAATGAAGCCTGGGGCCTTCACCTTTCGTTTGATACCCTTATTTTAGGGACATTTTACGGTTTTTGGGCCACTGGGGCTTAGACCGAGCGAGAGTCACATACATACAAGCAAGCAAACAAACAAACAAACAAGCAAACATACAAGTGAACCTAATAAAAGCGTGGTAATAAGACATAAGAAGAATGACATAACTGCCAAAGATGAAAAAAACCGAGTTCATTAAAACCAGAAGGCAATTTTATGCTTAGCCACTCCAAAATTCTTGCTATCCTCTAAATTAATCATGTGTACCTATTCACTAGGCTTTTGCAAATAATGATGTGTAGCACATAAAGAGCTTTTGTGCAATAAAACCAATAGACCAAGATCCCAGAGCCTAAAAGCGTCACTTATTTTATAATGGATGAAACCAATACCGATCGATAGTCCTCCCCGAATCTAGAAAGAATGTGAAAATTTTAAAGCTGTACCTATGACAAGGGCCTAGGAATCGGGGGTCAAAGTCGCCAAAAAATGACCCTAACTTCACTTATTTTATAATGGATGATTTTCACATATTTGACGTAGATTACCACCCCGCGTCAGTATCAAGTGTTGTTAGACCCGTACCAGTGACAAGGCTCCAGCCAGACACCCCCAGTTCGCGGATTTTCCTATGGAAATTTATTCTGTTTTACTAATTTCACGCATTTGGGCCACTTTGGCTGCTTTTAACTACCCAATATTTTCCCATTTTTTGTAGAACACTACCCTCAAGTAGTATCAGGAATTTTTAGACTTCGTCCCATGGAAAAAACTTCAGCCAGACACCTCAAAACTCGGGAAATTTCACTAATTTTTACTGCGCTTTCACATGTTTAAGCGGATTTGACCAACTTTGGCCTCTTTTAAATAACAGATCTTTACACATGTATCGTAAAATGCTACCCTTAAGTAGAATCAAGAATTTCTAGACATCATCCCATGGAAAAAACTTCAGCCAGACACCTGAAAGTTCGAGAACTTTTATTTTCCTATTAATTTGCTTTCTCTTGTTTGTCCCAGTTTTACTAATTTTAAATGATAGATCTTTTCACATGTGTCGTAGGACACTACCCTTAAGTAGTTTCAGTAATTTTTAGACCTCGTCCCATGGCAAAAACTTCAGCCAGACACCTCAAAACTCGGGAAATTTCACTAATTTTTACTGCGCTTTCACATTTTTAAGTGGATTTGACAAACTTTGACTAATTTTAAATAGCAGATCTTCACACATGTGTCGTACAATGCTATCCTTAAGTAGAATCAAGCATTTCCAGACATCATCCCATGGCAAAAACTTCAGCCAGACACCTAAAAGTTCGGGAACTTTTATTTTCCTATTAATTTGCTTTCTCTTGTTTGTCCCACTTTTACAACTTCTAAACGACGGATCTTTTCAGATGTTTCGTAGGACACTACCCTTAAGTAGTTTCAGTCATTTCTATACTTCGCCCCATGGCAAAAACTTCAGCCAGACACCTCAAAGCTCGGGATTTTAACTAATTTTTACAGAGATTTCACTTGTTTCAGCAGGTTTCTCCAACTTTGTCCACGTTTAAACGGCGGATCTTTACACACGTGTCGTATAACACTACCCTTAAACAGCATCAGGCATTTCCGGACTTCATTCCATGAAAAAAACTTAAGCCAAACAACCCAAAGCACGGGGACTTTTCATCATTTTTAATGTGCTTTCACATGGTCAAATGGGTTTACTCAACTTTGGCTGCTTTTAAATGGCGGATCGTTACAAATGTATCGTATAACACTACTATTAACTAATATTAGGCATTTTTAGACTTCGCCCCATGACAAAAACTTCAGCCAGACACCTCAAAGCTGAGGAAATTTCATAATTCTTGCTGCGAATTCACATGTTTAACTGCGTTGCTCTAACTTTGGCTGCTTTTAAAGGGCAGATAATTTCACATGTGTCATAGAAGACCACCCTTAAGTGGTATCAGTTACTTTTAGATTTCGCCTCATGTCAAACACTTCAGCCAGACACCTCAAAACTGAGGAATTTTTATAATTCTTACTGCACTTTCACATGTTTAACCGAGTTTGTCCAACTTTGGCTATTTTTGAAAGGCAGATCTTTACACATGTGTCGTGGAACACTATCTCCAAGTAGTATCAGGTATTTTTAGACTTCATCCCATGGAAAAAACTGCAGCCAGACACCTCAAGGCTGAGGAATTTTCATAGTTCTTACTGCTTGTTCACATCTTTAATCGGGTTGGTCCAACTTCGGTTGCTTTTAAAGAGCAGATCTTTTCACATGTGTCATAGAAGACCCCCTTAAAGAAGTATCGGGTATTTTTATACTTCGCCCCATGTCAAAAACTACAGTCAGACACCTCAAAACTGAGGAATTTTCATAATTCTTACTGCGATTTCACAGGTTTAAGCGAGTTGGTCCAACTTTTGCTGTCCGTAAAGGGCATATCTACACACATGTGTCATAGAAGACCACCTTAAAGAAGCATCGGGTATTTTTATACTTCGCCCCATGTCAAAAACTACAGCCAGACACCTCAAAACTGAGGAATTTTCATAATTCTTATTGCGATTTCACAGGTTTAAGCGAGTTCCCTGCAGCGAAACCTCAAACTAATCAGAAAAATACTAGTATACAACTATAATTTTCTGGCAGAACTCATACTAGTCTGGAAATATCCATTTCATACCAGTATACAAATAGAATTTTTCGGCTGAACCCATACTAGTCAGGAAATATCCATTCCATACTAGTATACAACTAAATTTTTCTGGATGAAATTATACCAGTTGAAAAAAACAAAATTCATTCGTTTCGTTTTCTTTTATAATTCATAGATGCTTTTTCGTGATTGGGTAAATACAAATAGCCGCTGCTTTCTTAAGAATAAACATGAAAATAAAGTCAAATGATAAAATAAAGGGTACGCCAGGAAAATTCTGGTTGAAATCATACTAGTCCAGGTTAAAAGCCTTTTTGACTAGTATATTCCATACTGGTCCTTTTTGGACTAGTTCATTTTATGGAAATTATACTAGTCCAGGATGAACTAGTATGGAACTGGTATCTTACAACTAGCATGAAACTGGTATTTCTGAAATTGACATCTTGTAGGACATCAACCCGTAAAAAATACCAGTTGCTTATAAAAAGACAGAACACCGGGCCCAACTAGTCAGTGTTCTGTCTTTGTTCCATATAAGCACCAACTAGTTGTAAAGTAGTGCACCAACTAGTTGTAAAGTAGTTTTCAACTAGTTGCTTTCGCTGCAAGGTAGCGACATAAGAGTGACATTGTCTGAAATGCAACAAATTCCACATTTGAACACTTTGTATGGGCTGAACTGTTCTAATTTGCTTGATCATGTCCTATGAAGAGATCAGTTGCGAAAAAAAACTCGAGCTCTGAGGTGTTTGGATGTAGTTTTTGTCATGGGTAGATCTCCAAAAATGCCTGATACCACTTAAGAGTTGCGTTCTACGACACATGTGTAAATATTCGCCTTTTAAAAATAGTCAAAGTTGGACAAACCTGCTTCAACAATCGAAAGCACAGTAAGAATTATGAAAACTACCCAGATTTAAGGTGTCTGGTTAAAGTATTTGTCATAAGGCGAAGTCTAAAAGTACCTGGTACCACGTAAGGGTGGTCCTCTATGACACATTGAAAATATCTGCCCTTTAAAAGCAGCCAGAGGTAGACGAACCATCTCAAACATGTGAAAACGCAGTAAGAATTATAAAAATTTCTCAGTTTTGAGGTGTCTGGCTGTAGTTTTTGACATGGGGCGAAGTATAAAAATAGCCGATCCTTCTTTAAGGGGGTCTTCTATGACACATGTGAAAAGATCTGCTCTTTAAAAGCAGCCGAAGTTGGACGAACTCGCTTAAACCTTTGAAATCGCAGTAAGAATTATGAAAATTCCTCAGTTTTGAGGTGTCTGGCTGAAATTTTTGACATGGGGCAAAGTATAAAAAATACCCGATACTTCTTTAAGGTGGTCTTCTATGACACATGTGTGAAGATATGCCCTTTACGAACAGCAAAAGTTGGACCAACTCGCTTAAACCTGTGAAATCGCAGTAATAATTATGAAAATTCCTCAGTTTTGAGGTGTCTGACTGTAGTTTTTGACATGAGGCGAAGTATAATAATAGCCGATCCTTCTTTAAGGGGGTCTTCTATGACACATGTGAAAAGATCTGCTCTTTAAAAGCAGCCGAAGTTGGACCAACCCGATTAAACATGTGAAAAAGCAGTAAGAACTATGAAAATTCCTCAGGCTTGAGGTGTCTGGCTGAAGTTTTTTCCATGGGATGAAGTATAAAAATGCCTGATACTACTTGGAGATAGTGTTCCACGACACATGTGCAAAGATCTGCCTTTCAAAAACAGCCAAAGTTGGACAAATTCGCTTAAACATGTGAAAGTGCAGTAAGAATTATAAAAATTCCTCGGTTTTGAGGTGTCTGGCTTAAGTTTTTGACATGGGGCGAAGTCAAAAAGTACCTGATACCACTTAAGGGTAGTCTTCTATGACACATGTGAAATTATCTGCCCTTTAATAGCAGCCAAAGTTAGACCAACGCAGTTAAACATGTGAATTCGCAACAAGAATTATGAAATTTCCTCAGCTTTGAGGTGTCTGGCTGAAGTTTTTGTCATGGGGCGAAGTCTAAAATTGCCTAATATTAGTTAATAGTAGTGTTATACGATACATTTGTAGCGATCCGCCATTTAAAAGCAGCCAAAGTTGGGTAAACCCATTTGACCATGTGAAAGCACAGTAAAAATGATGAAAAGTTCCCGTGCTTTGGGTTGTTTGGCTTAAGTTTTTTTCATGGAATGAAGTCCGGAAATGCCTGATACCGTTTAAGGGTAGTGTTATACGACACATGTGTAAAGATCCGCCGTTTAAACGTGGACAAAGTTGGAGAAACCTGCTGAAACAAGTGAAATCTCTGTAAAAATTTGTGAAAATCCCGAGCTTTGAGGTGTCTGGCTGAAGTTTTTGCCATGGGGCGAAGTCTAGAAATGACTGAAACTACTTAAGGGTAGTGTCCTATGAAACATCTGAAAAGATCCGTCGTTTAGAAATTGTAAAAGTGGGACAAACAAGAGAAAGCAAATTAATAGGAAAATAAAAGTTCCCGAACTTTGAGGTGTCTAGCTGAAGTTTTTGCCATTGGATGATGTCTGGAAATGCTTGATTCTACTTAAGGATAGCATTGTACGACACATATGTGAAGATCTGCTATTTAAAAGTAGTCAAAGTTTGTCAAATCCACTTAAACATGTGAAAGCGCAGTAAAAATGAGTGAAATTTCCCGAGTTTTGAAGTGTCTGGCTGAAGTTTTTGCCATGGGACGAGGTCTAAAAATTACTGAAACTACTTAAGGGTAGTGTCCTACGACACATGTGAAAAGATCTATCATTTAAAATTAGTAAAAGTGGGACAAACAAGAGAAAGCAAATTAATAGGAAAATAAAAGTTCTCGAACTTTCAGGTGTCTGGCTGAAGTTTTTTCCATGGGATGATGTCTAGAAATTCTTGATTCTACTTAAGGGTAGCATTTTAAGATACATGTGTAAAGATCTGTTATTTAAAAGAGGCCAAAGTTGGTCAAATCCGCTTAAACATGTGAAAGCGCAGTAAAAATTTGTGAAATTTCCCGAGTTTTGAGGTGTCTGGCTGAAGTTTTTTCCATGGGACGAAGTCTAAAAATTCCTGATACTACTTGAGGGTAGTGTTCTACAAAAAATGGGAAAATATTGGGTAGTTAAAAGCAGCCAAAGTGGCCCAAATGCGTGAAATTAGTAAAACAGAATAAATTTCCATAGGAAAATCCGCGAACTGGGGGTGTCTGGCTGGAGCCTTGTCACTGGTACGGGTCTAACAACACTTGATACTGACGCGGGGTGGTAATCTACGTCAAATATGTGAAAATCATCCATTATAGAATAAGTGAAGTTAGGGTCATTTTTTGGCGACTTTGACCCCCGATTCCTAGGCCCTTGTCATAGGTACAGCTTTAAAATTTTCACATTCTTTCTAGATTCGGGGAGGACTATCGATCGGTATTGGTTTCATCCATTATAAAATAAGTGACGCTTTTAGGCTCTGGGATCTCGCTCTACAATATGACACTCTTAAATGCAATTCACAACGCCGGTAACCCTTGCCTTTTATCAGAAACATCTACATACGTATATGCATGCATAAATACATACCTACTCGTACATACACTTCATGAATACTAGAGTAGGTACTCATTAGCCAGCTTGCTCCTTTATCACAGCAATCGAGTGAGCTCATATTGTTCGAGCTGTTCAGCTTTCGAGCACGTAAGAACACTTGAAGACATGCATGGATGAAGGGGGTACGTCGCATTCTCACTCAATTTCTGTTTTTGGCATTGGTGAATAGTGTTTATGCAGATCTATATTTCCGTCTTATCAGAATCTGCCTATCGTGAAAATTGTAGAAGATAATTCATGGATGAAGGGGGTATGTACACAACTTTTCAATATGAATTGTGGAAGAAGGGGGTATGTTCCGTTTTTTTCATATAAAACACTAAATATAAACTTATGCTTTTTATTGCATATTATGCAACGTCTTTTATGGCTTTGCATAATTTTTTTGTCAGTTTTCCATAAAGATTCGAAAAAACCTCAAATGTCTCTCGTTTCACTCAAAATGCGACATACCCCCTTCATCCATGCATGTCTTCACTTATCCTTAACATTACATTCTTTCATAGTTGAGCGTATCGCATAAAACGTTAATCAAAATCAAATTTAAAAAAATAAAATAAAACAACATAAAATAATATAAGATAATATAAAATTGAACTAAATAAAATATAATAAAAAAAATGTTAAGCAAAGGTACATAAGGTAAAGTCAAATAAAGCAAAATAAAACCACAGCAATTAAAATAAAAAATAATAAAATAAAATTATGTTAAACAAAATTAAATAGACGATAATAAACAAATCACTTACTTACTTAAAATAGCCTTTAACCGCCTAGGCGATTTTGGCCGTCCAACGTGTTACGACAGTCGCTTCTTTGTTGAGCCATCTGGCGCCAATTGGAGACACCAATCGGAGTGGTGGTCTCCCTCTTCCTCTACTTCCACCGGCGGGTGCCGAAAAGAACACCTTCTGGGACGGAGCGTCTTCGTTCATTCGCACCACGTGTCCTAGCCAGCGGAGCTGCTGTGTTTTAATTCGCTGAACTATGTCGACGTCTGCGTAAAGCTCATTCAGCTCAACATTATATCTTTTTCAGTCTCAACGTCGCCAACTTGTGTGGGTCCATAAATCCTTCCGAGCCATTCGTTGGCTTTTTCCGCTTCTTTTTCTAATTTGGAGTACGCAGAAGTTACGGCGCGGTTGTTGATGCCAATAATATCGGCATACGCCAACGCCGTTGTAACATATTGTTCCACACTGAACCAAAAAAGTACATATTTTCTACGAAAAAGTACATATATTTTACGAATTTTTTTCATTAAAAGCTCACCAATGAACGTTTTCGTAGAATTTATGAACAAAAATTCATAAATATTCATGTCAAACAAAATTTCAATAATAATACTTAAAATCGAAGAACTCATTCTTAGAATCTACGAACTCATTCTTAGAATATGTTAATACATACTACGACCTCATTCTTAGAACGTATGAAAAGATTCTTAAATTGTACGAACTCGTTCTTAGAATGTATGAATCCATTCTTAAATTTTACGAACTCATTCTTACAACTCAAGAACCCATTCTTGAAATGTATGAATCCAATCTTAAATTTTACGAACTAATTCTTCTAATATACGAACCCATTTCAAGAAAATCCAAAAAACGAAGCGTATTATTCATGAAAGTTTAATTATTATTGTTAAATATTATTTACAAAAAAAATTTATTTTATATAGTTTTTATATATCGTCGCTCTCAACGAAGGCTAACACGGTTCGTTGTTTGCATTTAAGACAAGCACGGTTCGTTGTTATCGTGGAAGACTAGCCCACTTCGTTTTCTGTGTGGAAAACTAGCATAGTTCGCATACACCTGAAGCGTGTTAGTCTTCGACGCAGAGAACGAAGTGTGCTAGTTCTCCACGCAAATAACGAACCGTGCTAGTCTTCCACGCTAACTGAACCATGCTAGTCTTCGTTGGAAGCGACGATATGTAGCTAATATAATGCTTAGTTGAACTAACGTAGAGATTGGCACGGCGCTACCAGAATTCGGGCACGATCTACACGTCGGGTGGATAGATAGATAGTAGATAGTGTCGTATGCAGAATTCATCAAAGGCGGGAAAAAAATCTCGTTGCTACCATTAACTGCCATAAGCGCTGCCACGCGCCACCAGGTTTGCGATTGCCAGGGCTCTTGTGTCTTGTTTGTGTCTTGAAGTCTATGCCTATCTGTAAAATAATTGAAAATTTTTTAGCACACACTTAAAGTTAATGGCAAATAGTAAACTTACCTTTTTACACTAAATTGAAGGCAAATTCATTTATATTAACTATTTATTTATTTCATATAGCGAATTTGCCTTGACTATATTCAGCATTTAATATGAATGAAAAATTTTTCACAGTGACAGCTGTCTGCTCAAGTAAGAAAATGTTGGTTCAATCTATGACACTTTCCTAAAATATAAGAAATAGTTCTTAAAATCTACGAAACAAGTTCTAAATAATAAGAAAAAGTTCTTATAATCATAGTGAACAAATTGTACGTACGTAATTTCTTAAAATTTAAGAACAGATTCGTAACATTTAAAAACAAATTCAGACAAAAAAAATAATGAATTTTAGTTCTCATATTTTAAGAACGAAGTTCTGACGTTAATTAAATGTAACGTATTTTTTCTTATATAATAAGAATTTTTTCTTAAATTATACATATGTAATTTTTCTTAGATTCTAAGAAAAAATCAGCGTGAAACTTTGTTCGTAAAAAACATGTACGTTTTTGGTTCAGTGCAGCGCGATTAAGTTCAGCAGATTGTATTATTTTCTCCAACATCAAACTAAAGAAATAGCACGATAGATAGATTTACAAGGTCTGAAGCCACACTGATAAGGTCCAATCAGTCGGTTTACGTCAGGCTTCAGTCTTTCGCACAATACGCTTGATAGGACCTCATATGCGATTCTCAAAAGGCTTATTCCAATATGGTTGGCGTAGTTTGCAGGATCGCCCTTCTTGTGGATTGGGCAGAGTATACTTATATTCCAATATTCAGGCATGCATTCTTCCGACCATATTCTGCACAAGAGCTGGTGCATGCACCTTACCAGCTCATCGCCTCCGCATTTGATTAGCTCAGCGGACAGGCCATCAACGCCCGTCGTTTTATTGTTTTTTTAGCCGTGATATAGCTATTCGCACCTCGTTATAGTCCGGTTGTGGAACTTCAATTCCATCGTCTTCGATTGTGGGGTCGGGCTCGTCCTCTTCTCTGAACTGTTGCTCTGTTCCTCCGTTTAAAAGTGCGGAGAAGTGATCCCTCCATAACCTTAGTACTTTCTGAACATCTGTCACCAGGTCGCTCTTATCATTTTTACAGAAGTTTGCCCCGGATTTAAAACCTTCCATCACCGTTGCGTTTTAATTAGCTGAATTTCCTTCTATACCTATTCGCCATTGACATCATTGGAAGATCATGAAGCTTTCGGAGAACTTGTCGCTCTACTCTCTAATTTTTTCTCGACACTTTCATCTCAGGACAGATATAATGAAAAACTTATCTATAAAGCTTGATCTTTGTTCGTCGAGGGAGGACTTTACTTTTCAGTTGCCTACTCAGCCGAGTAGGCACTTGTTCTCCGTAGTTATGAATCTGAGAGTGCAATGTTACAATAAGTTTACTAACTAATGCCACTTCATTATTGGCACAAAGTCAATAGTAAAGCTGAATTAGCATGATAAATATTCTATTGGTAGATTGATGGCATTCACGTATAATTTTGTCTAATCCACTCAATGTCAAAGTAATTACCAAGACATAATTCAAAACCAGTAAATTTTTTTTATACAACTTGCCACTCATGTTTCATTTGATTCGTATGGGTCTCTAACCCATTACATTGTCCAAAAAGCACATTGCGGACATCAAACAAAAAAGGTCCAACAGAAAACGAACAAGGTATGTACCATGTACATCAATGAAAAACAGAAGCATCAAATCAAACAAATCACAATTTTCCGTTTGTTAAATCAACATGACTACTATGAAAATAAAAAGACAAATCTTGTCGCTAAATATAAACAAGTTGGCAAATCAAAAGCCCGATAAAAAAGAGAGGAGAAAAAAATTATATACCTAGCACTGCCTGAACAACGGTGACAATACCAGCTGGGCAATGTGGAATCTCGCGGTCACAGCGGATAAGGCTACTCTGCTACTTGTTCGCTACGGTAGAGGTAGGAAGTGACAATTTTACCTGCAAAAATAAAATCTATCTCATACATATACATGTACAAGGGCTGCCACTTACTTCCCCATGGGCATTCCATTTTTCAGCGAAGTTCAAATTCTAGGATACCTTGCTGGTTTATATCCTAGGTGTATGGATCTTTCCAAGACAAATTTTCGGATGGTTACAATCGACCTCATCAAAAAATTTTTGTTTCAGTTAATATTGAAAAACATTGGAAATTACCGTAATCAAAAAGTCCGTGGCACCTTCAGAGATGGTACTTACCGCCTGACTGTGTATCTATTATATATAAATGCGCAAACATAACAGCTTTCTCCCTTTTTTGCAATAACCACAATTCTAAGGTATATAAAATTTGGTATGTATCGATATGTCTCGCCGAGCAGGGTGTGCGACAACAAACCAAAAATTTAAAAAAATTAATTATAATATGACTACAAGTGCTATACACGCATTCGCTTTATAGAGCCGCTGTTATGGGTGTATGTAGGTATGACCACTCGCATTGTTGTGTTTGCATTCATTGCAGTAGGGTGAGTTGTTTTGTAGGCAGCAATAAGATAACATGAGCCAGCGCGTCAACTTTATTGAGCTTAGGTACAAACAGTGTTTACAAAAACAAAATCTGTGCGTGGGGATTCAGAGAAGCAAATGCTTTTGAAAAAAAGCACAAATAAGCTAGATCATGCTTCGTGGCTAGACTTAGTGAAATAAATAGAAAAGTGATTGAAAGTAAAAAAATAAAATTTGTTGGAAATGAAAGGAAAAGTATTAAATTAAGAAAATAAGAGGAATGGAAAGGGATGGATACAAGGAAAATAAAGGTAAGTTAAGGTAAGGAACGGAAAATATGACAGAAAAATCAAGGGGAAAGGAAAGGAATGGAAAAGAAAAAAGGAAGGGAAGAAAGGAAATGTAGTGTTGGTAAAGCAGTGGAAAAGAGAAGCAAGAGGGGAAAGACAAAGAAAGGAAAGAAGGGAAAGAAAAGGTAGCGAGGAAGAAGGTATGGAAAATAAATGAAAATAAAAAGAAAGAAAAACAAAGGAAAGAAAGGTAATGAAAAGCTAAAAAAAATAAGTTAAGGAAATGAATGAAAGAAAAAGAAAAGCAAAGGAGTTGCGGAAAGGAACAAAAGAAAATAAGGAAACGGTAGGAAAGGAAAGGTAAGAAAAGGAAAGGTAAGGAAACGAAATGTCTGGAAAGGAAATTTAAGAAAAAAAGTGAAAGAAAATAAAGGTAAGAAAAAAATAGAAGAAAAGAAATGAAATGGAAAAAAAATGAATAAAATGAAAGGAAACTAAAGCAACGGAAACGAAAGGAAAGGAAAAAGAGAAAAGAAAATGAAAAAAGGAATGTAATAGAAATGGAAAGAAGGATCAGGTAAGAATATAAAAGAAACGAAAAGAAAGAAAAATAAAAGAAAATAACAGAGAAGAACAGAAAAGAAAGAAAGAAGGAAGGGAAATAAAATGAAATAAAAGAAGAGAAAAGGGAAGAAAAGGAAAGAAGAGAAAAGGAAAGAAAAGGAAAAGAACGGAGAAGATAAGGAAAGGAAATAAAAGGGAAGAGAAGGAAAGAAAAGCAAAAGAAATAAATTGAGATGAAAGGAGAGGAAAGGAAAGGATATAAAAGCAAATGAATGCTAAGGAAAGAAAAGGAAAGAAATACGTATGAAGACGACCTAAGAAGAATAAATAATTATCAACATTGAAACTATATTACTGAATGGTGTAAAGAGGGAGGAAAAGGCAAAATGAATAGGAATGTATAGAAACCAAAAACATACAAAATATGGAAAAGAAAGGAAAATTTAAGAAATAGCAAAAAGGTAGTGTTACCGACAGGGTCGATTGAGCGATGTGAACCCACCATAATATAACTACCACCAAAAGAACATAGAGAAAAATTCTCTGCTATTACCACTTTTCATATTGCCTTGTTTATTTCCATTCTCATAACTAACATATAGATAGATTATACACATGCAAATATTCATTTTTTAAACATGTACATACGTATATCAAGTTATATACTAAACTAACGGCAAAATCAGGTTATACCTAAAATGCTTAAAAGTGTGAAAATGATTTAACAATTGTTCAGTTTGTAGAGACAGCAAATAAAGAAAAGTTTTAAAGCATCCGCTTATTAAAATTCTTGTATATTTATTTTCTCACAAAACTGTCGCGATAAGTAAACGCGACATTTCTTTAAAACTTTTTTGTATAAAACTCGGTAATCTGTAATAACGCGATATGGAGCAAAATTGTCGTAAATGTAATGAAGTGGACAACGAGCAAATGGTCCAGTGTGACGCTTGTAACTCCTGGTACCATTTCGATTGCGTCGGAGTGGACAGCACTGTTGCCGACGTTAGCTGGAGCTGCGAAATATGCCGGCTAACAACTTCAACCGCTGCACCAACATCTGCATCATCGCCACACACAGATGTAGGTGACGGGCGTTCGCAATATGTTCCACCGCATCAATTGGTCACAACAACACAATTATTAGGTGTAAACGGTGGGGCGTCGACTATGATCACAACAGCTACCACGGTTACTCCTACACCTGTTGCTCAAAGCACCGCATTGCCGATAACATCAAGTTTTTTAACTGCGCCACAACGCTATCCTATTAGCACATTTCCATTTAATGTTACGCAAGCCGCATACTCAGTTTCGCAATCACCGTTTACAGTAACTTCGTCGACACAACACGCAGGTATAGGAGGGTACATGACCATTCCATTGGTACAACAACCACAACGTTTAGATGGCGGCTATATAGCTAGCGCACCAACTAATGTTTCATATCCTAATACAAATGCAATGTCACGTCAACAAGTATGTACGGGTGTATCGTACGACAAGTGCGAAATGCAGCGAAATCTACAGTTAGAGCGACTTAAAGAAGAAATGGAAATACAACAGCTATATTTGGATAACAAATATAAAATTTTATCACAATATAATGAGCTTCCTTCTAATGTTTCTTCTCCATTTCTACAGAGTGTAGGGCCGTCACATTCACAACTAGTAGCAAGGCAATCGATCCCGAAACAGCTGCCTACATTCAGTGGCGATCCTGAGGAATGGCCCCTTTTTATAAGCAATTTCGAAAACAGCACAGCTGTCGCCGGTTACACCGATGCGGAGAATCTTATAAGGCTGCAAAGCAGTCTTAAGGGTAAAGCGCGCGAGATGGTTAGAGCTAAACTTTTCTTACCTGCCATGGTCCCAGAAATAATTCGAACCTTGAGAATGTGTTTTGGAAGACCTGAGTTCATATTAGAACGCATGGTGAATAGAGCTCGAGCGATGCCTCCTCCAAAAGACAAACTCGAATGCCTTGTTGATTTCGCGCTATGTATTAGAAATATTTGCAATACTATGGAAAGCTGCCAAATGCAAATGCACCTACACAATCCATTATTGGTAAAAGAATTCGTCGACAAACTCTCTAATAATCATAAAATGAGCTGGGCTCTCCACGTAAAGGATAACGCGATTCCAGTCGTAAAACAATTTAGTGACTGGATATTTGGTCTGGCAGAAGCAGCTAGCACGGTTGTCAACTTAGCACCAGGTAAGACTAATGCCTCAGTTAACACCCATACAGTGGAGAGTAGTGAAAAGCAGTCGAAGATCGTACCTCATAATACAACTAACAAGCCATGTTACATATGCAATGGATGCGATCATAAAGTTTCCCAGTGTGAAACATTTAAGAAGTTCGCCTTAGCACGTAGGTGGGACGTAGTGAAAGCCAAAAATTTATGTCGGCTATGTCTTAATTCGCATAGGCGCAAATGCTTCATTAACAAGGCGTGTGGTATAGAGGGCTGCGCAATAAAGCACCACCCCCTACTGCACAAATATGCCGAGGCGCCAATCGAACAAGTTAACACCCACAATAGTAGCCATGATGACTCACGCCCACTATTTAGAATTTTACCTATTCTCTTGTATTCAGGAAGGAACGCGGTCGATGTTTATGCGTTCTTAGACGAAGGTTCGTCTGTGACACTAATAGAGAAGGAAGTTTTTAATAAACTTGGTGCGAGTGGGGAAAAGGGAACGCTATGTTTGCGTTGGACTGGTAATACCACTCGTGTTGAAGAAAACTCGGAAAAGGCGTCCATAGAGATTTCGAGTATGACAAATAATCAAAGGTACACACTGAATAACGTACGCACTGTTGATAAACTGGACCTTCCAGTACAATCGCTTCTAGTAAGCGATATGCAAACGAAGTACCCGTACCTCAATGGGCTTCCTATCGAGTCGTACAATAATATAAAGCCATCAGTACTTATTGGGGCTGACAACTGGAAGTTGGCCGTTCCACTTAAAGTCAAAGAAGGTGATTGGTGCCAGCCAATTGCTTCGAAAACCCGGTTAGGGTGGACACTGCAAGGGTGCGCGAAAAACAAAGACAACAAATTTTACATGAACGTGCACACATGCGACTGCCAGCTAAAATACGATCACTTGCATGAAATGGTAAAAGAGTTTTTTGCACAAGAAACCTCAAAATCAACGAAGATCCTTTCAAAGGAGGACGCTAAAGCTTTAGAAATCATGACCAACACATGCCAGCAGTCAGGCGGCCAGTACGAGATCGGGTTGTTGTGGCGTAATCCAAATGAGCCTCTGCCGGACAGTTACCCCAATGCTATACGACGTCTGAAGTGTTTAGAGAAGAAGTTCCTTAAAGAACCTGATCTACGCGCTACCATGCAACAACAAATCAAGAACTTAGTCAGCAAGGGGTATGCGAAAAAATTATCTTCGACAGAGACTGCAGTTCACAAAGACAAGGTGTGGTACTTACCCATATTCGTCGTTACCAACCCCAATAAACCGGGTAAAATTCGTATGGTTTGGGATGCTGCCGCGAAAGCTAACGGAGTGTCGTTAAATGATTTCTTACTAAGCGGCCCTGATCTGCTGAATCCACTTATAGAGATCTTGCTTAACTTCAGGGTCGGTAGAGTTGCTATATGTGGAGACATTACCGAAATGTTTCATCGCATTAATGTTCGAGATACTGACATGCATGCTCAACGATTTGTGTGGCGCGACGACGGCGACGACCCGAACCATCCTAGTGTGTATGTTATGCGCGCACTGACATTTGGCCTAAACTGCGCCCCGTGTATAGCTCATTTCATACGCGACAAAAACGCAGATAAATTTATCGATGAATTTCCACGAGCATCAGAAGCCATACAAAAAAATCATTATGTCGACGATTTCATCGACAGCGAAGACGACGAACAATCAGCTCTAAAACTGGCTATGCAAGTAAAGGAGATACACCACGCAGCAGGGTTCAACATCCATGGATGGTCCTCAAATAGCAAACGTGTGCTGGATATGTTGACAGACGACCCATCAACCATACATAATGTCGAAGAGTGGGCGTCAACAACAAAGATACTGGGTATGTTTTGGCATCCAACTAGTGACAATTTTAAGTATATTTGCAGGTTTGCGAGGCTCCACCGTGATGTTGTCAACGAGGCATTAGTGCCTACTAAAAGGGAGGTACTCCAGGTACTAATGTCTATTTTCGATCCTTTGGGTTTTGTCAGCTGCTACACCGTGGGGTTGAAAATTCTCCTTCAAGAAGTGTGGAGATCCGGAATTTCCTGGGATGAGCCGCTACCTGAAAAACTCTACAGCAAATGGTGCAATTGGAAAGTTGTGATACAACTCATAACTACGGTACAAATCCCTCGTTACTATTCCTCATTGCTGAAAGAAGCCGAAGATGTGCAGCTCCATACTTTTGTGGATGCGGGCGAAAATGCGTACGCAACAATTTGCTATCTAAGGGTAAAAAGGGGAGCCGATGTTTCCGTCACTCTCGTAGCAGCCAAATCTAAAGTGGCACCTCTGAAGCCACTGTCAATCCCGAGGATGGAATTACAAGCAGCCGTGCTTGGAACCCGGCTGGCATCTATGGTGGCCAGTGTACAACGAATTGGCATCACGTCTATGTATTGGTGGACTGACTCAAAAACTGTATTGCGGTGGATTCAAATGGACCCCAGGAACTTCCATCAATTCGTGATGCATAGAGTGGGTGAGATACTCGAGACATCGAACGCAAGTCAATGGAGATGGGTACCCTCAAAGATGAATCCCGCAGATCTAGCCACTAAGGTTAATAGTTCGAATGACTACGCACCATGGTTCGCGGGGCCAGAGTTTTTAACGTTAGATCAGGGTGAATGGCCGCATAACACCGACGTAAGTGCAAGTGATGACGACTTAAAAGAGGTAAGACACTTCTGTCTACATATTAAAATAATACCTTTACGAAAGGTCGACTTGAACATTGAATACTTTTCGAATTGGAGGCGCTTGTACAGAGCGGTAGCAACATTCATGCTCTTCGTACAAAATTTGCGCGCAAAGATATCATCGAAGAAAAAAAAGCCTGTAATTGACTTTGAAACTATTCATAAAGCCCAACAGTTTTTGATAAGGTACGCCCAAACGGATTTTGACGAGGAGATACACCTTTTGCTACGCGGAAAACCTCTGAAAAGATCGAGCAAATTATATAATTTGGATGTTTACCTAGACGAAGGTGGCGTAATAAGGAGCAGAAGCCGCGTGGAGAACTTAAATAATCGCGAAGATGCAATAGTCATGCCCACTTCTAACTATATAACGTTTCTCATCGTACGAGCGGTTCATGAAAAATTCCATCATCATATGCACGAGTCGATTATTAACCATGTACGTGGGCAATATCTCATACCCCGACTTAGAGTTCTTTATAAAAAAGTTCGTCAACATTGCCAGTTATGCAAAATCAATAATAGCATGCCTGCAGTGCCACGAATGGCGGCGTTACCAGCAGCGAGGCTAGCAGCTTTTGAGAGGCCGTTCACATTCGTCGGCGTAGACTATTTCGGCCCCATACAGGTCGCGGTAGGGAGGAGGCAAGAAAAGAGATGGGGTGTGATTTTCACTTGCCTAACAATTCGTGCAGTACACATCGAAGTGGCATCCAGCTTGGACACCAGCTCATGTATAATGGCAATACGCAACTTTATTTCACGACGCGGCTACCCAAAAGAGATATTTTCTGACAACGGCACTAACTTCAAGGCAACTGAAAAGGTTATATGTGCTAAACTCAAGGATATTGACTTCCAAAATCTCATGGCATCTTTCGACCAAGTCAAATGGAAATTCAACCCTCCGGGCGCACCCCATATGGGAGGAATATGGGAGCGGCTTGTGAGATCCGTTAAAAACGTTTTATACGAAATTCTTCCTTCTACGAGTTTTACCGATGAAGGTCTGCGGAATGCGCTATGTGAAGTGGAGTTCGTTTTAAATTCGAGACCGCTCACGTTTGTTTCACTCGAAAATCATGATGACGAGGCGCTTACTCCCAACCATCTATTGATTGGATCAGCGGGAGGCTACAAACCTATTTGCAACGAGGACTCAAACCTGCGTGAACGCTGGTATCAGACACAGAAGTTTGCAAACAGCTTTTGGCATAGGTGGATTAATGAATATATTCCTGTTATATCACGACGCAGCAAATGGTTCGCAAAACAGCCCCCAGTACGTGTAGGTGATACAGTAATAATAGTGGATCACAACCTACCTCGCAACTGTTGGCCAAAGGGGAGAGTAGTGGAAGTTATGACAGCTAAGGACGGACAAGTTAGAAGTGTGAAAGTCAAGACATCAGCTGGTATACTTCATCGACCGGTAGTCAAAATTGCAGTTTTAGATGTCGGCTATACGAGTAGTAAACATGCTAAGTCGAGCTTGTTTACAGGCGAGGGGATGTTACCGACAGGGTCGATTGAGCGATGTGAACCCACCATAATATAACTACCACCAAAAGAACATAGAGAAAAATTCTCTGCTATTACCACTTTTCATATTGCCTTGTTTATTTCCATTCTCATAACTAACATATAGATAGATTATACACATGCAAATATTCATTTTTTAAACATGTACATACGTATATCAAGTTATATACTAAACTAACGGCAAAATCAGGTTATACCTAAAATGCTTAAAAGTGTGAAAATGATTTAACAATTGTTCAGTTTGTAGAGACAGCAAATAAAGAAAAGTTTTAAAGCATCCGCTTATTAAAATTCTTGTATATTTATTTTCTCACAAAACTGTCGCGATAAGTAAACGCGACAGGTAGGAAAATAAAATAAGGTTTTGTGGTTGAATTTGAACCACTGGGCGAACTCTAGTTCTTGTTAAGTTGTCAATCTTGAGAAATTATCAAGAAAAGTATTTGTATAACTATTTTTAATTTGGAGCCAAAAATAAGAAAAGTTGTACAAAATTTAAACTTTGTAAAAACCAATGTGAAGAATCCCGATAATACCGGGATTTTCCATATGGCAGGGTCCCGGAACTGACTTTCCTAGTGTTGGTGGTATCACAACGGGCCTTTTAATACTGGCCTAGGTGTGCCTCTGCGGCAGCCACTTGAACCTAACCTAAAAACCAGTAGTTGTTTTTCCTGTTGATGTCTGACATGTTAAGAAATCAGTTCAGATTAATTTCGATACCGTTTTGTGTTACGTTCTATTAAGTTACAGTCTTTCTTCCAGCTTATATCTTAAAATGTCCCGTCATGTTTTATATCGATTCCGAACGGCATCTGCTAATGGGTGGTTTTCATTAGGTCAAAATATGACACCAAATGTTGTCAAACTAATGATAACGGGTTGGCAAATTGTGTAAATTGCGTTGCAGTCAGTTTTGACAACTCATTGTCATATAAAATGACACGCATGTGAAAACGGTCAAATTCCAGTTTGACCGACAAAATAAATTTGCCAACATATTGGCAAATTTGTGTCAATCGACTTCATGTCAGTTTTAAATAATGAAAACTCATTTGACACCAAATTGCCAAGGTGGCAGTTTAGTCAGTTTTTGAGAGAAGTTTTTTAATGGCGGAAATATACTCGAAGAGGCTGCCACTTACCAATCTCTCCAGTATAAGTTCATACAACTTCGACATAACTTTCAACTTAAGATAGTTGGCGAATAATTTTTTGAAATGTCAAAAAAAATGTATGATCATTTGTAGACCGTTTCAGGATCGGTTATTGATCCGGAACGGTTCTTGAAATTTTTTACGGACTGCTGTGAGTCGTTAATTGCAAGTGAGTGACTGAGCATAACAAACGATATTCATTGATTGGTGAACGTGTGACTCTCATAAACGAGCAATATTTTCATATCTCGAGAGGCCACGAAAAGAGCGTAATAATCTGTGTGAATTTGGTTATCAGATTTTCGAACAATTGACAGCAACTAAGGGCAAAGGTTGGTCTTCACGAACAACACCATGACAATATGTGGTATGACAGTAACGGAATACGTATGTATTTATCTAGCAACGCTCGTCCACATTAATGTGTTCAGATAAAAACGTTACCAGTAAAACTACAACAGTAAAACGGACACACATTTCTTTTAACCTTCTCAAGACCATTTCAATCTCCACTGACATGTTGGCAAACGCGGTAACATCTATCAGTTCAATCAATGGATTGGTTCTAAAGTGGCCAACAAGATGTAATGTCGCTTGTGCTTGCCATCATCATCAAACCGGGAGTGATACACCAGGAAGCTGCGTGTAACATTTGGACGAAATCTGAGGATGTACGAAACATCATAATTTTGTACCTATGTATGCCTATTTGTGTATAAAGAAACGGAATTCGATTGGCCTGGAAGAGAGGTACTTGCGTTAGAGCGCTACTTACCACTCACCATTCAGCAGGTGGCCATCGTCACTTGCCACTCGCCACTTGTGCAAATATGAGCGCTCGTGATTGGATATCAATCTTTTTGCAATTTGGGACGCAATTTAAAATTCATGAAAATTCTTTTGAGCCACAGAAAAGTAGTCGGGGAAATTTTTTACCATTACCGACTTGTGGCTATGGATTGATAAGTGTTTACCGTAAGGTAAACAGTTTTATTCTCATCATCATCACAGTCTGAGTCAGTGACTTAATTGCAACGTGCATTATTTATAGACATACAACCTCAACTCAGCAGCAACTCTGTAATATTGTAGTATAGGGAATAAATCGATGATGGTCTATCAGCTGAAAAAAATCACTATCTTAAAAAATAACTGCGATCCATTGGCACCGAAAAGAGAACGGCCAACGAACGACTGTTGTTATTAAGTGAAAAGAAGAATTGTAAACTTAAATATGATGATGTGGAAAAGTAAACTTCGGTAGTTCACGAGCTAATTAGTTCACTGAACTAGATCATGGAAGTGATCGCGGGAACTAGTTCCAAATTTTAAATGAGCTACTTTAGCTATGAAGAGTTAAAAAAAAAAAAACAAGTACCTATAGGTAACTGTAATTTTTCAAACTATATGGCAAAATAACTTTTTTTAAATTTAGTTTTCATGGAAACCTTAATAACTTCGACAGTTTTCAACTTTTTTTGAGAAAGTTAACTTTCATTGCACTCGTAACAAAATTTTCTGTTGAATACCATTCAAGGTTTGTATAGCTTTGTTATAACATAGTGCATAGGGATAGCGGCAAAGTGGACCAACCTCAAAAAAAAAGATGAAAAAAATGTGTTTATGAAGCAAATACTACCAATTTTTTCCACTACTTTCCCGTTCATATATATATCGTTAGAAAGGTCTATATCTCTTCTATCCAAATCAAGAAAAAAAAAATAAAGAACGGGTTAAATTCACCTAATACTAATTTGCTAATAAGTGTTTGAAGGTATGAAAACCCTAACTCACGATTTTTGAGGTGTCCTGGTACGCAGTTCCTCGTAACTCGCCGAGTTCTACCAGAAAAATGCTATCTCTTCCCAAATAGCAGGAGATATCAAAAGACGCGCCTCTGGATTATTGATACCGAGGCCTAAATATATCTTATAATACCCCTCCCACCATTTTTTGGTCGTCTTTTAGCAGTTATTTCCAAAGGCAAACAAATACAAATAATTGAACTAAATGAAATAAAAACGAACTACATAAACTAGTTCAATTTGGTAAGTTAGTTCGAAATCTATGATCACTTTAATGCACTGAAATTCCCAACTCTACTATATATGAATAATAAAAATGGTCTTTTGCTAATATTGATCAGGAGCACATATCACTTTAATCAAGTACGTATGTAAAGTTCTGTGAAATTGATTTTTGTAACAAATAGCTATTGCAACGGGGAATACGACTTAGTGCACCAGCGAAAACTTGGCGTAGAACTATTGCTAGAGAAGTCGAAGACACTGGATACACGTGGAATGATGTCACGAGAACAGCACCAAACTGAATTCGAATCAAGTCGATGGTTGAGGCCCTATTCTCCGTTGAAAGATGTTGACGATGATAATTGGAATTTTAGTGGAGACTGTGCATTAGGGTGGATCGAAAACAAAGTTTTTCCAGTCCACCCCTAGGATAAAAGATATTTTGAAGGCGATCCCAAAAAAATTTTTTTTTCGGTCCATGGTTGCCCCCACAGAGTATGGTGGCAATTCTGTGGCAACTTATGATGTAGCAATCAGCTGATTTTGTCAAAATAGGCAAATTCATTCTAACGGTATTGCTTTTGGTACTATTTTCTCTCTTTGATTTATGGGTGGACCGACAATGTAGAAGTTTATGGTATCACAGATTCAGGGCGATTGCATGTTGAATATTTGATAAGTTATAGGAGCATGAGAAGCTTACCCTAAACAGGCAGTAATACATAAATGGTAAAATTTCACAAACGACATCCGTATTCTGAGGCGGCGATAAGTGTGTGGAAAATCTTCTCCTCACAACGGAACCTGAATTACTAACCTTTCAGCTGCTTTTATAATTGTACATTTAATAATAATATATTGACCCCGTTAACAGCTAAACGGATAAAACTATTTAGTATGTAAAAAAAAATAAAATTGAAACGGTTTTATGTTCTATCCATCAGACAACCTCAAAAACTTACATTTTTACGTAGGAAGTTCGATATTAGAGCAGTGTCAGCATTATAAGCTAATAACTGTTAAATTCCCTTAACACATTGTACCGTTACATTAGATCGGAAACAATAAAATATGACCTGGATATATGCGAATATCTATGAATGTTCGAGTATTTAAGTATGTATGGTTTTTCCATATCTATACCTAATAAATAAACATAAATAATTTGTTAACATCCCGTTAGGAAGATACACATATACGTTGCAGCCGGATATGTTTGAGCATTAAAATCATCCTACCCTTCATATTGAGGGATATACTTGCATTAAATTATGAATGTATAAAAAGGCTTGTACTCACATGCACTTGCAGTGAAAAAGGTGCCATTTAATTCTCACTGAACTAAACAGTTGATTCGAAATACTGATAGACAGGGGTAAGGAAAAAGAACAGCGTTCGGACTTCTAATAGAGTCTTTCCATGTCAAATCTTCGACTAGTTGGAGTCACTGAACCAAAAAAGTTCACGTTTCTAAAGCAAAGATACCTACATGGATTTTAAGAATTGTTAATTGAAACCTCTCCAAAGAATTTTTTTATAGAAATTTAAGAGCATTTTTAAAATATAAGTACTTGTTCTTAAAATATGTAAACAAATCCTTAGAAATCATAAATCTTACTAATATTATAAATGTGAATGTAGCGATGTTTGGATATTTGGATGTTTGGATGTCCAGACGTTTACTTCTGTTCCCCAATAACGTGAGAATGGCAAGACGGATTTTGTTGAAATTGGTAGGCAGACAGCAAATAGTCTAGAAGGAGGTATAGGCTATTTTTATACCTTTCATGAACATGAAATGGTATTATAACTTTGGTCCGATGTTTGTAAGTATGATAAGAAGAAGAGATAGACCCAACAATAAGTATACCGAAATGATCCGGATTACGAGATGAGTTGATTTAGCCATGTCCGTCTGTCCGTCTGTCTGTCTGTCTGTCTGTCTGTCCGTCTGTTTGAACGCAAACTAGTCCCTCAGTTTTTGAGATATTTGGCTGAAATTTTGTATGCGGCCACCATTTTCCAATACAGGAATCATTTGTCGGAACCAGCAAGATCGGACCAATATTACATATAGCTCCCATACAATCGATTGTTCCGATAAACGGATTTTGGGCTATAATTCCTGTGAATTCCTAGGAACGTGAAATTTTGGACGTATTGCTATTTTTATATCTGAAATATCGATGTTGAAAATCATCGAGATGGGATAAATATTTCACATAGAATGTCGGTGTTAAAAATCAATGAGATTGGACCAATATAACACATCGTCCCCATATAATCGATAGTTCCGATAATTTCGGTATGAGCTTAAGTTAAATTCACACAGGCTGTACTGGGATCAAACAGTGAAAATCGTGACGCTTATTCATGAAAGGTATTTAGCCTTCGGCACAGCCGAAGACAGCTTTCCTTACTTGTTTTTTTTTTTTTAATTTTGGGGTATCCGACCATGCTAGGGACCGATACTTTTCGATTTTTTTGTTTTTCCATAAAACTCTGAGTACACTTGACCTAAACTTATGATATTCCGCATACAGGTGTAGAAACTTCGAACAATAAGGGTGTCAAACGAAACTGGAAGGTGCCAGGTCTCATTTGGGCTTCGATATATTTCGATAAATTTATCGATAACTGAGTTATCAGTCGAAATGAGATTGCCCAGAAACCTGAAATTTTCCCTACAATGTGGGTATCAAACGAAAGGGGATGATCCCAGGTTTCATTTGGTTTGGAAGGTGCCAGGTTTCATTTAGACTTCAATATATTTCTATAAATATATCGATAACTGAGTTATCGGTGAAAATGTGGTTGCTCAAAAACCTTAAAATTGCCCTACAATATGGGTATCAAACGAAAGGGAATGGCCCCAGGTTTCATTTGGACCTCAATATATTGCGATATATTAATGGATAACTGAGTTATCGGTGAAAATGTTATTGAAGAAAAACCTTAAATGTTCCCTACAATATGGGTATCAAACGAAAGGGGATGACCCTAGGTTTCATTTGGACTTCGATATATTTCGATAAATTAATCGATAACTGAATAAGAACCTAAAAATTTCCCTACAATATGGGCATCAAACGAAAGGGAATGGCCCCAGGTTTCATTTGGACCTCGATATATTTCGATAAATTAATCGATAACTGAGTTATCGGTGAAAATGTTATTGAACAAAAACCTTAAAATTTCCCTACAATATGGGTATCAAACGAATGGGAATGGCCCCAGGTTTCATTTGGACCTCGATATATTTCGATAAATTAATCGATAACTGAGTTATCGGTTAAAATGTTATTGAATAAGAACCTTAAAATTTCCCTACAATATGGGTATCAAACGAAAGGGAATGGCCCCAGGTTTCATTTGGACCTCGATATGTTTCGATAAATTAATCGATAAATGAGTTATCGGTTAAAATGTTATTGAATAAGAACCTTAAAATTTCCCTACAATATGGGTATCAAACGAAAGGGAATGGCCCCAGGTTTCATTTGGACCTCGATATGTTTCGATAAATTAATCGATAAATGAGTTATCGGTTAAAATGTTATTGACTAAGAACCTTAAAATTGCCCTACAATATGGGTATCAAACGAAAGGGAATGGCCCCAGGTTTCATTTGGACTTCAACATATTTCGATAAATTAATGGATAACTGAGTTATCGGTGAAAATGTGGTTGCTCAAAAACCTTAAATTATCCCTGCAATATGGGTATCAAACGAAAGGGGATGACCCCAGGTTTCATTTGGACTTCAATATATTTCGATAAATTTATCGATAACTGAGTTATGGGTGAAAATGTTATTGAACAAAAACCTTAAAATTGCCCTACAATATGGGTATCAAACGAAAGGGAATGGCCTCCGGTTTCATTTGGACCTCGATATATTTCGATAAATTAATCGATAACTGAGTTATCGGTTAAAATGTTATTGAATAAGAACCTTAAAATTGCCCTACAATATGGGTATCAAACGAAAGGGAATGGCCCCAGGTTTCCTTTGGACCGTGATATATTTCGATAAATTGATCAATAACTGAGTTATCGGTTAAAATGTTATTGAATAAGAACCTTAAATTTCCCTACAATATGGGTATCAAACGAAAGGGAATGGCCCCAGGTTTCATTTGGACCTCGATATATTTCGATAAATTAATCGATAACTGAGTTATCGGTTAAAATGTTATTGACTAAGAACCTTAAAATTGCCCTACAATATGGGTATCAAACGAAAGGGAATGGCCCCAGGTTTCATTTGGACTTCAATATATTTCGATAAATTAATGGATAACTGAGTTATCGGTGAAAATATGGTTGCTCAAAAACCTTAAACTATCCCTACAATATGGGTATCAAACGAAAGGGGATGACCCCAGGTTTCATTTGGACTTCAATATATTTCGATAAATTTATCGATAACTGAGTTATGGGTGAAAATGTTATTGAACAATAACCTTAAAATTGCCCTACAATATGGGTATCAAACGAAAGGGAATGGCCCCAGGTTTCATTTGGGCCTCAATATATTTCGATAAATTAATGGATAACTGAGTTATCGGTGAAAACGTGGTTGCTCAAAAACCTTAAATTTTCCCTACAATATGGGTATGAAACGAAAGGGCATGAGACCAGGTTTCATTTGGACTTCAATATATTTCGATAAATTTATCGATAACTGAGTTATCGGTGAAAATGTTAATGAACAAAAATTTAAAAATTACCCTACAATATGGGTATCAAACGAAAGGGAATGACCCCAGGTTTCAATTGAACTTCGATATATTTCGATAAATTTATCCATAACTGAGTTATCGGTGAAAATGTGATTGCCCAAAAACTTTAAAATTGCCCTACAATATGGGTATGAAACGAAAGGGCATGAGACCAGGTTTCATTTGGACTTCAATATATTTCGATAAATTTATCGATAACTGAGTTATCGGTGAAAATGTTATTGAACAAAAATTCTTAAAATTACCCTACAATATGGGTATCAAACGAAAGGGAATGACCCCAGGTTTCAATTGGACTTCAATATATTTCGATAAATTTATCGATGAAAATGTTATTGAACAAAAACCTTAAAATTACCCTACAATATGAGTATCAAACGAAGGGGAATGGCCCCAGGTTTCATTTGGACTTCGATATTTTTCGATAAATTGATCGATAACTGAGTTATCGGTGAAAATGTGATTGCCCAAATCCTTAAAATTGCCCTACAATATGGGTACTAAACGAAAGGGGACGGCCCCAGGTTTCAATTGGACTTCGATATATTTCGATAAATTTATCGATAACTGAGTTATCGGTGAAAATGTGATTGCCCAAAAACCTTAAAATTGCCCTACAATATGGGTATGAAACGAAAGGGCATGAGACCAGGTTTCATTTGGACTTCGATATATTTCGATAAATTTATCGATAACTGAGTTATCGGTGAAGATGTGAATGCCCAAAAACTTTAAAATTGCCCTACAATATGTGTTACAAACGAAAAGGAAAGGCTGCAGGTTTCATTTGGACTTCGATATATTTCGATAAATTTATCGGTAACTAAGTTATCGGTGAAAATGTAAGTGTCAAAAACCTTAAAATTGCCCTACAATATGGGTATCATTTGTATTTCAATATATTTCGATACATTTTTCGATAACTGAGTTACCGGTGAAAACGAGATGGCTCAAAAGCTTTAAAATTGCCCGACAATATGATAACTGACTTATCGGTGAAAATGTGTTTGCCCAAAAACTTTAAAATTTCCCCACAATATGGGTATCAAACGAAAGGGATGGCCCCAGTTTTCATTTGGACTTCAATATACTCGTATTTCGATAAATTTATCGATAATTGAGTTATCGGTGAAAACGAGATAGCTCAAAAGCCTTAAAATTGGCCAACAATATGGGTATCAAACGAGAAGGGATGGCCCCACGTTTCATTTGGACTTCGATATATGTATTTCGATATATTTATCGATAACTGAGTTATCGGTTAAAACGTGATCGCCCAAAAACCTCAAATTATTTAATCAATCTACCTTTCCCCATTGATGGGAATTTTGAAAATTTTAAATACCCATGATAAATGCTTCAGTATTCAATAATCTATATATATATAAATGAATCTATATATATATAAATAAAATGGTGTATAATTGTAACGCTAAAACTCGAAAACGGCTGAACCAAATGAAATACTTCCTTTGGGGGATTTGTTTGTTATTACCACGCGCAGGTCATGTCTTAAAATCAGAACAAAATATTAAGGGGGCGTGGCACCTCCCATACAAACTGAATTTTTCAAGTTGAATATCTTCAAAAGTGTTTAAGGTAGGAACATGAAAATTGGTACAGAGCTACAGGATAACAGCACCACCCTCACCTATAAAACCGGGGGTTATCCAATAAGGGGCGTGGTACCTCCCATACAAACTAAATTTTTTAAGCAGAACATATGTGAAAGGGTTCAAGGTAGGGACCTGAAAATTGGTATAGACCTACATATATGGTTACACATAAAAGAAGGGGTAATCGGAAAAGGGGGCGTGGCACCTCCCATACAAACTGAATTTTTCAAGGTGAATATCTTCAAAAGTGTTTAAGGTAGGAACATGAAGATTGGTATAGAGCTATAGGACACCATTCTCACCCATAAAACTTGGGGTTATCGAAAAAGGGGGTGTGGTACCTCCCATACAATCTTTAATTATTTTGGTTGTTAATCCACCATATATTTATCTCAACCAAAATTACGATATTACCGATAGATAAACCAAAAATAGCACGTAACACAACCAAAATTACGATATAACCGCTACTGTCACCGATAAATAAACAAAAAATAACCACTACTGTCACCGATAAATAAACAAAAATAGCAAGAAACAACCAAAATGTCGTGCTATGGGGAAAATGTTCCACTGTTGAATGAACAGCAAATCAGTGCGTACAATCAGCTAATAAATGCTGTAGATAGTGGAAACGGTGGCATATTTTTCCTCGATGCGCCCGGCGGGACTGGCAAAACGTTCCTATTGTCTTTAATACTAGCAGCAATACGTGGTCAAGGTGGTATTTCATTAGCTCTTGCATCTACCGGGATAGCTGCAACACTATTAGAAGTTGGAAGAACGGCACATTCAGCATTAAAGCTTCCATTAAACTTGCAAATACACGAAAGTCCTGTGTGCAATATTTCAAAGCAATGGCACAAGTTTTAAAAAAATGTAAGTTAATCATATGGGATGAATGCACAATGGCCCACAAACGATCATTAGAAGCACTCGACCGAACACTGAGAGATTTGCGCAACAATAATCGTTGCTTTGGAGGAGTGATGATATTGCTGTCGGGGGACTTTAGACAAACACTTCCCGTGATTGCAAAATCAACAGCGGCGGATGAGCTAAACGCATGCCTGAAGTCATCGCATTTGTGGAGGTTTGTTAAAACCATTTCATTGACCATGAATATGCGAGTTGTGCTGCAAAACGATAGAACAGCGGAGGTTTTTTCAAAAGAGCTGCTGCGAATCGGAAATGGACAAGTTCCGATAGATCCTTGCAGTGGATTAATATCGATTCCAACTACGATTTGCCAATTCACATCAAATAAATATGAACTAATCAGTAGTGTATATCCAAATATTGCTCAAAATTATGGTAACTACGATTGGTTAAGCACGCGCGCAATTTTAGCAGCAAAAAATATGGATGTAAACGACTTGAATTGGACGATTAAAAATCAAATTCCGGGAGATCTGCGGTCATATAAATCAATCGATCGCGTTGAAAATGAAGATTACCCAGTGGAGTTCTTAAACTCTTTGATGCCGCCTGGAATGCCGCCTCATAATTTGCGTCTCAAAGTTGGGTCTTTAGTAAATATGCTACGGAATCTTCATGCTCCCAAACTGTGCAATGGTACTCGACTGCATTTTGAAAGGCCCGTTCAAGGGAGAGGAATGCTTACTTCCCCGAATTCCATTAACTTCAACAGATTGCCATTCCAATTCAGACGTTTGCAGTTCCCAGTGAAACTTGCATTTGCGATGACAATAAACAAGTCACAAGGGCAGTCGCTGGAAGTATGCGGCATAAATTTAGAAATGTCTTGCTTTTCACATGGCCAGCTCTATGTGGCGTGTTCCCGTGTTGGAAAACCTTCCTCACTGTTTATTTACGCCGCGGAACAGAAAACCAAAAATATCGTGTACCGTGCAGCCCTAAACTAAATATGTACTTAAATTATATGTTTTCGAGATTCGATTAAAACTAATAAAATTGAATGAAAATAGTACAAACTTAATTTTATTAAATTGTCAACAAATCCTGGACGCGATGTGTCAGCATTATTAAAGCGAATAGCATTTTTCAAGCAATTGAATTCAAAAAGCATTAATTTACCCTCGAAAAAAATGTTTATCAGGCAGGTTCTGGCAATTCACTTCCGAGTAAAATTTGTAAAGTATTTTCCACAAAATTTCACTCGGAAGTAAATTACAGAACCTGCCTGTATATCATGTTTTTTATTTAAATTTTTTATCAAAAACAGTTCAAAAAAACTCAGCAATAATTTTTTCTTCACTATTTTTCAATATTGGGAATTTGTCAAGGACAAAAAAGGCGGTATTTAAAGTATACACAATGAAATTAGGAAAAATCGTTCATTTTCTATTAAAACCAATGCCAAAAAAGGCGGTATTTAAAGTATACACAATGAAATTAGGAAAAATCGTTCATTTTCTATTAAAACCAATACCGGTGTAATTTTTGAAATGACAAAAAAAAAAAAAAAATCTATTTTGGGCAGAACGAAGTTTGCCGGGTCAGCTAGTATTATATAAATATCAAAGTTTGAAGTTTAGATTAACTATTCGATAAATGCTTTCTGAGACATTTATATCCATACTTAAAGCCAAAGCAATATTTAACTTTGGAAAGTTCACTTTCAATCGATTTCAAGGATATGTAATTAAATAAAATTTTTGAAAGCCGTTTTTCAATACATACTATTTTTTCAAAACTCTAGGAACATAGACAAATAATTTATCTTCCAACAGTTTTTTATTTGAACTTCGACGACCGAATTTTTACTTAAAATGTTGAAAGGGTACTTCGCAGGGGCGGGCAAGGCCGCGGGTATATACTAGTTCATTCATAAATTGTAAAATAATTTTCTTAGAATCTATGATTTTTTTCTTTTATTGAACTTCTATGAAACTTTTTGAAGCTAACTTCTTAGGCGGCGATATGAAGTTTTGATTGAGAGTAAAATTTGAAAAAAAGGATTACGATGAAATGGAAGTTATGACACGGAAATAGAAATTGTAGCCGACTTTCAGGCGTATGTTGCAGACTTTCAGGCGTAGGCGTTTTTCTTATCTCTCGGGAACCGCTCAACCGATTTGGATAAAATTTGGCATTATAGATAGTATGATTAATTCTAAGATTATATGCGTGGGTGTTGCCACTTGGGGCAGTTCACAGGGTTGCAAATGTCTAAATTTTTTTTAAATATAAAGCAGGATATGCCAATATGGGTATCACCGTACCGTATTCCAAATATGGAAATCTCTGGAACCGCTCTACCGATTTGGATATAGTTTGACGTTATAGATAGTATGATTCATTCTAAGATTATCAGCGTGTGCGGCGGTTAACAGGGTTGCCAACTATCTCGATTTTTTTAAATATTGAGCAGAATATGCCAACGCATTTTGTTTATTTTTCTCTTTATCTTAGGAACCGCTCGACCGATTTGGATAAAGTTTCGCATTATAGATAGTATGATTCATTCTAAGATTATATGCGTGGGGGTTTCCATTTGAGGCTGTTCACAGGGTTGCCACCTATCTCATTTTTTTTTAATATTGAGCAATATATGCCAATATTGGTATCAAATGAAAGGTATTTTCGGTCGCATTTCAAATATGACAATTTCTAGCAGGGTTGCCAGCTACGGTTGCCCCCAAACGGTAATTTATTTATTTTTCCTTTTATCTCGGGAGCCGCTTTGCCGTTTTGTATTAAATTTGGCTTTATTAGTAGTATGATTCATTCTAAGACTATATACATGGCGGTTGCCACTGCAAAGGGTTGTCACCTATCTACTTTTGTTTTTAATATTGAGGAAGATATGCCTATATGGGTATCAAGTGAAAGATATTTGCGACCGTGTTCCAAATATTTAAATTTCAAGCAGGCTTGCCACCTAATCTTCCTATCTTTCTTCGTACAACTCTCTTTCTTATCTTCCTCCCTTTTGCTCTTCATTGCCCTCTTTCCTTCTACCACGTGTCTCTTCTTCTATATCCCATTCGTATTGGCCCCTGTTAATTTAGGCCTAATTATACCCATGTACGAAATTTTAAGGAAAACGCACCATATACGTATAAGATATTTTCGAATGGATCGTTTCCCTGGTCCACTTCCCGGAAGTAAGATATTGTTAATCTAAACCATTCTCGAATATATCTTATTCATATTTCGTCATTTCTGAACTTAAGGAGTTAACTTCTTTCACGTGTACTGGCTACACGCGGTTTTTTTCTTAAAAAAACATGTACGTTTTTAGTTCAGTGTAACAACTGATTTTTCACAGAGAAGCCTTTCATGACAGAAATAAACTCGGAGAGTTTGCTAAACTATCGAAGGCAGACCCAGAAAAACTTTTGTTTAAAAGGAATTTTCTCCGTTTGATTTTACCAGGTTGACATAACTTGAGATTTTCAAAGGTTATTTGAACATTTATTTTTTCCATATTATAAAGTTATCGAGCAAAATCCTGAAAAGTCTTAATACTTGGATATATTTTCATATAATTTCCAGGCCTAATTTTACAACCGACAAAATTGAAGATTAACAGCGTTAAGGATTACTTTTATGGTTGTTATTCCACCAAATTTTTACCTACCTCGGCGACATCTAGCTGTCGATAGACACATTTTACACACCTACGCGTTATCTATCAGTCACTACGGTTAATTTCCTTGTGTTCCTTACTGTTTTTGTTTATTTATCTACAGAGTGTTGCCAGTGCCAATTTTTTCAAGCTGCTCAAATCTTCTATATTTTTGGGAATCTTACTAATATATAAAAACGTAAGTTTGTGACTGACAGTTAATGTTTGTGGCTCTTTAACGTCTGAACCAATGCCCCCATGTTTACCAAATTTTGCACAAAAATTCTTAAGAGTATATAGTCTGCAACAGGCACCATGAAATTGCGATATATCTAATATGTTTAAACGAGTTAATCTTGTATATTTGTATATTTGTATTTTTGTATGTTCGGACTATCTCGAGAACCGCTTGACCGATTGGGATGAAATTTGGCAGAAAGATAGTATGATGGATTCTAAGACTACCCACATTAGGGTTGCCACTTGGGGCGGTTTACAGGGTTGCCACCTATCCCATTTTTTTTTAATTATGGAGCAAGATATGCCAATATGGGTATCATATGAAAGGTATTTTCGGCGAGATACCAACTAAAATATTTTCAAGTAGAGTTGCCACCTAGGGTTGCCACCTTACCACAATATATTTGTATATCCGGTACTATCTCGAGAATCGCTTGACCGAATTGGCTGAAATTTGGCATGGTGATAGTATGATCGATTTTAAGACTACCCACTTTAGGGTTGCCACTTGGGGCGGTTTACAGGGTTGCCACCTATCCCTTTTTTTTAAATTATGGAGCAAGATATGCCAATATGGGTATCATATGAAAGGTATTTTCGGCTAGATACCAACTAAAATATTTTCAAGTAGGGTTGCCACCTAGGGTTGCCACCTTACCACAATATATTTGTATATCCGTTACTATCTCGAGAATCGCTTGACCGAATTGGTTGAAATTTGGAATGGTGATAGTATGATCGATTTTAAGACTATGCACTTTAGGGTTGCCACTTGAGGCGGTTTACAGGGTTGCCACCTATCCCATTTTTTTTTTAATTATGGAGCAAGATATGCCAATATGGGTATCATATGAAAGGTACTTTCGGCGAGATACCAACTTAAGTATTTTCAAGTAGGGTTGCGACCTAGGGTTGCCACCTTACCGCAGTATCTCGAGAACCGGTTGACCGATTTGGATGAAATTTGGTATGGTGACAGTATGAAGGATTCCAAGGCTATCTACTTTAGGGTTGACATTTCGAGTAGTTTACAGGGTTGCCACCTATTTAATTTTTTATTTATTTATGGAGCTTGATATGCCAATATGGGTATCAAATGAAAGGTATTTTTGCTGACATACCAACTAAAATATTTTCAAGTAGGGTAGTCCGCAAAAAGTCCATTACGGCTACGAAAATTAAAAAATTTTAATAATTTGCCCACATATAAAGGACAGTGTAACACATCCTCACAAGGTTGGTAAGTAAAGTTAGCACTAAATTGATAGCACCGAGCAAGCTCGGTCACCCAGGTACTTTATCTATAACATAGTTATCGGTCAAAATGTAGTTTTAAGTAAACTTTGGAATATTCCCACAAAAGTGGTATTTAACGAAAGGGGAAGACCACAACGTGCATTTGGACTTTGGTTCATTTCGATATATTTATCGATAATAGAGTTATCGGTCAAAATATGTTTTCGGGTAAACTTTGGAATATTTTCACAAAATTGATATCAAACGAATGGGAAAGACTACAGCTTTCGTTTGGACTTTGGTTCATTTCGATATATTTATCGATAACAGAGTTATAATATTTGCACAAAATTGATATCAAACGAATGGGAAAGACCACAGCTTTCATTTGGACTTTGGTATATTTCGACATATTTTATCGATAACAGAGTTATCGGTCAAAATGTGGTTTCGGGTAAACTTTGGAATATTTGCAGAAAATTGATATCAAACGAATGGGAAAGACCACAGCTTTCATTTGGACTTTGATTCATTTCGATATATTTATCGATAACAGAGTTATCGGTCAAAATGTGGTTCCGGGTAAACTTTGGAATATTCGCAAAAAAAAGGGATCTAACGATAGGGGAAGACCACAGCTTTCATTTGGTATCTGTTTCATTTCGACATATTTATCGATAACAGAATAAGCGTTCAAAATGTGGTTTCGGGTAAAGTTTGGAATACTCGCACAAAATTGGTAACCAACGGCAGGGGAAGACCACAGCTTTCATTTGGACTTCGTTCCATTTCGATATCTTTATCGATAACATAATTATCGATCAAAATGGGGTTGCGCGTAAACTTTCGAATATTCGCACAAAATTGGTATCAAACGAAAGGGTCAGGCCACAGGCTTCTTTTGGACTTTGCTTCATTTATGCTAGCATTTATTTTGATAACGGCTGGGCATTATAAAATTAAATATCGTATCAGGCCGAGATGGTCCCTGTAGGGAAAATCTCTAGTTCAGAGCTAGTTCGCTTCTAGTGCGTTCCGAACCAGTACTAGTTCGCGAACTAACTTTTTTATATGAAATCAACTGGCGAATTTAACATGGCGATGTCCTAGGCTGGAACTAGTACAAAATTCGACAGTTTGGATCTAGTTCGTTTATTGGTACTATTTCTATAGCTCTGAATATAAATTAAATACAAAAACTTAAATTCAAATACGAATCCAAATGCCTTTTAAAGACTCCTCAAACGCTGGTTTCGAACTAGTGCAAATGTAATCACTAACGGAGTTATTCTTATTGGCCACTTTATATCTAGTTCTGATCCTGAAATTTGTTCAGTAGTGCCTGGGTCCCTGCAGGGAACTAGTGAAAATGTAATCACTAACGTACTAGTTCTTATTGGCCAGTTTATATCTAGTTCTGAACCACAAATTTGTGTCACTAGTGCCTAAGTTCCCTGCAGGGGTTATACGATAAGAAAAATAAAGGCGTTTGAAAAGGTTTTGGAGATATGGCTCAAAATGTGGACCAGGGTAACCTTATTAAGTGTTCGTTCAATATGGGCATCGAATGAAAGGTATTGATAAGTGTTTTAAAATTGTGTACTTTTCAGTCCAATATGAGACCCCGTTTTGGAGATATTAATTAAAATGTCAACCAGAAGGGTGCCTCCGTGCGATATGAGTATTAAATAAAAAGTGGTGACAAGTGATTTAAGATGTTTTAGTATTTTTCCCTCTTTGTGTTACAAAAGGTTCTTCGTTATATTTCGCATCAGATAAGTGGTCAGAAATTTCTGTCCGCTTGAAGTTTTATCATTTTCATCATCCTCCCCTAGTAGAATTTGCATTAGTTTACTTTCACTTATTCCTTTCTTAGCCATTTTGAGAAAAAACGACCTCAGGCGCGCTTAGTCTTTTCGACGACGAGGGGCAACTAAAGTAAATGCTTGCTATAAACCGTCGAAAAACATAAAACAGAGACGGAACTGGTGTATTCCATTGGACGGTCGAAAAGAGGCCGCGCGACTTCCTGAAGGGTAAATCTGTTGGATTTACTGCAGAAGTCTGTCGTGAGAGTGTTAAATCTGCTGGATTAACTTAAGTCTGTTGGATTAACTGCAGAAATCTGTTGTGAGAGTGTCTTCGCTGTTAAATGATTTTTAAATCTGTTGGTTTCACTGTAAATCTACATTACTTGACCAGAACCCAGTTTCTGTAACTTTTTAACGAAATTCGTTATTGTCGTTAACATCGATTTTGACAAATTTTGTACAGAAAATTGTGTCAAAATTAACGATTTTTATGTAACGAACTTCGTTAAAAAGTTACAGAAACGACGTGCAGATTCGTCAATTCAACAGTTTTTGGTATTAACAGTAGAGGACTGTTGATATAACTGTGATCTTTTCTCTGAGTGTATATGATTTATTATTTACTTTTTAACCAACAACTCTCTTTTACATTTAAAACGCACTATTGAACGTAAGGATATCTCTAATAGAAACATTTCTACAGCAATAATACGTAAGGCTAAAAAAGACAATTTTCAAACTTTGAAATTCGACCAGTCCGAAACGAGTGGTTATAAAAATTAAATGTGTGTAAATTTGTTTCTTTAGGACCTTAAAGAAGTGTCCCTCAAAGTTTCACCGAAATTCGAGAATATTCAGCGAGGATTTTTGCTAATATTAGACGTTTTCATATGGATTGACTCAGTTAATTCCCAAAAACGGAGTAAATTCAAAATTTGCGCTAATGTATTAGCCCTATTATGAAAAAATGCTGGGACCATATTTGTAGAGCATTTCGAAGTCTAAACTTGGTCTCAACTAATTTTGCGAAAAAGCTTATAGTTTTCGAGAAAAATCCAAAAAACCCAAAGTTTTTACATTTGACCCCGAATAACTTTTTTAGCCCACATGGGATCGATGGGGACTTTTAACGTTTTCTTTCTGACGGCAGACCTAAGCTTACCACCAAAATTTGGCTCTGATGTGCAAATTATGATTGTTTCAAATATTTGTTTTGATCGGACTATATTTGAAAAATTTCCGGTGAAGTTCAATTTTGGTGGGAAAGTTACTTAATATTATTTAAAAGTTTATTAAAGCCACTTTTTTACCAAGATCGTAGAAAAGCTCCTATAATCAATACTTGGAATCTAGTTGGCGCGAGCTGCATTAATTTCTAAGTATTTCCGATTTAGGCAATGGCATGGCATTGTGTGCTGAATATAATCAAACTTCATCCAACCATTTACGAATCAAAGATTTGCGATAGCAAATGTTGAAGTGTATAGATAAAACGAAAATAACACAAATGACAACGAAAGTACAAAAAAAAAATAATAAAATACATATCGTCGCTCCCAACGAAGACTAACACGGTTCAGTTTTCTGCATCGAAGACCAACACACTTAATTCTCTGCGTCGAAGACTGACACACTTCAGTTTTCTGCATCGAAGACTAACACCCCTGCAGGGAACTCAGACACAAGTGAACAAATTTCAGGTTCAGAACTAGATATAAAGTGGCCAATAAAACTACTACGCTAGTGATACATTTTCACTAGTTCGAAACCAGTGTTTGAGGAGTCATTAAAAGGCATTTGGATTCGTATTTGAATTTAAGTTTTTGAATTTAATTTATATTAATTTCTATGCTTAAACATTGTTCTGAACTATAGAAATAGTACCAATAAACGAACTAGATCCAAACTGTAGAATTTTGTACTAGTTCCAGCCTAGGACATCGCCATGTTAAATTCGCCAGTTGATTTCATGTAAAAAAGATAGTTCGCGAGCTAGTACTGGTTCGGAACGCACTAGAAGCGAACTAGCTCTGAACTAGAGATTTTCCCTACAGGGACACTTCGTTCTCTGCGTCGAAGAGTAACACACTTCGTTCTCTACGTCGTTGACTAACACAGTTCGCATAGAACTGAACTGTGTTAGTCTTCCACGCAGAGAACGAAGTGTGTTAGTCTTCGACGGAGAAAACTGAAGCGTGTTAGTCTTCGACGCAGAGAACGAACCGTGTTAGTCTTCCACGCTAACTGAACCGTATTAGTCTTCTTTGGGAGCGACGATATAATGGTTAAGTCTGTGTATGGGTGTGTAACTGCAGCTTAAGCGCAAAGTAAATAGTTTTGTTGTTGATATTTAGACTATGTTCGAGGCTGCGTCCGAGTCCATATACCATATGGCAACTTATTCCAGGAATCAGACGACGTTTCATCATCATTTTAGACATGTGCTCCATTTTTCCGCACATTAGACACAAATGCACAAATGTGGTACGGTAGCTGGGACTGTAAATGCCGCCATGACTTTTATATGCGGTGCGGTGACTTTGACGTTGACGCAATGTAGCTGATGTACTGAGATACAGTGGGATAAATAACCCAAGAGCTAGAAGTTATACAAGTGTGAAAGTAAAATAGAACGGCGATGAGTTGGGATTTTCCAGAATGTTTAACCTTGCCGCATGAGCCCCCATCTAGCAGTGAACCGTCCACATCCCAAACATCATCGAGAGGTGTCACTTGGAGAACCCTAGAAGTTCGCCTGGCGAGGGAATGACCTCGACACCTTACGAGACATTACTGTAGGGCAGCATAACAGCAACTTCCCCTTGAAAGATGCTACAATGGTCGTGTAGTCAAAAATTCCTGCATATTGTGCATATTTTTCGTCGTTATTAGCCCCTCATACCTCACTGTACGGCGTCGGGCGTCTCAGAGCTAACTGCTGATGATGGCATGTCGTCGATTGGCTCCAGCTACCGACTACTGTGAGATATCAATCATATTAGTGGCGTTGCTGTTGCTTGGCTACAGATGTTTATAGAAACACACTCACCCATCAAATACAGAAAAAATCTACGACAATGAATTCTACTAAAATATTTAATACAAAAAAAAGCTGGAAAAAAACATTGCACAACAAATTCTAAGATGCTGATACTACATACCGCACGATATGCAGTGAAGTGTGTGAGTATTTTATAGAAGCCTCCAATCTAAAGCAAGAGTTCACTTCATGGGGTGGTTGGAGCATATATAAAAATGTTTGTTGTTTTTATGCGCGTCGTAGTTTTTACATCTACAGTTGTTGTTGCTACTGCTACTGATGCTACTGTTGTTGTTGTGTTCGCGCATTTTCGTAATTACATTATGTGGTATGAATTATTAGACCATATTTGTAACATTGCTAATGCGTTTCTGAGAAGTTTCGTCCGGTCTGCACACCATTTTTGACATGAAAATGATATCGCTGCACAGACATTAATGATGGTAATGACTGTTGACTGGTGTTGAATCTTGAAATTTCTGTTCATATCTAATGAGAATGTAGATATATATGCTGCACAGAGTGTTTGAAGGATCAGGCTGTCAACGCTTACACATTGCACTTCTCATTCGAAACATTTTCGGATTCGCAGAACGACGTTGAGGAACATATAATACGGACGTTTATGAATATGCATGCAATGCCAAGTTTCAGCTGATTGGAATACGAGCGGATGGGGAATTGAATATGAAATGCGGCCTTTGAAAGCGTAACATTCGTAGATCTGTGGGGACAATGGGAAATTAAAGGTTGCTGATCGCGGTCGTGATGGTCCAGGGATGACGTTTTACCTACATTGACTTCGATAGACCTCTATTGACGACATAGACGCCTCCATCGATTCCATGTGCTCAAACAGTTTTTCAAGGTCAACATTATCAGGTTTTGGATTTTTTTAAATGGTAACTTTTTTCTCTAGGTTTTGAGGTTTGCGTCTGCACTACACCATTTCCAGCAGAACTTTCGAAAGCATCAATTTGATTTTAGAGAGCATCAATTCGATTCTAGAAATCGTCAATTTAACTTAAGAAAATATAAAATGGAATTTAGAAAGCGTCAAATGTACTTTAGAATTATCAAATGTACTTTTGAAATCATCATTTTGTTTTTAGAAAGCTTCAAATGTATTTTAGAATCACTACATAGTACAAAATTAAACTTTAGCTAAGTCATTTCCATTTTACTGCCGAAGTCTTAGTCCGGGTAAACCGAACATTAAATAACCAGCGGAAGTTTTCATATGATTTTCGAAATTTTCCATTTCGGAAGTGAGCGTGGTTGGGAAGCGATTTTATCCAATTACAGCAGGATACTCCCTATTATGCTAGTATACCTTGTACCAAATTTCATCGTTCTACTGTAATCAGTTTAAAAGTTATGACCCGTGAAATTTTCAAAAGTGAGCGGTGCCACGACTGCTATCAAAAAATCATAAAAGAAAAACTAGCCAAACTATATCATTTTAGACATTTCCGTTAGCGAATTAAATATGTCAATTTAGGTGATTTTCGAATTTTTCGATGTCGAAAGTAGGCGTAGTTACAGAGCGATTTTATCCAATTTCATCAGGTATGTATACTCACAACGATACTAGTAGTTATGCCAAATTTCATCGTTCTACCCTAATCAGTTTAAAAGTTACGGCCAGTCGAATTTTCAAATATGCTTCCCTTAAAACTGGGTGAAGCCATGCCCACTTTAAACAATTTATTAAAAAATAATTATATAATAACCAGGGGATTCATCTATAAAATTATATCATTTTAGCCATTTCCGTTACCGAATTATATCAATTTAGGTGATTTTCGAAGCTTTCGATATCGAAAATGGGCGTGGTTGGAGAGCGGTTTTATCCAATTTTATCAGGTATACTTCCAACGATACTAATATGCTTTGTGCCAAATTTCATCGTTCTACCGTAATCAGTTTAAAAGTTGTGACCCGTAAAATTTTCAAATATGCCTCCCTAAAAAGTGTACGGTGCCACGCCTACTTTAAAAAATTTATCAAAAAAATCAGAATAGAATGATTATCATTATCATTTATATCATTTAGCGATTTCCGTTACCGAATTACCTATATCAATTAGGTGATTTTCGAAGCTTTCGACGTCGAAAGTGGGTGTGGTTGGAGAGCGATTTTATCCAATTTCATCAGGTATATTTACTCTTAACGATACTAGTATGCTTTGAAGCCAAAATTCATCGTTCTACCCTAATCAGTTTAAAAGTTACGACCAGTCGAATTTTCAAAAATGCCGCCTTTATAAGTGGGCGGTGCCACGCCCACTTTAAAAAATTTATTCAAAAATCATTATATAAAAACCAGGAAGATTCACTTTTATAATTATATCATTTTAGCCATTTCCGTTACCAAATTACATATTACAATTTTGGTAATTTTTGAAGCTTTCGATATCGAAAGTGGGCGTGGTTGGAAAGCGATTTAATCCAATTTCATCAGGTATACTCCCAACGATACTAGTATGCTTTGTGTCGTATTGTCATCGTTCTACCCTAATCAGTTTAAAAGTTACGACCAGTCGAATTTTCAAAAATGCTTCCCTTGAAAGTGGGCGGTGCAACGCCCGCTATGCAAAATGTATGAAAAAATCATAAGAGAATGACCAGGGGGATTAACCCAATAAAATTATATCAATTTAGCCATTTCAGCTACCGAGATATGTCAATTTATGTGATTTTCGAAATTTTCGAGGGCGTGGTTATTTTCCGATTTCGACATTTTCAATAGCAACCTACCTTGGCCAGAAAGTATCCTGTAGACAAAATTTCCTGCAAATATCTCATTTTCTTAGTTTTTACTCAAGTTATCGTGTACACGGACAGACGAACGGACGGACAGACAGACGGAAGAACTTTCATATATGGAACTCTATACCTATCTCGTTTATTTTGTGCTGTTACGTAGTACCGTTATGTGGACAAAATTGTAATACCCTTGTACTAGTACGCTGGGTATAAAAACTATGACTTCAGCGTTTTTTTGTTCTCCTGACAAATTATGATTTTGAACTTAGAACGTTATTCCCGATGATGCTTCAATTGTCTGTTCCATTTACCATCAAAGTAGGAAGCTCTTTGAGCAAATGAACCAAGTGGTATTTTGTTGCTGCCACCGACAACCAACACCCAGCAAGTTGTAGCCAAGTGATAAGTTTCACATATGAGTGTTTGCTAGACGTCAAACTGCATATCGAAAGTTACTGTGAAGGTGATGCATAGATACGAAACGCATCGGTCTAGTCCGGCTGGAGAGGTGGTTTACTGCCTCTAGCGCCACCAGCTTCAGCATCAAAAATTTGATAGATCACCGTCGATGATGGAAAAATCGTGCATATTGAATGCCAAATATATCAGCGATATTTGTTGCTGGCTGATAGTTACAATGAGGCAAGTTGTTGGCTGCTGTTGATTTGTCTGTTTTTGCTACCGATTTTGGTTTGTCATATTACAATCTAAGGTATTTAGCTTAGTTTAAGCGGAATAATAGGGTGTTCAAACGTACTAAGAAACATTTCTGGAAAGTTAAGAAATCAATACCGGTAGTTATTCTAATGCCCTGAGTTTACTCGTATCCTCACAATTGTTTAATATCCACTTATCGCTTTCTGGAAATGCTACTCTGGTGTTTTGCGTTACCGCCCTGTTTGCCTCCTTACAACTTCGAGGGAACAGCTTGAAAAATATTGGAATCTTTCCTCCCCACACGCCCAGTGTTGCCCCGGCAAGGCTGTGGACCATTTGTTTGACTAGTTGTTCTGTCCATAAATTATGTGAGACATTTTTCAAGAATTTTTGATGGCCCTCTCCCTGAATATCAATATCACAATATTCAAAAGTAAAAAAAAAACATTATTTTTTGCCAAGTCTAATATAAATGGCATACCATAGATGAGTTAAGAGGAAAACTAAAGAAAAAGAGTAGTGGGACTAATGTTGCATGTGTTGTCACTATTGATGCTGCTACTGGTGTAATAGCAGTTGCTGTTTTTGTTGCTGTTGTGAACCACATTATCGAAACCAAAATTACAGTAATTCACTTCACTTTGAGTACATATTCAGTGGTACTAATGGTCAATTAAGGCCAAAATAGCAAACTATGCTTTTCACCTGCAATTTGGTCGATGGATATGTATCGATGTATATCCCATACCTACATATCTTTGAACGACAGTGAATAAGTTACACATACATATATGTAACTCTGAATACATCAATAAGTAGGTGAAGCGTTTTTGTTGCAATTCAATAGCTAGTATGTTTTATGGTTTTTGTAATGCCCAATACATTTTTGGTAATTTTGGCATTTTATTTGGACCTTAAGGCTATTGTAACCATTCCAAAGAAAAATCATCAACAAACTGCCACAATTAAGGGAAAAACCATTTCGGCGCGTTTTCGATGTTAAAGCCAAGAAAATGCAGTATATTTTTTGGAGCTACCAACTTAAATTGACATTTTCAATTCATTTTAATTTTATTTGTCGATAAAAATTTGTTTAAATACATAAAATTGCGCTGCTAAGATGGAGCTTGCATTTTTCCGTTAAGTTGTTGTGATATAAATTTGAGTTAGTTTTACATTTGAAAATTTTCTTTTTCTACCACGCCTTGAAAAAAATGTTCATTGCCTTTATGTTGTTGTTTTTGTTTGTACCGGCTAAAGTACTATCCAAAGTTTAAGGCTAGGATTGATTATAATATACATTTCTTTGATGGCTTTGAAGCCAGGTCAGCTGCCTGTGGAACCTTGCCGTGAACGCACTCTTCCAAGTACTATTAGAAAACAGAATATTCTGTCAGTGTTACGCACATAATATGGTCATTCTAACAAAGACCACCTCTGTGATATACTCCAAAGGAAAATGAGATTAAAGTAAGAGAGCTGTGATAAAGTAGGGCCGAAAATTAAACCCTCAGAGACAGCGTTAGTTTATTTCGTCTAAAACATATTACAGGGTTACGATACCAATCGCCATGTATGTAGTACGCATACAGAATGCTACCACTATTAGGTAATTAGGTTAGAGTCACCTTTAGCTACAGGGGAAAGGTTGAACACACCACATCCAAGGTGGCCCGAGAAATTATGATTTAGGGTAAATCGTGAAGTTTTATCCTCACTGTTAGCTAAGTATGTGGAGAGGTCGAATCATCTAGAACATACCAAAACTTCCAGTTGGCATAAGACCCATGCCGATCAAGCTGATAGCGAAAGGTGCTACTGTATCAATTCCGAGATCACAAGACAAATTCCGTTTAGGTGGCAACTCTAATGTATATCAACGTCATTTGAGTTTCGTGAAGAGTATACCTTACCGATCTCTCAGCAATATTATTATTCGTGTCAAATTAAATTGCGAATTAGATTTGTTCTTGACTTCAACTACGATACTTTGTGCGGTCAAAAAGGTGAAGTAATTTTTATAACTACCAGCATATGCACACCTGTAATAAATAAATAAAAATAAAATTTATTAGCAAAATAAGCATCAAAACTCAAACCGAGTTCAGTGACGTATTGGCGAATCACTTCACTTTTTATTAACTAAATGAAAAACTAATTGCATTCATGTCCAGATAGCGCGAGTATAAAATTGTTTTAATGTGGTAATTACATAACAACTCGCTGATTCTATTATGTATTATAATAATAAATCTTCAATTACAGTTTGGATTTAACATCAAAGAAGGTGCCGCACAAATTTAAATTTAAAACAAATAAAAGCTAGAAGCTGTGAAGTATGGCAATAAAACTAAATTAGTTAGCGAAAGCCGTGTATAAATGCACAAATTGGCTTTTATTATTACGAAAATTGTTCACTATTGAATAACGTCTTTACACCGGTGTGCCAAGGCTTTTGTGCGCCATAGTGTTTAAACCACTACATTGGTTGTGGGCGTTTATGATCTGAAAAATGGTATCGCAAGAAAAAGCAAGCGTTTCATAGAGCGTCACAACCAGCGACCTTACGAAGTTTCAGGTAGGTGGGCCAAAACTCATTCACAAAATCGGCCAAAAAATGTTGGCAGTGCGCCATCTTCAGGGAACGAAAATCGACATTGAAGATGGTGCAGTGCCGAAACCGGTTTGTCTCAAAACCAAAAGGGATGTCGGATAATTGTTCCAAAGTAATTTAGTTATTTTTTTAATTAAATGCCATTTTTTTGTATTATTTAATTTAATTTTATAGTCCGGTCAATATAAACATTTGAATTAACAACAATTCCAACAGAGCCAAATTTTGTTAGAGAGCTTAGGTTCGCCGTCAGAACTTTTCTCTAAGAGTAACCAGTTCTGAGATATCGCGATTGTAAAATTAGCTCTGAATATTATATGAAAAGTACCTGGGCGACCGAGCTTGCTCGGTGCTATCAATTTAGTGCTAACTTTACTTACCAACCTTGTGAGGATGTGTTACACTGTCCTTTATATGTGGGCCAACTTTTAAAATTTTGTAATTTTCTTAGCCGTAATGGACTTTTTACAACCCTACTTGAAAATATTTTAGTTGGTATGTCAGCGAAAATACCTTTCATTTGATACCCATATTGGCATATCTAGCTCCATAAATAAAAAAATTAGGTAGGTGGCAACCCTGTAAACCACCCCAAGTGGCAACCCCAAATTTCATCCCATTCGGTCAAGCGGTTCTCGAGATAGTACCGGACCTACAAACATGGAAATATACTCCGGTAAGGTGGCAACCCTACTTGAAAATATTTTAGTTGATATGTCAGCGAAAATACCTTTCATTTGATACTCATATTGGCATATCTAGCTCCATAAATAAAAATAATAAATAGGTGGTAACCCTGTAAACCACCCCAAGTGGCAACCCCAAATTGTATAGTCTTATAATCAATATATGCCAAATTTCATCCCAATCGGTCAAGTGGTTCTCGAGATAAGTAGTACCGGACCTACAAATATACAAGTTTAGCTCGTTTAAAGTAATTAGATACATATATATGGACTTTTCAGGATTTTTCTCGAAAACTTTAGTATGCGTAGAAAAATGTTATTCTACCGTTTATTTCTCACGAAGTTATCCATTGACAATGAAAATAGTTATTTTTGTAAAGCCAATAGTTCTCGAGCTAGAGCAACCATTTCTTCATGCATAATATCAAAAAATATTAGTCTGGTAAATTTAGGTTATCTTGTACGAGTATAAAAAAAATTCCCACAGAGGCAATTTTTTGTCAAGAGCTTAGGTTTACTCCCAGGAAAAAAACTGCAAAAGTCCCTATCGATTCCGTTTGTGCTAAAAAAGTTATTCGGGTCGAAAGTCGAGAAAAATTGAAAAAATCTCCTCTGGCCCCATTTTTTTTCATTCAAATTTAAAAATATTCTTCTGGAATAGAACAGTAGGTAAACGGGCGACAGAAGCTCTATATGGGCCCCTTAATGCACAAGTGGTATAAGTCCACTTTTCTCGAACTGAGATATTCAAGGTTTTGTGTTTTTTGATTTCACAAGTTAGTTCTGCTATTTATTCGGTTTCAATGGGTGCTAGGAATTACCCCGTGTTATATAGAACACATTTTCCTCTACGTACCGTCATACCTAATGAAAAAAAGCCGAAACTGGACTTATACCACTTGCGCTTTAAACGGCTCATATGTTGGATTTGTATATTTATTTTGAGGCTTTTCTTTCATTTGCAAACTGCAGAATCGGCTACTGCTTCGAACCTCACCGAAAAGTCGATTTGGCTAAGAACGGGATTTAGCATGTTTACACTCTTATGATACATTTACACTGCACCAAATGCGTCACTTTTGACGAAGTTATTTCGAGAATGTTTGTCCGCAGAATGAATTTGTTTGCCAAATTAGACGACTTTAATTTAATTTGACTTAATGTGGTGATTAAATTCAATCTGCGGATGAACGGTCTCAAAAAAACCTGGCCAAAAGTGACGCATTTGGTGCAGTGTAAATATAGCTTCCCAGCAAACCAGCTTCGGAGCGCTCTTAAATCTGAGCTCTAATATGAGCCTTTTTATGAGTGTTTTCAGAACATGCCCATAATTATGATTGTTATGTGAGCTTTTATGAGCGTGTCCCTATAAATACCTTTTGCTTTCATTATATGGATTCAAGTACGTTATGATTTTTCTTTTTGAAATAAGTTTTTGTAAGAAAATAAATAATGAACAATATTTGAATGTTAGATATGCAATGAATGTTTACTTATTTGTTTCTACATATTTAAAAGGAAAATTTAAAGTGCAAGGGATAGGAAAAGGGAATGGGAGAAGTCATGAGAAAGGAAAAATTAAAATTGGAAAGAAATTAATAAAAATTAAGAAGAAAAGGAAGCTCTTAATTCGTACAAAAAATCATTCGAAAAAGACTCTTTCATGCGCTCTTTTCAGACCTCATAAAAACATCCGAAAAAGAATCTTTTATGCATAAGACTGAGAGCTCATTTATGAATGACCAGTTTCATAGGAAAAGCCACTCAAATACGAGCATTTTATGACTGTTTATGATTGTTTTATGAACTCATTATGAATGTGAGCGCTCAGATGAAAGAGTCCCATATGTGCTCATTTAGAGCTCTTATGGTTTGCTGGGTTTAGCCGAATAACATCGGTATACCGAAACTCACTAACACAATCATAAAAATTCCAACTCACTAATACCAATGAAGCGAAAAAAAAAGTTGTCGGTGAAATTTCGGTAGCGCTCCTATAAAACTACCAATTTAGAAATAAGGTATGTTCCAGATATTTTTCTGCGCAAAAAAAAACTTTTAGTAAAGTTTCGGTATATTTCCACAATAAATACGAAATTCAAAACAATATCTTACTTCCGGTATTTTTCAAGTATATATACGGTGACCATCCGTTCTGTTTTTGGCAGAACAGTTCTGTTTTTAAGGAGCTTGTTCTGCGTATTTTTTTTCTAAGGAAAATAACTGAAATGTTCTGTTTTTAAGCAAATGTTCTATTTTTGTTCTGCTTTTTTGTGCCGGCAACCTTTTTTAACAAATGTAATGGCAAAACCAAATTGGGAAGTTCCGTACCCGGAAAAAAATTCGTACCAAAAATGGTACATTTCGACCAAAGCGGCAACCGTGGTTATGGTAGGTGTTAAATTAACAAGGAAATGTCTCTCACCATCAAGAAATACTATTCACAAAACGGAAAAATATACTTAAAAAAATTATTTACAATTGATGCACTTTGGTTGAAATTATTTGAGATTGCAATTTCAATGTTTCACAGACGTTGGCTACATTTTTTACTGCAAAGAGATGATTACGCCATGAAAAACACTTTTTTATTCCAAATATTGAGAGTGTAACCCCAAATAGTTTATAGCCGGGTAGCGAAATTTTCACGTGAAGGCAATACCAAGCCTTAAGTAAAAAGAGTTCTGTTTTTTTCAAAAAAAATTTATGGTCACCGTAAGTATATAGCAAGTGAAATACTCAATATTTACACTGAAATAAAAAGTTTGAAAGTGCACATTGAAAGTAACATATCAAAACCACTTTCAAAACGAGTATAATAATACTGTAAATATTACAGTATTTACTGTAAAATTGGCAGTAAAAACATGTGATTTTTGAAAAATATCAATTAATGATATGAGCACACTTTCAAATTTACAGTAATTCATGTCAATATGATAGTATATTCGAAGAATGATAGGGGGTCACTTTCAAAATTGATATTACCCACTGTTGGACGAAAAATGACAGGGTTTACCTACTGTTAATTTGACGGCCGTTTCTGGTATTTTTTTTTTGCTGTGTACCACAATATTTGAAAATATGAGTAACTACAAGTAGCAAGTTACAAAAATATCAATTGATCACTCAAAAATGTTCACTTCATTCCAGAACACAATTGAGATAGGTAAACATCATCCATCAACGAAGACGAGTCGTGGTCCATAATTTTGCAAAATAAGTAAGTAAAATAAATTTTGAAATTTATTTTTAAATAGGCAATATCATCATGATTGTCATCATCAAGCTGTGTATCGTCTTGTTAAATCATTGTCATTACATTTTTTCAATCACCCTAATGTAAATATATTCGAGCGTTAAAAATGGTGCATGCTCAAATGTTTTGTTTAGATGCGAAAGTGAGCCTCTGAAAATATGAGCCCGGCACATTTTAGGATCATAACAAAACTGTGGAACATGGTTCCGAAGGGATACATTCTTTTTTGAAACGCTTGAATATGTGAGCAAAAATAGTCATTAAAAAAATTTAATTAAAATTTTATGTGTAATATTTACTTTTTCACAGCTGCATTTTCAACTTTAGGACGAAAAACGTTTGAAAAAATGATGCGAAAATCGATCGATCTGGCCCACAACAGATTCAAACATATTAAACAGGCCAGGAGCTCAGAAAATACAAGCGCAAGTAGCGAGCAGGACGGAGTATTTCAATTTTAGCAACAAAACACATTTTTAAATTAAACCTGTTCGTTAAACATTCGTTATGTCCAATTGAAAGATTATATTATATACATTATATATTATTATACACATTTAATGTTAATTACGTTCATTTTAAATACGTTTTAAAAAATTTACCATTTTAATAAATGAAAAGATTATTTCTTAAAAATCTAAATAAACTCGTTTTAGAATATGGAATTCTCGAAAAGTAGGTATTTCCCAAGCAAAATATTGGTAGCTTTTATTTAAACTACTGAGGAGAATACTGGAAAACTATTGGAATTTGAAGCCATATTTCCGCATAATCGTAAGACAATAATCTGGTAAAATATTGAAATCTGCCTGAAAAAATATCCGTATATTACAGGGAATAGCAAAAGAAACCATCAGTATATTTCACTGAAATTTACTCACAATTTACCAACAATATCTATGATAGCTTTAAGGAAAATACCATCAAACTACAAATATTTGAAGACTATTTTCGTATTTCCTATTCACGTAAAATACTAGTAAATTAGTATTTGTAAAAATATTTTTACGTATTTGAAAAGTAATTATCAAGGATAATATTGGTAAATTGGTAAGACAATAATCTGGTAAAATATTGAAATCTGCCTGAAAAAATATCCGTATATTACAGGGAATAGCAAAAGAAACCATCAGTATATTTCACTGAAATTTACTCACAATTTACCAACAATATCTATGATAGCTTTAAGGAAAATACCATCAAACTACAAATATTTGAAGACTATTTTCGTATTTCCTATTCACGTAAAATACTAGTAAATTAGTATTTGTAAAAATATTTTTACGTATTTGAAAAGTAATTATCAAGGATAATATTGGTAAATTTTCATTAAAACTACCAAAAAATTACCTGTTAGTTTACAGGTAGTGTTCTGGCGAAATTCCTGGGATATATCAAAGAAATTGCTGGTATACTCCAGTTTTCGTATTTATTATTGTACTTTATTAATTCACATGTACATGAAGTATATAGGGTAATTCTATCCCGAGGCCTATGCTTTTTAACTGAATACCTATCTGGAAAATTATCTAATACTCCAGGAAAATTAGACAAAAAATTGAGTCAACTTTGCATTTCATATAGGCAGCGATTTTTTTTTTGCATTCGATAGAGGGCACAACCGTGACCTTAAAACCGAGTTTTCGGGACTGGGGGCGTGTCCCGCGGCCACTATAGCGAAAATAAGCGGATTTTCGATTTTTGAATATATCTCCTAAACCGGAAGAAATAATAAAATTGTGTTAATGCATTTACTTAGGTAATAAAGCCGTCTACAACTCACCCATACAAAGCTTTTTTGCCACTTTTATATTTGCAAAGTTATGAGCAAAAATAACCTAAAAATTTTGCGATGCATTTCTTCAAAATGCAATAACTTTTTTTTTATTGATATTTGGAAAAAAAATGTTTAGTAGTTTTTTGAAGTGCTATTTCTTATAAACATTTTGGCATATATATATTGATGGGTGTCTGTTATAGTTCAGGGTGATTTAGAAGTTCAAAGTGGTACAGCAAAAAAAAAAAAAATTTTTCTAGTGTTTATGTAGTATTTGGGATTTTATTGTTGTTGTTATTTGCACTCCTGCGTTCAGTAGCAATGCTGAGACTGATTATAACCCCAGAAATACTGCTAGTGGACCATTTTAAGAAGACTCATTTCCACACTACCTTCAGGTAGAGTCGTCAGCGCGTTTTTTTAACGTGGTGTCCCCTGTAAGCCTAATCCACGAATTGTTATTTGGAATGCTGATCAATTGCATCTCTTGTTGGAGGAAGCGAGGATAAATTAAATTTTGTTTTTACAACCGATTTTGTGAATAATTTGTAACGCAGCACATCAATGGACTCTTCCGAATTGTTCCCACAATATAAAGCAATAAAAAAGCGTTCGCCAATTGAACTTAACTGCTCTGGTTCAACTTGCTCCTTAAGAAATAATTGCGCACCAGATGCTAGCTCAGGATATTTTTGAAATGTTGTGAGAAATTTGATTTTACCTATATTGTAAGTCGCTGAAGTTGTATCGCAGCCAGAAAAAGCATGGAGAAACAGTAAGTTTTTTGTACGATTTCTTCATATTTGAAGCTGGAACTTGAATATATTTTTTCCACTGTACGTCCTTTTTTTCGCTTTTTTAAAAAAATATTACTTCTATCAGATGCCAAAGTAGTCATTAGCACAAGTATATCTATATCTTCAGCAACAATGGTGACAGAATCAAAAAGGAAGGACTCTTGAATTGCAGTTGTAACGATTAAACGATCTGCGTCATTGTCAGCCTGGACTATTTTGTGGCATGATTGTTGCAATTTACTCTTTACAAGATCGATAAAAGATTTTTTATTATTTTCATTAACGAGAAATTTTTCTTGAGATATCGGTGGAATGGTATTAATGTTGCATATTATGTCAGTTGAGTAATAATTTTTTGACCTTGTTAAACGTTCCCACGATTTAGTACCAGCAGCGTTTGGATTATCCGAATATCCATCAAATATAATAATCACATTGGTACCGAAATGATGTTTGATATGTTGTGAATACACGGCTAAAAAAATGAACCTAAATTTTAAACCCGTATAAAGTTTAATCAATTTTTCAAACCTTTTTGTACAATATTTCAAACCGTCCAAATACCTACAAAGATTTTCAATTTCTTTTGGTTTCGATTTAAAATCTAAATGAAAAAGCAGTCTAAATTTTTTATTTTTGGTTTGTTTGAATATAATTGAATTTTGCCCACAAGAATTTCATGTGCGTCATAGCTCAGCGGTAGAGCAGTCGGCTGTGACTCCTGAGCGTTTTCGTTCGAATCCTGCCAGCTGTCACATTTTTTAGTTTTATTTTATTCTTAAAACTTTTCGGTCTAAAATTTAAACTTTTGTGTTTGAAAATTCAAATTTATTTTTGAAAGCTTATTCAAGATTGAATTTTGCCAACAACATTTATGTGTGCGATGTAGCTCAGTGGTAGAGCAGACGGGCATGATGCGGGGAGTCTTGGTTCGAATTCCTGCCAACGGACAAAAAATTTATTTTATCTTTAAAAAATTGTTAAAACATTTCTTGTTTATAATTGAAACCCGATTCATTTAGCCAATTTTCATGAAAACTGGTCTATATTGAATTTGAATCCAAATTTGGTTTGGTCATATATGTAGTCCAAAAAGCTGTGTACTTTTCACAAATAATTTTGAATGATACATTACGATCCCATATAACAGTGTGTATAAGATAACCTCCGTCAATAATAAATACATTATTTTCTCCCAAACTTAGTGTTGTATCCAAAGGTAAAAACGCTTTGAATAACGTGGACTTGGTACCCTTTCGCATACCTTTTTCTGAAAATAGGGCTAATGGAAAGGGTGCTAGCTCATACTCAAAATATTTTTTCACATTATCTATTGATTCCTGGGATGCACATATTCGCTGAAGTATAAGCAAAGGATCTATAGCTACCGTAAGTGTATCTACTTCGATAGAACTTGAAGCAGCAGAAAGAGGAAGAACTTTATTTTTTCTTTTAAAAGTGAGCTCATGAAAGTATGAGTTGATAATTTTTGAAAACATGACTTCTCCGTTTTCCAATGCATGATGACAGTTAATGGTAATGCGAGCAGCAACACCAGTGTCTAGAGATATCAGTTCAGTTCGCTCTAAAAAAGGTTCGTGGGATGAAAACCACTCGTCCAATTTGTCACAGTCTTTATGGTCTCGAAGAACTCGTGCGTCCCTGTGGTCGATATGTTGTTCAGAGCTATCCATAAAAATATTGCAAAACCATTCTATTTGCTCACACACATCTTGTAAGTGTACCATTCCCAACGTCCAAGAAGCGAGAGTGTTGTCTGTTGAAATCGGCTTAAAATGGTCCACTAGCAGTATTTCTGGGGTTACAATCAGTCTCAGCATTGCTACTGAACGTAGGAGTGCAAATAACAACAACAAAATAAAATCCCAAATACTACATAAACACTAGAAAAAAATTTTTTCTGCTGTACCACTTTGAACTTCTAAATCACCCTGAACTATAACAGACAACAATCAATATATACTATATGCCAAATGTAATGTATATGCCAAAATGTTTATAAGAAATAGCACTTCAAAAAATTACTAAACATTTTTTTTCCAAATATCAATAAAAAAAAGTTATTGCATTTTGAAGAAATGCATCGCAAAATTTTTAGGTTATTTTTGCTCATAACTTTGTAAATATAAAAGTGGCAAAAAAGGTTTTGAAAAGTTGTAGACGGCTTTATTACCTAAGTAAATGCATTAACACAATTTAATTATTTCTTCCGGTTTAGGAGATATATTCAAAAATCGAAAATCCGCTTATTTTCACTATAGCGACCGCGGGACACACCCCCCAGTCCCGAAAACTCGGTTTTAAGGTCACGGTTATGCCCTCTATCAAATGCAAAAAAAATTGCTGCCTATATGAAATGCAAAGTTAATGTCTTATTTTCTTGGAGTATGATAATTACGGCATAATTACTGGTAGTGTGTTTGCTGGGAAATAAACTGAAATAAAATTCACAAAATAAAGTAAAATAAAATGAAATAAAAAAAATTAAAAAAAAAAAAAAAAATTAAAAAATACAGAAAAATAAAAAAGTAAAATAAATTTCATACAATAAATAAAAACAGCAACTTTCTTATTAAATGGCAATGGAATGGAAATAAAAGGAAAAAATATAAAATGAAACCAAAAAAAAAAATAAAGTACAATAAAGAAAATAAAAGTAGTGAAATTAAAGTGAATAAAAAGAAATTACATATATAAAAAAATTAAACAAATATTAATAAGAATTGAGAATAGCGGAAAAAAATATCAGAGAAAGAAACGGGAGTGAGGGCTTAGGAAAGAAAAGCACAAAATAACTAAAATAAAATTTAATTGGACTCGACAAATCGTCGCTCACGATATAATTGCAAACGGGGCGCGATATATTTGTCCTATTCCAAATAACTGCTTATAAAATAGGTACGTCATTTTTATACCCAGCTGTACTTGTACACAGGGTATTATTTATATTAAAAACATAGCACCGGAAAGACCCATGCAATATTATGTAATTCTAACTTTCTTTTTGGGATGATTTATGCAACTGTGAGTTCTACCGCAATGTGAAACAGCTATGTAGATTGCATTGTGAGTATGGCGTTCGTGCCGATTCACACTGGAATGAACTTCTATAAGAAAAGTATGAAGGCGTGTCGAACTCCCACACATCACCACCCTTTTTTACTTAGGCGTGAGCGATAATTACCCACTGCCCGGTTGCGTGATGCGTTTTTTTTTTCAAATACAGTGGCACGCATAATTACAGCGGACGCATTTTTTGTTTAAACAATCGTACGATCACCTACGAAACACACACACAAACACATGCGCCAAAAAAAAAAACAAAGAATTAATACTTCCGTGAACAACACATTTACCAAAGTCAGTTAGGCATTTTCGCAATCATGCGTTTGTAACTTCTGCCTGTGCGTGCAAATTATCGTTTGCAGTATTGGCCAAGTGGGCCCGCAATTACGCAAGCAGTAGAAACAACTGCAAGGCGAGATAGCGATTGAACGTAGCGCGAAAGAAAATAGCAAAAGTCGGAAAAAAAAGGCAGCAAATAATTGAGAAAAAGCTGCATTATTAGTGAGTCGCATTGTTTACGTCTAGGAACGCTTTTATAGCGATTACATAGAACAGAACAAAGAACCCAACAAACACCGAGCACCAAAAACTCAAACGTTTGAGAAAACATCTATTCTCAATTTTTTCTCAAATGTTGATTATATAATAGAATTATTTGTTAAACTACATATCGTCGCTCCCAACGAAGACTAACACGGTTCAGTTAGCGTGGAATACTAACACGGTTTTTTCTCTGCGTCGAAGGCTAACACACTTCGTTTTCTGCGTGGAAGACTAAAACAATTCAGTTTTCTGCGTCGAAGACTAACACGGTTCAGTTTTTAGAACGAAGTGTGTTAGTCTTCGACGCAGAAATCTGAAGTGTGTCAGTTTTTGAGGCAGAGAACGAAGTGTGCTAGTCTTCGACGCAGAAAACTGAAGTGTGTTCATCTTCGACGCAGAAAACGAAGTGTCGAGGTGGGAGCGACGATATATGAATTAAAAAAAAGTATTAAATACAATTTAACTGCATAAACGGAGTGGTTATTTGTTTTGTATGAATAAATATTTCAATGACGGCATGTGGATTCTATTTCTATCTACACCATGGGTCGGCAGATTTGTAAATGCAGGTGTATAAGTGAGAACGCTTATACACGCGCTGTGATCGTCCGAACTATATTTTTAACATTCGCTGACCAAACAAGCGACACCCCCACGCGATGTGGTTTCGCCCCTTGCCCAGCGACGACTAAATCATTTGGTAAACAAAGAGCACAACGTGTCTGTGTGATGAATCCAACTTGTTTGACTGATCTTAAGATCTATGGGGCGCCGATGCTTGATCTACACCGCTCAGTTTGAGAAAAGTTTGAAATTTCTGCTGTTCTCAATTTGGAAATCAAGGAATATCGCATATTAGAAAATTACCATTTTAGGTTGAGAACGCTGTCAACGGTTATTTCACCTTAAATTGAAAATGAGCGTTTGATATTTGAGAAGATGATTGGTTCTCGAATGCATCACAAATTGAGACTAGCTAAAATTGTTTGTTGGGAACATATTTCAACGGACGTACTGTAAAATAGCACTTTGCCGTTTGAAGCCCAAGGTCCGGAAAGTTTTAATACAATCTGAATGCAGTTGCTACTGCTGCTTGCTGACGCTTTCCAATATGGTGATTTGATGCAGCTGCTAAGTGTGCGTTGAGTCGGTGGTTTGTGGGGCTGAAAATTTTCCGCCTTTGTGCGAATAATAACCGTCATTTGCACTACCAACTGTGTTTGCGGAAGTGGAAATTGCAACTGTTGCTGCGAGAACTGTATTTATATTTAGCTGTTGCTAATACGAGTAGGTACCTGGCTAACTGTATGTGTATGTGTATTTGGCGTTAAATGGCCAGCAGTAAAGAAATGTTCTTATTATAGTAGCGAACTCTGTCGATGCAACAATAGATGTCATCGATAGTTTAAGACAAACATATCCTCGATTTTTTTTTTTTAATTTGTTTTACGTACTTCATTTTGTTTTAAATTTGTTTTTGTTATTTGTATTTTTTTATTTTTTTTTCTTTATTTTTTTCATTTTATTGTCTTTTTTCAAAATGATTTTACTTTATATAATTTAATTTAATTTAATTTTTATTTTTATTTTTATTTTTATTTTATTTTATTTTACTTTATTTTGTTTTATTTTTTTATTTTGTTTTATTTTATTTTAGTTTAGTTTACTTTACTTTTTTTGATTTTATTTTTTGTTTTAATTTATTTATTTTAATTTAATTTAGTTTAATTTAATTTAATTTAATTTAATTTAATTTAATTTAATTTAATTTAATTTTATTTCATTTCGTTTTATTTTACTTTTATTTATTTTATTTTATTTTGTTTTGTTTTATTTTATTTTATTTTACTTTATTTTCTTTTATTTTATTTTATTTTATTTTTTTTTTATTTTATTTTATTTTATTTTATTTTATTTTATTTTATTTTATTTTATTTTAAATTATTTTATTTTATTTTATTTCATTTTATTTTATTTTATTTTATTTTATTTTCTTTTCTTTTCTTTTCTTTTCTTTTCTTTTCTTTTATTTTATTTTATTTTATTTTATTTTATTTTTATATTTTTTTTTTTTATTTCTGTTTTATTTTTTTTAATTTATCTTACTTTATTTTATTTTATTTTATTGGATTTTATTTTATTTTATTATACCTTTCATGAACATGAAATGGTATTATAACTTTGGTCCGATGTTTGTAAATATGAGAAGAAGAAGAGATAGACCCATCAATAAGTATACCGAAATGATCAGGATGACGAGATGAGTTGATTTAGCCATGTCCGTCTGTCCGTCTGTCCGTCTGTCCGTCTGTCCGTCTGTCCGTCTGTCCGTCTGTCTGTTTGAACGCAAACTAGTCCCTCAATTTTTGAGATATCTGGCTGAAATTTTGTATGTGGCCACCATTTTGTAATATAGGAATCATTTGTCGGAACTGACAAGATCGGACCAGTATAACATATAGCCCCCATACAACCGATTGTTCAGATATAAGGTTTTTTGGCCAAAACTTCCGCAATTAAAAAGTTAGGAACGTAAAATTTTGCAACTCGAGTACTTTCTATTTATGTAGTGTATATAGTGAAAATCAACAAGATCGGGCAAATGTAACATATAGCCCCCATACAACCGATTGTTCAGATATAAGGTTTCTTGGCCAAAACTTCTGCAATTAAAAAGTTAGGAACGTAAAATTTAACAACTCGAGTACTTTCTATTTATGTAGTGTATATAGTGAAAATCAACAAGATCGGGCAAATGTAACATATAGCCCCCATACAACCGATTGTTCAGATATAAGTTTTTTTTGGCCAAAACTTCTGCAATTAAAAAGTTAGGACCGTAAAATTTTGCAACTCGAGTACTTTCTATTTATGTAGTGTATATAGTGAAAATCAACAAGATCGGGCATATGTAACATATAGCCCCCATACAACCGATTGTTCAGATATAAAGTTTTTTGGCCAAAACTTCCGCAATTAAAAAGTTAGGAACGTAAAATTTTGCAACTCGAGTACTTTCTATTTATGTAGTGTATATAGTGAAAATCAACAAGATCGGGCAAATGTAACATATAGCCCCCATACAACCGATTGTTCAGATATAAGGTTTCTTGGCCAAAACTTCTGCAATTAAAAAGTTAGGAACGTAAAATTTAACAACTCGAGTACTTTCTATTTATGTAGTGTATATAGTGAAAATCAACAAGATCGGGCAAATGTAACATATAGCCCCCATACAACCGATTGTTCAGATATAAGTTTTTTTTGGCCAAAACTTCTGCAATTAAAAAGTTAGGACCGTAAAATTTTGCAACTCGAGTACTTTCTATTTATGTAGTGTATATAGTGAAAATCAACAAGATCGGGCATATGTAACATATAGCCCCCATACAACCGATTGTTCAGATATAAGGTTTTTTGACCAAAACTTCTGCAATTAAAAAGTTAGGAACGTAAAATTTTGCAACTCGAGTACTTTCTATTTATGTAGTGTATATAGTGAAAATCAACAAGATCGGGCAAATGTAACATATAGCCCCCATACAACCGATTGTTCAGATATAAGGTTTCTTGGCCAAAACTTCTGCAATTAAAAAGTTAGGAACGTAAAATTTTGCATCTCGAGTACTTTCTATTTATGTAGTGTATATAGTGAAAATCAAAAAGATCGGGCAAATGTAACATATAGCCCCCATACAACCGATTGTTCAGATATAAGGTTTTTTGGCCAAAACTTCTGCAATTAAAAAGTTAGGACCGTAAAATTTTGCAACTCGAGTACTTTCTATTTATGTAGTGTATATAGTGAAAATCAACAAGATCGGGCATATGTAACATATAGCCCCCATACAACCGATTGTTCAGATATAAGGTTTTTTGACCAAAACTTCTGCAATTAAAAAGTTAGGAACGTAAAATTTTGCAACTCGAGTACTTTCTATTTATGTAGTGTATATAGTGAAAATCAACAAGATCGGGCATATGTAACATATAGCCCCCATACAACCGATTGTTCAGATATAAGGTTTTTTGGCCAAAACTTCTGCAATTAAAAAGTTAGGAACGTAAAATTTTGCAACTCGAGTACTTTCTATTTATGTAGTGTATATAGTGAAAATCAACAAGATCGGCCAAATTTAACATATAGCCCCCATACAACCGATTGTTCAGATATAAGGTTTTTTTCCCAAAACTTCTGCAATTAAAAGTTAGGAACGTAAAATTTTGCAACTCGAGTACTTTCTATTTATGTAGTGTATATAGTGAAAATCAACAAGATCGGGCAAATGTAACATATAGCCCCCATACAACCGATTGTTCAGATATAAGGTTTTTTTGGCCAAAACTTCTGCAATTAAAAAGTTAGGAACATAAAATTTTGCAACTTGAGTACTTTCAATTTATGTAGTGTGTAGAGGAAAATCAAGAAGATCGGGTAAATATAACATATATTTAGCCCCATACAACCGGTTGTTCCGATATAAGGTTTTTTGGCCAATACTTCCGCATTTAAAAAGTTAGGAACGTAAAATATTTCACCTTTAGTACTTTCTACATATGTAATGTGTATAGTGTAAGTCAGTACAATTGAACACGTATAATATATAGCCTCCATACAAACGATTGTTCCGATAACTCGGATCCTATTATTTTGTAAGTTTTTTTAAATTATAACAAAGATGTGTAATGTGTATAGTAAATATAGTTAAATTGACACAGGCTGTACTGGGTATCGAACAGTGAAAATCGTGACGCTTATTCATGAAAGGTATATAGCCTTCGGCACAGCCGAAGACAGCTTTCCTTACTTGTTTTATTTTATTTTCTTTTATTTTACTTTATTTTATTTTATTTTATTTTAATTTATTTTATTTTATTTTATTTTATTTTATTTTATTTTTATACCTTTCACGAACATGAAATGGTATTATAACTTTGGTCCGATGTTTGTAAGTATGAGAAGAAGAAGAGATGGACCCATCAATAAGTATACCGAAATGATCAGGATGACAAGCTGAGTTGATTTAGCCATGTCCGTCTGTCTGTTTGAACGCAAACTAGTCCCTCAATTTTTGAGATATCTGGCTGAAATTTTGTATGTGGCCACCATTTTGTAATATAGGAATCATTTGTCGGAACTGACAAGATCGGACCAGTATAACATATAGCCCCCATACAACCGATTGTTTAGATATAAGAATTTTTGGCCAAAACTTCTGGAATTTAAAAGTTAGGAACGTAAAATTTTGCAACTCGAGTACTTTCTATTTATGTAGTGTATATAGTGAAAATCAACAAGATCGGGCAAATGTAACATATAGCCCCCATACAACCGATTGTTCAGATATAAGGTGTTTTGACCAAAACTTCTGCAATTAAAAAGTTAGGAACGTAAAATTTAGCAACTCGTGTACTTTCTATTTATGTAGTGTATATAGTGAAAATCAACGAGGTCGGGCAAATGTAACATATAGCCCCATTACAACCGATTGTTCAGATATAAGAATTTTTAGCCAAAACTTCTGCAATTAAAAAGTTAGGAACGTAAAATTTTGCATCTCGAGTACTTTCTATTTATGTAGTGTATATAGTGAAAATCAAAAAGATCGGGCAAATGTAACATATAGCCCCCATACAACCGATTGTTCAGATATAAGGTTTTTTGGCCAAAACTTCCGCAATTAAAAAGTTAGGAACGTAAAATTTTGCAACTGAGTACTTTCTATTTATGTAGTGTATATAGTGAAATTCAACAAGATCGGGAAAATGTAACATATAGCCCCCATACGACCGATTGTTCAGATATAAGGTTTTTTGGCCAAAACTTCTGCAATAAAAAAGTTAGGAACATAAAATTTTGCAACTTGAGTACTTTCATTTTATGTAGTGTGTAGAGGAAAATCAAGAAGATCGGGTAAATATAACATATAGCCCCATACAACCGGTTGTTCCGATATAAGGTTTTTTGGCCAATACTTCCGCATTTAAAAAGTTAGGAACGTAAAATATTGCACCTTTAATACTTTCTACATATGTAATGTGTATAGTGTAAGTCAGTACAATTGAACACGTATAATATATAGCCTTCATACAATCGATTGTTCCGATAACTCGGATCCTATTATTTTGTAAGTTTTTTTTAAATTATAACAAAGATGTGTAATGTGTATAGTAAATATAGTTAAATTGAAACAGGCTGTACTGGGGATCGAACAGTGAAAATCGTAACGCTTATTCATGAAAGGTATATAGCCTTCGGCACAGCCGAAGACAGCTTTCCTTACTTGTTTTTTTTTTTTTTTTTTTTTTTTTTTTTTTAATTTACGAACTTTGAAAGTTTTGTGGAGTTTTGACCAGTCGAATAATATTTATTAAATTTTTCTTTTCGAGTTTTGGCAAGTTGAAAAATGCTATGATGATTGCAATTTCGATCTTGTTGAAGGATCTTGTCAAACCGCTTTTTATTGTTGCTAAATTTTTTCTTCACCTTTACTGGTCATCGAACCAAGGAGAGGAGATTGGGAATTTCTAAGCGGCAGTGTGTAACCATTACACCAAACACTGCTTAGTGTGCCTGCGGGAAAATTGCAGCTATATTTCGCTCATTTTCGCCATTTAAAATTGCAGACAGGTGTCATCTGGAAACAGTCATGTAATGATCACTCCAGTGAACGTTAAAATTTCCAATGGCCTAAATTTTTGTCCCGCCAATCGCGTCTCTTGAAAAAGTCTGGTTTTCATTAGGTCAAATTTTGAACAATCCTATAGACTCTATCGAAATATGCAACCAAATATCGACAAGGTCGGTTATATTTGACACTAATTAAACTAGCCTAAAGGCGGTGTTATCAGCTTTTGACTTCACGAGGACATCACCCAGTGGATCAGTGGCACTAACTGACCTGCATTAAAGCTTTATGTTTATAGTTCGGAAAAGACAGGACTTTGTAAGACTCGTTTGATTTCATTCAGTTTTGAATTAGTATTTTTTCAGACTAGTTTGTTGCTTCACTACAGGGAATGTTTAAACAGTGTTGCGTGGTAAAATTACTAACACAAAATTTAGACATGCGGGTACCAATGGCGCTTTGGTCAGTTGAGTTGCGGCGCGCACTAAAGTAGCAGCGTGACCAAATCAGATAAGATATTTGACACATTTTCACCATATATTTTGACATTTGACATTCGGGATTAGATGGACAAATAAATATACATAACTAAGTAATTGTATAATACAAAGAGTAGTAGTTTGCTTGCTACAAACTTGCCTTTATTAAATAGGCAAAGGGGGCTCCGTACCGAATTCGTGCCATGTTTGCTGCATTAACATACATTTGTACATTCTATGTACTTAAATATAAGTTTGTATATACATAACTGTGTCGTGTTCATAGTGACTCGTAAAATAGAGGTGCGATAAATGTTTAATAAACTTGAGCAGATGTTGCATAGAATAGTAGTTACGAACATTAGGGTACTTTTTCGATTTTGAAATTCAGAGATTTCTGTAGAAAAGTTGCCCACGCAATATGCATGCCACATGTATATTCCTCAATGAGATCATTGGGCACGAGACTGCCTCCCTTATATCTGCTAGTTTTGCCACCGCTTGGTAGTCCTTTATTTAAGGCAGACCTGTTATTATTTTTATTATTATGCCCAACGGATTTTACCCACCATCCCGCCCAACCGACACGAGGGGCGCATCCGCATAACGCGCGGATTAATTTGCCGAGTGTTTGAAAGGCGGAGGTTTGTTAAGCGTCGAGTTCTCAAAATGCTCAGCTACAGAAAGGAATTCATCAGCTGAGTGATATACATAAATGAATAGGGAATTGCAATAAATTAATACAACGTAGAAATCAAGTGTTAAGAGATAATAGAACAGTTATTTTGATCATAAAAAGCGAGTCCGAAATATCAAATGTGCCTGAATGAGAGTTAAAATCTTCGCACAAACACTGGAAAGGCTCGTGTAATTGAAAATTTGTCCTGCATTGCTTCAGCCGAATAGGCCTAAAGTGTCGTGAAGGTCGGGACGGAATATTAAAGTTAATTTCGTTTAAAAGAAATGGGCTGGAAATCGATCCGTTTATCAGTTTAGTCATGAATAATACACCTAGCATTTCCCTACGACTTGCAAGGGTTGGGAGATTGATAAGTTTCAAACGATTAGTATAAGGTGGAAGGTTATACGTTGAATCCCATTGTAGATTTCTCAATGCAAAGAGTAAGAACTGTTTTTGAATTGATTCTAGCCTATCAATATAAAGTTGGTAACGCGGATTCCATATAACTGAGCAATATTCTAATATAGGTCTAACTAGTGTAGTAAAAAGAGTCTTCGTAACATAAGGGTCATTAAATTCCTTTGACCACCTTTTCACAAAAGCTAAAACACCTCTAGCCTTATTAACTGTTGCCTCAATATGAGGACTAAAACTAAGCTTGGGGTTCATTGTCACCCCCAAGTCAACAAAAACATTAACATGTTCAAGATTGTGGTTGTTGATTGCATAAGAAGCTGGCTGTAGATCCCTACGTGAAAAACACATGAACTTACATTTTTCCAGATTGAGCGGCATATTGTTAACGTTGCACCAAGTTACTAAGTGGTCTAAATCAATTTGAAGCAAAGAACGTTCTTCAATCGATGCATATGACTTAAAAAGTTTAACATCATCAGCATACATCAAGATATTCGAAAACTTTATTGTTGTACAGATATCATTGATAAAAAGCAAAAACAGAACCGGGCCTAGATGGCTACCCTGAGGAACACCAGAGGAGACATCGATGACATTTGAAATTGCATTATTAAAGGTAACTCTTTGCGTTCTACCACGGAGATAGGAGGATATCCAACGGATGAGAGCGGGTTGAAAGCCAACCAGGGCAAGTTTATGAATAAGTAAAGCGTGGCTAACCTTGTCAAAGGCTTTACTAAAGTCGGTGTATATAACGTCGGTGTGGAGATTATCCCTAAACCCATTCGAGACATGTGTAGTGAATTCAAGTAAATTAGTTGTGGTCGATTTACCCTTACAGAAACCGTGCTGGGAGTTGGCAATCAGTGTTGATATAGAAAATGAAAGGTGATTGGTGACGATAGCTTCAAAAATTTTAGGAATAGCAGAGAGCTTCGCTATTCCGCGATAGTTTAGTATAGATGTTTTACTCCCACTTTTATAAAGAGGTATAAGAAAAGACTCTTTCCATGAAGCCGGGAAAACGCCGCGCTGTAGAGAAAGATTGAACAAATCGGTCAGTGGCAGGTATATGTGTTCTGCACACTTTTTAAGAAAACATGTCGGTATTAAATCAGGGCCAAACTTGGTTGACTCCTTTAAGGATTTTAAATGTGACAAAACATCTCCTGGATCTAAACTAGGAACATAAATTGAGTTACATGAATGTGGACGATATGGGTATACAATTTGTGATGAATTAGTTTCAGAAGAGTAATTAGACTTGAAAAATTGAGCAAAGAAATCAGCAATCACTAGATCGTCGCTGGATATGTTATCATTAAATTTCATTGTTGAAGGAAACCCTTTTACTCTGCGTTTAGAATTTACGAAACCATAAAATGACTTAGGATTGGAAATAATGTTCTGTTTAGTTTTAAATAATTGATTAGTAATCGGTAATGATTAGCATTTAATTGATTATTTTTTGAGAAGCCACCTAATGATTGATTACCAATTACTTTCACTTTTTAATGATTATTTTTTCAATTGATTAAAAAAAAAATAAAAAAAAATAAAAAAAAAAATAAAAAAATTAAAAAAAAATCCAAAAAAAATCAAAAATAATCAAAAATAATCAAAAGTAATGATTACTTTTGATTTTTTTATTTTTTTTTATTTTTTTTCCAGTACTGTTGTAGAAAAATATGTACATACATATTTATTCACTTGCACAAACATACAAATGTATAGGTGAAGCAAGAAGTTCTTTTATATAAATGCATGTATTCATGCACATAAATATCCCTGGAGGAAAAATCTCGAGATCTTTCGTATTAGTTCTCATCAAGTGGTCGAACTACAACCTAAACAGAAGACTGGCGCTTTTGCACATTCAGTCTATTATTTTTAAAAAGGTATATGTAATATGGAATGATAATGATGATAAAATATTAATATGAAAAAAATGGAATGTAGCAGTGTAATTTACAACTTGTTAATAGTACTGTACGATAGTAAATCCAATGTCAAATGCCCATAAATGACTACGTCGCCCAAGTCTCTTTTGGACATAGTTGGTATGCCTATGTTTTAATTTGTGTAGCATACTTAGGCTACGCTCACACTGCAACCGACTTTTTCATCCGGTCTCATCAGAGAAATTCGAACGCGGCCAAAGTTTGTTTACAATCGGGTGAAATCGGATGAAATCGAGGAGCTCATTTAAAACACATGTGTGTGGATGTGTGATTGTTGCCGGACGGCCGAAGTCGGTTGCAGTGTGAGCCTAGCCTTATAAGTGTCAAATAGAACTATCCGACCGTACCCGTAGGGTATCAAACGAGAAACACTAGCCGTTTACATATAAAAGGACAAATTACATTAGACCCACAGACAGACCGACAAAAATTCTAAAAACGGTTGATTTGGACTTTATTGGCTTAGTAATGACTAATACTATGAATATTTTTTTGAATATCTACAATACTCAGACATCGACCTTTTACAATTCTATTAAAAGTAGAGATGTTGAAAGTTACAAAAAATCGCCAAAAATACAGTTTTTCCTAGATCTTGGTAATATTACGCTTAAAGTGTTTGCAATTATACACACTAATTTTCGAAAAAATAAACAGCTCTGATTTTCACAACTTCGCATGAAAAAACCATTTTTAAAATAAATTTTTTTTCAAAAATCGTAAAAATTCGACAAAATTTCGACTTTGGCTCAGCGATAGTTTGACCCACCCTTACATTTTATAAGTCGTTAGAAGCGTATTTTAATTTCCTTTCAAACGAGGTATCGCTTAGCTCCATAGCTTTTGCAACATCGGCAAAAAGAAATTTTGAAAAAACACAAAATTACCGATATCTCGAAAAACTACCCATACAAAAAATTTAAAAAATATGTTTTGTGCTTGGCATATCAGTGCCAATTCACCCATATACATGAATATCTTGGTATATTTTCAAATTAATTATTTGTAAACTATTGTTATCATCACCAACCAATATAACCATCAAACCTGGCATTTTTTCTCATATGTACATATACTTAGCGATCAAGGTTCATTCTAGAAATCCATGAGCCCAAAAGTGTAAGAAGGTGTATATATTTGCATACAAAGATACACAGATGTTTACACTTTTAACAACAAAACTTTAAAATAATCAAAAAAAAATCAAAAAAAATATAAAAAATCAAAAAAATAAAAAAAAATAAAAAAAAAATAAAAAAAATTAAAAAAGATCAAGAAAAAATCAAAAAAATCAAAAATAATCAAAAAAGCCGTTTTTGATTACTTTTGATTATTTTTGATTTTTTTGATTTTTTCTTGATTTTTTCATTTTTTTTTTATTTTTTTTAATTTTTTTTTTTATTTTTTCTAATCGTAATCAATTAGTAATTGCTTTTTCTTGAAAGCAATTTAAATAATCATTACTAATTAAAAAAACCTTCTAATCAATCAATTACTAATTACTAATCAAAATTAACAGCTCTGATTTAAGGAGTTCAGAAGATCCTGTTCCTAGACATAAATAAGCACCTTTGATTTTAGGGTGGATGGGATTGACCAAAAAGCTCTGAACTCGTAACATAAGTAGCCGTAATTTTCATTTCATATTTCCAAGTAAGATCATCGTCGAAGGACGAACATTTGAAAATAGTACTTACTCGAAATAATTCTTGTAAAGCTTTCTTAGTTATTAAAAAAAACACCAGACATGTTCACCCTAATAGCTTTTCATTTCTCATTTCATAAAAATTGCTATCTTATCCCATTCTGTGTAATAAATAATTATTATAATTATATTTTAAATTGTGAGTATGACTAAAGCACGCAACTATTGTCATTAAGTGTTTACGTAAGCATAAGAAATGGTTTTTAGCCAGTATATCAAAAAATAATTCTTAAATGGGACGGTGTGATAATTTGGCTCTACATTATTTATGTATGTATGTATATGTGGGCATGTTAGTGGTAACTTGTAAGCTTGACCATTGTCGGAAATGTCACCCTAAAGGTCGTTGATCTACAAAGAAATATCCTGCTGTAAAGACAAACTTGCGTGTGCATACTGTGGGAAAAAACTGCACGAATTCAACAAAAACGAAGTCAAATCGACAAAAAACAGTAGTGATAGGCAGCATACCATGAAAATTGTTGCATCGCGTATACAAATTTTATTTAAAAATTGATCACATTTCATTTCTACAATAAATCATTATTAAATTGACAATATTATTTCTAGCCCAGCATAATATGTGATTCAACTTTGAATTGTTCAATATAGGAAAATGTAATATTATCTGCGACCGGAGTTGGTTTTACTTACTCGCTTACTGCCGTCCTGATCTCCTGGTGGGGCATAGGGCTTCAGCAATGGACCTAAATCTCACTCTGTTCGGCGCTTCACGAGTTAGTTTTACAACGCTGGTTTTCCCTCAGTGTAGCTATAAGTCCACTAAAAAACCCTACGTCTATAAAAGGCTTATTTGAAATTCTTAGACAGGAATTAATTTTATTTGATTTAAGATTGAATAAATTCAAATTATGTTAAATTAAAATAAAATTAACTTAAATAAAATTGACCAAAAACTTAATTAACGAAACATAATAATAAAATAAAATAAGATGCAAAAATATAAAATTATGTAAAATATGATATAACATAGAAAAATATAACAAAATTTAATAAGACTAATTTAAATAAAACAAAATATATCAAAACAAAATTAAATCAAATTTTTTTTGCCAAGTTTTTTGCTGGGTTGGAGCTTTTGAAACCTTGTCTTGGGTCTGGATTCCCTAACGGTGACTTTTCAAATGCACACTGAAAATTGTGTACACTCTATCATTCCAATTCAGTAACAATGAGTGCTAGTTTTTTCTATAAAAAAAATTCACACAGTTTGTCACAAATTTTCACTGACTTTTTTTCAGTGAGTTTTAGTGTAAAGTGTATTTCAACAAGAGCTTGAATATTTTAAAATGACATAAAATGAAATATTCGAAAAACTTTTTAAAAGTATTGTTTACAAATGCCATTTAAGCACTTAAAACTAAAACGTCATACATTGCCAACTGTACCTAAAATAGCTGTGAAAATTTAAATGGTATTGACCGCCACCACTTATTCACCCCTTTTTGTGTTTGTCAGCGCTCATTCAGTACAAAAGTGTACACAATAGTATACAGAATCGCATGTGTAAATTTTCAGTGCAAATGAGTTTTGAATCAGTGTACACTTTTCAATTTCTGCACTTTTAGAGAATCCAGTCCCTGGCCCTGGTTTCTGTAACTTTTTAACGAAATTCGTTATTGTCGTTAACATCGATTTTGACAAATTTTGTACAGAAAATGATGTCAAAATTAACGATTTTTATTATGCAACGAAATTCGTTAAAAAGTTAAAGAAGCCAGATGCTGATCGGCCAAAAAGCTCAGCAACAAAATAAAATAAAATAAAACAAAGTAGCAGACGATTTAGCCATTGCATATAGGGGCAAATTCCCACAAAATCTGTGCGAATTGATGCAAATAGCACTGTGAGAAGTTTCCTCATGGTCCTCTCGGTGCGGACTTAGTATCCACCCGGGAAAATTGGAACTCGTCCTTTTTAACAACCGGTACAAAATACCACCGCTAATCCTACCAGAACTAAATGGCGTGCGACTGAACTTGGCTGATAAAGCCAAATTCTAAGGCACTTAACACATGCAAAAGAGCCATTGGCATAAAATGGGGGCTCAGCCCCAAAATATGTAAGTGGATCTACACCGCCATTATCCGTCCAAATATGCTATATGGAATAGTTGTATGGTGGCAAGCGGTGAGTAAGGAGACTAACCTGAATCTGCTGGGTAAAGTCCACAGATCCAGCGTGGCCTGTATAAGCGGTGCGTTGGGGACAACACCCAACAAAGCTCTCCAGGCCATTCTTGGCTTTTTGCCACTCGATCTGGAAGCTTACCGGGCAGCTGCAGCAACCGCTCTGCGTCTAAGGAAAACTTCCAGTTGGGTCGCAAGTACTACTAGACACTTCAGTATTTTGGTAGGTATCTTACAGTTTTCTCCCTTTGAGCACAGATCGTTGTGCGACCACAACAATCGGAGATAGATGCTTCAAAATAAACATTCCCAGCTGGGAAGACTGGAAGAGACGGATCGGTGTCCCGCTACTAATGGCGGCATTTCTATTTACACCGACGGCTCGAAGTTAGACGGCAGAGTTGGAGGTGTTTATTCAATGGATCTGAACCGTGAGCTCTCCTCTAGACTACCTGACCATTGCAGCGCCTTCCAGGCTGAAGCCTCATCAATCTAGGATGCCGGGGCCTGGATAAGTAAGCGCGCTGTAGCCAAGCGGCCATGACGCTCAGCTGTCGTCGATCTCCTCAAGAGATTGCAGAACAGAACCGCGTGAGCTTCATATGATTCCCGGGACACAGGGACATTGCGGAAACTGTAGGGCAGACAAACTTTCGTTGTGCCCTGCCTGGCAGGTTCTTCAGGATAAAGAGCGCTTAGGTATGCCGTTTGCCACGTGCTAGCTAATGCTGAAGGAGTGCGCACTCCGTCAAGCCGGCGAAAGGTGGCTACAATCCCCATGGTGCCGGATATCCAAGCAAACCTGGCCAAAATGAGATCAGAAAAGATCTAGACATATTCGCGCCCTAAGAAGGAGAGAAATCTCAATATTGATAGGTGTATTAACTGGGCACTGCCTTATTGGTAGGCAGACAGAAAGGCTAGCTGTGCCCTACCGACGATGCTGTAGCAGTTGCAAAGATGATGAGGAGGAGGAAACGGTGGATCGCCTCAATTGCAACTGCCCGCTCGCGGAGCTGGATATAAAGGACTTATTGTACTTCATCAGATCATCTAAATGGTTCGAATAGGAGTAACGGTGTCGGTTTAGGAGTGCCATTCCCAGAAATCTGCTATGTGAAGAATCCCGACTACTCAGGAGATTTTCCATATGGCTGAGTCCCTGGACTGACTTTCCTAATGTTGGTGGTATCACAACGGGCCTTTCAAACCTAACCTAACAAAGTAAAAAAGGGTCAATTAATCAAAATAAAACAAAATAATCAATACAATCGCTGGAGTAATTAGGATTTGAATTTTTACAAGTTTTCGAGTGGAATATATTTTTTGCAGAAGCTTGCAATGGTTAGGTTATCACACTTAGAGAAATTTTCAAAAAAGATACTTTATCTAATACGAGTATATTTAACACCAAAAGAAACCTTTGCATGCATGTTCACAAAAAAGTACAACAGCCCATTAAATAAAACATGTGCAAGATTGGATTTGGTTTAAATAAAAAAGAAAACGATTTTTCCTATTCTCTACCCATACCACTTTATCTTACACGAGCACTGAGAAGCGCCATCTACATTATAAACCCAACTAAAATTTAATTGTGTAAAACTATATTTGTTGGCGAAACCGATTAATTCCATATTAAAATCAATGCAGAAACTTTGTTTATATACACTTGGAACACCTCACGTTGACTCCAAAATCAGCAATACTGGTAAATGGGGAATATATAATTTTAGCACAGTGAACACGGCGCGCGCTGCGTACACTGGGAGCTGTCCCGCTGTGAAGCTGATTACGATAGCTACCCGGTCTCGCACGAATGCCCGCTAGACTATGCGGGCATTCCATCGATAGTGCGTATATGTTTGTGCTCATACGTACGTGAATAGTTTATTAAATACGAACTTTCATATGACTTGTCTGTGATGGTATACTCTCGTAAATATAAATGCACAGGCTAGGTTTGCAACTTTGCCACGTTCGCAGTAGATTTACTACGTTTTTCTGAAAAGGTTTAAGACTAATATTTTCATCATAATTTATGGGCGCTTTACCGCCTAGGTGATTTTGGCCGTACCAAGGGAAGCCGATTTACTTATTTTCCCTATATCAGTCGTGGTCTCGTGCTTCTTTTTCTATCGAATTCGGTTGTCCAAAGGAAAACCTTCTGGGCTGGAGCTTTTGGCTCTTCCCATATATTGACCCAGCCAGGGAATCTGTTGGGCTGTAATTTGTTGCAATATTTTTATCGTTGCAATATTCTTATCTTTGTCGCAATATTCTAATCTGGGTACCCGGCTCCATTCTTTAGTAACAATTAATTTGAGTTTTGTGCAATAAAATGTCAAATAACAGCACTTATGCTCAACCGCTCCCGGGGCATAGGGACATTGGGGGAAATTGTAGGGCAGACGAACTTGCGAGGCAGGGCACGACCAAGCAGGTTCTTCGGGATAAAGAGCGCTTAGGTATGCCGTTTGCCACATACAAGCTTATGCTGAAAGAGTACACACTCCGCCAAGCCAACGAAAGATGGCTGCAATCTCTAGGATGCCGGATATCCAAAGAAACCTGGTCGAAATGGGTTCATAAAAGATCAAGACAAATTTATGCCCTAAGGAGAAGAGAAAAAAAAAAAAACTAATGGCGGCGAAATACCAACAGGTTATCATAACCTCTAACGAGATTTTTAGCCGAGCTTCTCTTTCCAACTTGTGGTGTGTTGCTATTGAGTTTTCCTACAAGTTGGCGGGACCTACAGTTTTTTGCCGACTCCGAACGGCACTTGCAAAGCAAATGAATTTTTTGCTGAGAAGCTTCTCATGGCAGAGAGTTTGCCAAACTACTGCCGAGGGGCGACTCCGTTTAGAAAAATTCTTTTTCTAAATAATTTTTGATGTTACTTCTGTCGGGCATCGAACCGCCACGACTTGGTGTAGAAGGCCGAACACTTAACCGCTACACCACGGCGGCCGCCAAGGAGAAGAGAAATCTCCATATTAATAGGCGTATTAACTGGGCACTACCTCATTGGTAGGCACGCAGAAAGACTAGGTGTGCCCTACCGACGATGCTGTAGGAGTTGTAAGGATGATGAGGAGGAGGAAACGGCGCAGCACCTCATCTGCAACTGCCAGGATTTAAGTGGAGGATTGCGCCCGCATAAAAGTGGCCCGTTGAATTGCGTCCTTCGTTTCCGTGGCGAATAAACATATCCAAAAATAAACATATGAAAAATTTCTACATAACAAAAAAACTGCTCCAGAATTCGAGCTTCTACGACTATCTATTTTTTCATTAATGTACTACTATTTTACTCTCGATAGTCCAGGTTGGTACAGACCGCGTTCCCATATAGATCAATATACTGCAACTGAATATTGGAGCGCTTATACAGAAGCCACCTGAGGCGCAGCACGAAATCATTATTGCAAACGTTTAGGAATACAAATTAAACAAACAAATACGCGGTTTAATAAGCATAGATTGTTGAATGAAAACTTAAATTATTGTGACGCATCCCAGCAAACATTTAGGTTTGAGTTACGTTATATCTCAAGTTGAGAACTAAAGGGCTTCTCCAACCTCAAGCGTTGTTTGTCAACAGGAGAAACACTTGAGAACGATGGCGTTCTCAAGCAAAAGGGAATTTTTTATATGAAAAAAAAACGCTATTTCTCAAGTTGAGAAAGAGATGGTTCTCAACTTCTACTGCAATGGGATTCTCTAATTGGATTCAAGGGTATGAATGCGACTCTGAAAATAAATACCAAAAAAAACTAAACCATGATTTTTCTAAAAAAAAAAATAAACCATGATTTTTCTAAAAAGAATAAACCATGATTTTTCTAAGTTAAAACGCCATAAATTAATTGTCAAAAATTTTATTTACATAAATTTTAGTCTAAGCTCTTCAAATTTAATTTGAATATTAGAAGCTGGAGAATATGTTGGATATCAACTTGAGAACTACAAAGTTATCAAAATATCTCTAAGGTTGTAGAATACTTGGAGATTGAATTTGGATATCAACTTGAGAACTACAAAGTTATATAAGGTTGGAGAAAAATTGGAGAATTGTGCTGGATATCAACTTGAGAAGTACACAGTTTTTCAAAGGTTGGAGAAAAATCTGAGCCATGTTTGCTGGGATACCTAAATATACAGGTATCTACTTGTATAAATAAGTATGGTATGCGTTTGTTCTGTTTTGAATTTATTGGTAAATTGTATTAAAATATATGAATTCAGACAAGTATCATACCCAATAATTTAGGTTAATTAAATAATTAATTTAGGTAGTGTACTACATACAATGCGTCCGTGTTTTAAGAAATACGCGGGTTTATCGCTGCTAGTAACAAGCAGGGTCAGACAGAAAAATTTTCAAGTACTCAACACTTTTTTAACACTTTTTCAGGCTATATTTTTCGGGGGGGGGGGGGGGGGGGGGCAGGGTTAAATACCCCAAACGGCAATAAACCAAATTTGTGTTATTGCTCAACTTAATGTGAAATAACACAAATTTGGGTTATTGCATCACTTTGAGAAATAAGTCAAACTTTTTTTCCCACGTTTGAGCAATAAGGCAAAAAAGTGGACATGAACGCATCACTGACTTTTTGTGTTCGCACCGCACATTTGTCGTATAAATATGTAGATTTACCGCTGCAGCATAAGTCCAGTAATATATAAGAATAGATACATACATTGTAGATATATTCTTTGTTACTCTCAACTGACCATTATGTATTAAAACAAGTGTCATACAAAAAGTAGATAAAGGTAGAGTTAAGAGAACCAATTCATCATCATCATTTATTGGCGCTTAACCGCCTAAGCGATTTTGGCCGTTGCATATCAAAGCACGCCAGTCATTTCCTTTAGCGATAACTGATGCCAATTGGAAACCCCAAGGGAGTTCAAGTCATCCTCCACCTGTTGTTTCCATCTCAGTCGAGGCCTCCCCTTTTGGCGCACGGCCCGCGGCAGTCGCCCGCCCTTTCGCGACGACCGGGCGCTACGCGCCTCGCACGATTTTGTTATCCTGTTGGGGGCAGAGATCATAATTTTGTTCAAGTTTATCGTAGAAGGAGTCAAATATTATATTATTTTATTAGAAGCTGGAGAATATGTCTCTCTGCGCCGTCTGTCTCCTCAGTCGACGCATAGGCGCATATAAATGTTATGTTGAAAAACCTCCCCTTGATGCGGATCGCAGCGACACGCTCGACAACGGGGGTGAACGCTAGTACTTGGCGGCGTATTCTCTTTCCCACCACGAATCCTACACCACACGCTTTGGCGCGTGTCTGGCCACTGTAGTATACGTTACAAGGACCGATGGTCGTCTTTCCTAATCCCGACCAACGCATTTCTGCAGGGCGGTGATGTCAGCATTTGCTTTAAGGAGGACATCAACTAGTCGAGCAGCGGCAACATCCCTTGAAAGGGTTCGGACATTCCAGGTTCATGCCCTAATATCCTTTTCATAGTCCTTAGTTCGTTTTGCGGGTCGTCAACATTAAAGGCGGTTCTCATCCAAGGCTTTGTTTTCTTAGTTATTTTATCATGAAGCTCATGTTGAATAACTTCACTTCGTGTAACATTAACATGACTGTTAAATTAACATGAAGCTCATGTTGAAACACTTGACTTCGTGTTAAATCAACCAACATGATTCCTTGTTCAATTAACATGTTAAATTTACATGCATTTCTTTTAAAACACCATGTGTTCCTGTTTAAACAACACTATCTGCCTCATTATCTCATGCAAATATTATAGGATCTATCTTGTTGGTTTAACATCATTCATGTTGAAAAAAATATGTATTCTGTAGAACAATGCAATAATGAGACCTGTTTAAGCGATATAAGCTATGTTTTTTTTTTTTTTTTCATTTGCATTACAAACCTCGGTCATTCGAAACCACTTCATGAAATATTCGATATAGATAGTTAATGTTTGCAATCACAAATCGGAAGGTATATAAAAATACTTTAGAGGATTTTTAGACCAAAAAGGAGGATAGCCAATGACACGTCAAATTATAACTGCTTCGTGCCCTATCATCGTTTAAGCGCTTTTACAATATTGACAGTTCGCATAGCCATTTTTTGCAGGCTCGCGTAGCCCTATTGTTGGAGATATTTTGTGCAAACAAGTATTAGCTTCGATACCGACACACCTGCTAGATATCACGTTCAGTTTCATCCGATCTAAAGCTTCGTTACTTCCTACACTAAATTGGCGTCTAATCATCTAGATCAAAATATTAACATAATTCACCTATAAACACATGTAACTATGTATGTTCCGGTCTTCATATGAGAAAGATCGTGTAAAACTTTACCAATAAAAATGAGCGAATTGTAAAACAAATATTGTCAGATCAATCACATTGATATACAGAGCGTGGAAGCGTGATTAAACACCCTCATCATCAAGAAATGTGACGCTATTTTTTGACATTAATATTTTTACGTCGAGGAAACAATTAACTGACGGATGCACGGCATAGCAACTATCAACTGCCAAAGGTAGCCAGCATGTAGTAGAACGAAAAGAATGATGTCAATTTAATAACGAAATAATAACACAACGGGTTTGAAGTCTATGGCCGAGAAGAGCACCATCAATACAAACAATTGGCAACATAAACAATTGGCAACAATTTACTACAGGAACGACGAACAACTGCAGTAATATCTGCATACATACGTACAGATGTATGTGGGGCATTCCATGCAAAATTTACACTTGATTTTTTATTTTAATTTTTTCAGCATTTGTTTGGTAAAAAATGTGACACGTAATTTTAAAAGTTCTTCGGAAGATTTCTTGACATCAATGAATATATCGTGTCTGAGTAGCTGAGTCTGGCTTATAGCTATCCTGGGCCGTATTTTACAAACTTTTTTTTTTGGAAGATCTTATCCTAATTGTGTTTCTATGATTTGTGGCACTAGTTTTTTATTTTTTTTTTTACTCACTTGGTCATTTTAAGGATTTGAGCCATTTTGTAGCTTATATCTGTTTTTTTTCGATAACTTCTTAACTTGAAGAGATATTAAAACATGTCAAAGGCAGAACTGTCGGGAATGCATAGTGATAAACAATAGAAGGTCCCAAAAATATATGGAAAAAAATATTAGTTTCAAATTTATACATAATTCCCTCTGTGTGTTTTAACCTAAATAACATACCTATGTGGAAAGTTGTATTGTTGTAGGATATGCGGTATGGGTACGGTTTTTAGTTAAAGTTTAAGATAGTAGCTTGTTCTTAGTTTGCAAAAATGTCCATTACTTACTTATTTATTTAAAATCTAATATCTTTAAACGAGTTAATCTTGTATATTTGTATTTTTGTATGTTCGGACTATCTCGAGAACCGCTTGACCGATTGGGATGAAATTTGGCAAAAAGATAGTATGATGGATTCTAAGACTACCCACTTTAGGGTTGCCACTTGGGGCGGTTTACAGGGTTGCCACCTAGCCCATTTTTTTTAAATTATGGAGCAAGATATGCCAATATGGGTATCATATGAAAGGTATTTTCGGCGAGATACCAACTAAAATATTTTCAAGTAGAGTTGCCACCTAGGGTTGCCACCTTACCACAATATATTTGTATATCCGGTACTATCTCGAGAATCGCTTGACCGAATTGGCTGAAATTTGGCATGGTGATAGCATGATCGATTTTAAGACTACCCACTTTAGGGTTGCCACTTGGGGCGGTTTACAGGGTTGCCACCTATCCCTTTTTTTTTTAATTATGGAACAAGATATGCCAATATGGGTATCATATGAAAGGTATTTTCGGCGAGATACCAACTAAAATATTTTCAAGTAGGGTTGCCACCTAGGGTTGCCACCTTACCACAATATATTTGTATATCCGTTACTATCTCGAGAATCGCTTGACCGAATTGCCTGAAATTTGGAATGGTGATAGTATGATAGATTTTAAGACTATGTACTTTAGGGTTGCCACTTGAGGCGGTTTACAGGGTTGCCACCTATCCCATTTTTTTATAATTATGGAGCAAGATATGTCAATATGGGTATCATATGAAAGGTACTTTCGGCGAGATACCAACTTAAGTATTTTCAAGTAGGGTTGCGACCTAGGGTTGCCACCTTACCGCAGTACTATCTCCGATTTGGATGAAATTTGGTATGGTGACAGTATGAAGGATTCCAAGGCTATCTACTTTAGGGTTGACATTTCGAAATCGCTTGACCGAATTGGCTGAAATTTGGAATGGTGATAGTATGATCGATTTTAAGACTATGCACTTTAGGGTTGCCACTTGAGGCGGTTTACAGGGTTGCCACCTATCCCATTTTTTTTAATTATGCAGCAAGATATGCCAATATGGGTATCATATGAAAGGTACTTTCGGCGAGATACCAACTTAAGTATTTTCAAGTAGGGTTGCGACCTAGGGTTGCCACCTTACCGCAGTACTATCTCAAGAACCGGTTGACCGATTTGGATGAAATTTGGTATGGTGACAGTATGAAGGATTCCAAGGCTATCTACTTTAGGGTTGACATTTCGAGTAGTTTACAGGGTTGCCACCTATCCCATATTTTTAAATTATGGAGCAAGATATGACAATATGGGTATCATATGATAGGTATTTTCGGCGACTTATCAACTAAAATACTTCCAAGTAGGTTTGTCACCTAGGGTTGCCCGCACTATATTTCTATATCCGGTACTATCTCGAGAACCACTTGACCGATTTGGATGAAATTTGGCACAGTGATAGCATGCCTGATTCTAAGACTATCCACTTAGGTGTTGCCACTTGGAAGGCTTTTAAGGGTGGCAACCTACCTCATTTTTTTTTTTTTAATATTGAGTAAAATATGCGAATATCGGTATCAAATTAGAGGTATTTCCGGCGACATATCAACTAAAATATTTCTAAGTACAGTTGCCATCTAGGGTTGTCACCTTATCGCAGTATATTTGTATTACAGAGTTGCCACCTATTTAATTTTTTTATTTATGGAGCTAGATATGCCAATATGGGTATCAAATGAAAGGTATTTTTTGCTGACATACCAACTAAAATATTTTCAAGTAGGGTTGTCCGCCAAAAGTCCATTACGGCTACGAAAATTACAAAATTTTAATAATTTGCCCACATATAAAGGACAGTGTAACACATCCTCACAAGTTTGGTAAGTAAAGATAGCACCGAGCAAGCTCGGTCACCCAGGTACTAGCCTTTAACCGCCTAGGAATTTTTTGGAATTTTTTTTTTTATGTGGTGGATCCCAAAACCTACGCACAACCCGTTTCTCGGGGGCTTCGAAAATTACATAACATAACATATTTTGCCCATAGTATGTTATTATTATCATGTCCAACCAAGGTCTCAAACCGATTAAAATAAGGTTCCGGTTTCGGTTTCGGTTTTGCAACGTGTTTCGGTTTCGGTTTCGGTTCCGGTTTCGTTCTTCAACATTTATTCGGTTTCGGTTACGGTTTCGTTCCGGTTTCGGATTCCAAATAAAAACACGAACAAAATAAATTTTTCTACTAAAATACTCAAGTACCCACATATGTAGCTTCGAAATATGTAGGTCTAAATTTTCATAACTATTTTCTGCGGCCATGATGGAATTTCTGCAATATAATAATAAATTTTATTAACGCTATGCAAGGATGACATTTCTGCAATACAAATTCCTAAAACTAACTCTACTTTTTTATTAGAAAATGATTAGAATGGAAGCCAAAAAAAACATTAATATGAGTGGTGCTTTCTGCGGCAAGCTTGAAAATTTCTTTTTCGGATCTCGTAAATTTTTTTCGATCGCTTCATTCAACTATAGTCAAACTGCCTCTTTCAGAAATTTTATACTGAGGTCAAAACGTGTCTTTTGTAACCTTGCTCGACAATCTTCCATGAAAGTTTACAAGGTACCTGTTTGTAAAGGAAAATACCTATGTAGGTATGTGCCCGCTAAAAGAAGTGAGACATTAAAAAAATTAAAACCGTTTGGAACCGGTTCCGGCTTTTGAAACGGTTCTGTTTCGTTCTTTTCCAGATCAAAATAACGGTTACGGTTTGGGTTTCGATTTTGAAAAATGAATCGGTTTTAATCAGTTACGGTTACGGTTTTGGTTTCGCTTTCAGTCCTTGTGTCCAACGGATTTTACCCACGAGGGGCGCATCCGCATAACGTAATAATGACGTCTGCGTTTTTGAATTTTGATAAAAACAACAGAATCCTTTACAAGGATATTGAAAAAAAAAAAACATACTCTCAAGAAAATGACATTGGAATTCCAAAAGTATTTTAGTATACTGCGTAACAATATATTTTTTTGCAAAAATCATTGTGTATATTTTGAAGTTTGGCAATTCTAGTGCACTTTTTATAGGTCATACACGGCGTATGAGTAACATTAAGTTATTCAAACAAGAAAAATTTCAAATAAATTTGTTTGTTGTCGGGACTAATCTTCAATAAATACGAATTTTACACACAAAAGTTCATTGTGCTAAAATTTCCGGAATACCCTCGATCTCGATTCTCGTAACATCTTTTGCGGATTGTGATATCGAAATAAAAGCTACACTAACTTTAGGTCGTCATGCACATCTTTCTTTGGTACCAATATTGTAAAGAAAATTTCATATTTTGGTTTATATATCAAAAGTCGTGCATCCTTTAATATTTTCATATATATTTTCAGGCCTTTTATTAGATTACAACTTTTAAAACACATTTAGTTTTTAGAAAGTTGAAGGATAATAATTTCAAAGGGCTGAAAGGCTAGTTTAAAAAACGTTTTTGACAGTGCATGAAGCACGCCAGAATCGCGGTTACATGAACTACATTATCGTCAGTTACGATATTCGGTTAGATAATCTTCTAGGTAAAAAATTTCAGGTTTCGCTTAGAATCGACCCGTTAGCTTTTAATCGAATTATTCTATAATATGGATTACTGCGCACATATCTACAATTTTTCAGTTTTTCGGTATGCGTTACAACTTTTGATTCTTTAAACTGGGTCAAAACCTCAATACTTAATATTAGTTCTGCTGTATATTTGATGGTAAATTTTGCATGGATTTACCCACGTACATTTGTTTGTATATACATCGTAAAAGAGTAAAACGATGATTGCGGTCGTAAAATGTTGCATGCCGCTGTTAATGATGATGGCAATATAACTTACGAATAAGAATATCTTAAGAAAAAACTATCATAAACAACTTAACAATAAGAACATTGGCAGCAGCAGCAGCAAAGTGATGTTGTTGAAGTCTTGTACGAACAAAGAAGTGATGTGCCACCTACCAGCTACATGCAATACTTATAAAGTAAAATACAAAAAACATCAACAACAAAGAAAATTGCATGAGAAGTAATAAGCGAAGCGAGGCGCAAATAAAAACAGAACTTTGAAATTGTATCATAAAAGATAAAGGTAAAACGTGCAACTTGAAGCTGTGCCAAGGCCACAAGTAACATCCTACAACTATTTAGAGTTGCAAGTGCATGTATTTACATACATACATATGTACGCACATACATACATACATATATTTTTTTGTAAGTTTGGTTGTATCTCTGACATATGCTTCAACTCTACAGTGCTTTAAGGCCGAACTTCTTCAAGGCGCTGGTCAGATTACTTTTCAAAAGGTCCCAACAGCCCCCCGCTGCATTTCTCAATTCAAGAAGCTGCAACATGCCACCATCGTGCCCTCAATAGTTCACGTTTCTCAAAAATTAGCTTTTGTAAATCGATATTTTTCCTTTCGATAGTTACGAGGAAAAATTGTGTAGCCGAGATCTAGGTAAGTATTAGTATTACAACATATTCCCATCAAGATCTCACTATGGATGCCAGGCTTATCGCTCGTTCCATTGTAAACAGATGTATTTAAAAATTTGAATTTTTTGGGAAAACGAGTTTAAACTTTTATTTTTTCATAGAGTTTCATTATAAATATTAAATTCAAAGGCATCCATGGACGCCATTTTCGTACTTTGGATCATTTTGCAGTTTCATTATAAATATTAAATTCAAAGACATCCATGGACGCCATTTTCGTACTTTGGATCATTTTGCAATTTAGATAACAATCTCATCTATCTATATATATAAAATTCAAATTATGTACCTACATATGTATGTGTTGCCACACATGGCTCATAAACGAATAGACCGATCGTAACCAAATTTTACACACGCACTGGATATCTTCCAGGGATGGCCACAGGCTAAAAAATATTTTGATATATATAGGGGGCGTGGCACCTCCCATACAAATGGAGTTTTTCATTGTCCGTTTCTCTGGAAGTATTGGAAGTATTCGGGTTAGATCAATAATTGGAGATACCGAAAAAGGGGTCGTGGCACCTCCCATACAAATGGAATTTTTCATTGTCCGTATCTCTGGAATTATTTATGTTAGACCACTGAAATTTGGTGAAAGGCTGTATGAGATCGAACCCTACCACCTTCATAAAAATTGGGGATAACGAAAAAGGGGGCGTGGCACCACCCATACAAACTTTTTTCTCCAAGGTGAATATCTCTAAAAGGGTTTAAGGTAGGGACCTGGAAATCGGTACAGAGCAATAGGATAACAACACCATTCTCAGCCATAAAACTGGGGGTTAACCAAAAAGGTGGCGTGGCACCTCCCAAACGAATGAAATACTTAATAGTCCATACTTCTGGAAGTATTTAGGTTAGACCACTGAAATTTGGCAAGGGGTTTTATGAGATCTATTCCCATCGCCTTCAAACACTGGGGATAACGAAAATGGGGGCGTGGCACCTCCCATACAAATGAAATACTTCATAGTCGATATCTCTGGAAGTATTCATGTTAGACCACTGAAATTCGGAAAGGCGTTATATGAGATCGATCCCTACCACCTCCAAAAAAACTGTGGATAACGAAAAAGGAGCCGTGGCACCTCCCATACGAATGAAATACTTCATAGTCCATATCTCTGGAAGTACTTATGTTAGACAACTCAAACCTGGTAAGGGGTTTTATGAGATCGATTTCCCCCATATCCAAAAAAACTGGAGATAACGAAAAAGGGGGCGTGGCACCTCTCATACAAATGAAATACTTCATAGTCCATATCTCGGGAAGTATTTAGGTTAGACCACTGAAATTTGGTGAGGAGTTAAATAAGATTAGTCCCTATCATCTCCAAACAAACAAGAGATAATGAAAAAGGGGAATGGCACCTCCCATACGAAGGAAAATTTCATAGTCATTCATATTAGAGGTGGGCGCGTGCATGATTTTTGCAACACGACACGACACGTTCACGAAACAGATTTTCGAAAAAACGCACTAACACGCACGGGGAAAAATTACTAAAACACGACACGCACTAAACACGCACGAAAAAAAATAAAACGGTATTTTTTGGCTTTTTTCTTATTTTTGTATATATTTGTAAATGTACTTTGCACATGGTATGTACTTATACATCTAAAGCTTATAAGGTATGTATCGACGACTGGGTGGCAGGTCGCCCTATTTCAAAACATTTTTCAAAAGCTCCCTATATCAAAATTTGTTTAAATAACACTCTCTTTAATAAATTTTTCCAGCAACGCACTATCTAAAAATTTGATTCAAAAACAACCTATCTGGAACGTTTTTGAAATATATTTTAATATATTTTTACAAATATTTTTTAAGTATATTTTTACAAATATTTTTTAAGTATTTATGTACGTGAACATGAATAAAAAAACACTACGCAAAACTATTATAATGGTAAAATAAAAAAAATATGTATCTTTATATTTGATCAAGTGTTACACTGGATGGAGTGAAGTGGAATTAAGATAATTATATTTAAAAAAAATATAATAACCAAAAAATAAAAGTGCGCCAGTTTAGTACAAAAAGAGAAAAAAGTTAATCGTGTTTTTTCGTGCGTGTTTTTTTCTGGCTCAACACGATCACGCACGAGACCGACACGAAATCGCATTTTCAAACACGAGCACATGGACACACGCGTGCGTGTTTCGTGTCACGGTCAGAAACGCGCACGAATGAAATACTTCATAGTCCATATCTCTGGAAGTATTTTGGTTAGATCACTGAAATTTTATGAGGAGTTATATAAGATCAATCCCTGCCACCTCCAAAACAAGGGGTATAACGAAAAAGGGGGCGTGGTTCCTCCTATACGAAGGAGATAGGGATATGGATTAAATTAGATATAGGGATCGGGTTATAGAAACATGCAGGAAAATTAATTTGTGGCAGGACAACGTCTGCGGGATCAGCTAGTGTTTATCATAAAATCCCGAAAAACGAAAATTTTGATTTACATCTCTACTTTGGAACGTGCGTTATGGTAAGCTTGGCTATGTTATCGAGGATATATTAACCGATGAGAGGAATATCACCTGCTTCAAAATATTTTTGGAGAACGCCGTATCTAAGATTTCAAAAACTTAAACTCCCTAAACTTTCTTGGGGCCCTATTTCGTTTCAAAAATCATTCTTTAATCTTATCTTGTTTAACTTAGGGAACTTTCGGTTCATGAAACTAAGCCATCTCTTACGGCATGCATATGTAGCTTACGGATCGAAACAGTTCCTGTAGGTTTTCACCCTAGGTATACCAAACTGGCAGTTCCATGTACGATTTGATTTCGTGGAAACTTCTTGGTCGTCTCACATTGACCAAACTTGTAAAACGGAAAGACATACACATACATAATAATAATGTCTAACCACCCTCTCATTAGTAGGTCTATGCTGTATTATGGAAAGATGCGATTAGAGTTCTTCCACCAAAGCCCGGCAGCAATTTACGGTATAGAATCACACCGACAATTTAGATTGAGTCAGCCATCGCATTCATATTGAAAAAACCTGAGGAACACAAGTCCAAGCAGCTAACACCCGAAAATAACCTGCTAGGTCATGAACGATTAAAAAAGCGGGTGTTCTACGGTGGTGAAACTTTACCCAACCAGACTGGTTGATAATGGTAGCGTCGCCTAATACTGATGAGATCTGCTTGGAGATAAAGGACTCTATCACCAAAATTGATTGTTTGTTAACGACATTTGACACTATTAACCACAATTTCCGGATAAGTCCACGGCAGTGTTGTGACTTGGGTTAATCACGAAACCAAAGATAAGATTTAATTTCTTCAAATCAAAGACATTTTTTATTTGTGAAAAAGTATATTTGATTTGAATCAAAGATCAAATCGCAAAAAAAAGGTTTGTTTGTTTTGGTTAAAGATTCAAGTCACAAATAAAAAGTACCTTCGATTTAAGCGATGAATGAAATCACAAATAAAAACTATCTTAGATTTGGGAGCCGAATCGAATCGCAAACCAAATTGATTAGTTATTTTAAAGTGGATTTGAAATAAAAAATGTCTCGAAATCACGAAGCCTAGTATATGAAGTAACATGTGACCAATTGACTTCCTTTGTTTTTTTCTACAAATAGTATCATATACTATGAGCCGACTGCCAATTGCCAACGCCATCAATCCGATGCAGCAGCAGCATCTCAAGCAGGTGTTACCAGCAATTACTTTGCAGACGAAATTATCAAACACAACAAACCAAGAACAAACTCGAGCAATTGTTGCAGCTACTAGTTGTAACTACAACAATAACATTAACGCCAATAATAATGGCCCAAGTCGACTTGAAGTCAATAGTCATGCAAGCCCAGGAATGAGAACAATACAATCAACTATAAATGGCAGCAAAAAGTTAAAAAAAGGCAATCGAAGAATAACAGTGGCGGCAAAAATGTAAGGCAACAGATAGTTGATAAAAACTTAAAAACATACTAATGTTGCTGTTTCTGCAACCTTTAGCCGGTTTATCGAACCTCCAAATATTTGTACTCTAATCGAAGACTTGTTTAGCTAGAGAAGGAAGCGACCTATTTAATTTTATATCCAAACATAGGCATGCGTGCCTTAAGAACTGGCAATCAGCTCGAGTATTTCAATTCGCCTTAGTCTATTCGCCAGTCAGTCAGCGACTTCCATGGCCTTTTCCATGTGATTTATTATACTTGGATCTCGTCAGTCTGAGACCTCCTTATCGTCAAACTTTGAACGATCACATACAGCAGTTTCAGGTGGAAAATTATGTCTATCCATTCCTGAGAATGATGGGGTCATAATAATATCGAGTTGAAAATATGAGTTATGAAAATGGTATCGTATATAAAACCCATGGGGGTTTTGGCTGTTAAGTTGCAACAGTCCCTAATATATTGGGCACACAGTGGTCCTGAAGGAAGTTTAGGATGATCTAAAATGTCATAGATCTCATTGGAAGTTTGTTTTTATGTGGTGGGTCCCAAACCCTACGCACAAACCGTTTTTCGGGGATTGGATTTAAATTACACATTTATATAGCGAGCCGCTTGGTTCAAGACAGACGCCCGCTTGCAGCCGCACCTCACAGAAGTGACAGAGGCTGCTGATGAAGTCCCCTGGCAAGCCCTTAAACGAAATATGTCGGAGTGGCCTTGTCAGGCGACAGCCTTCTCACTTTAGTTCACCACCGAGCGGGTGTTCAATGGCTATCCAGAGGATACGTGGGCTTTCCCGGACGTAGTCAGCTGCTTGGACCGCACATAGAAGAATCGCTCTGGCCATTCCAAGTTGAATGGCGATCGGAAGCTTTCCTCACTGGACGGCCAAAATCACCTAGGCGGTTAAAGGCTATTTTAAGGAAGGAAAGAAGGAAAATGTCATAGAAAACGTTTGATCCCATCTCTTTCTACACAATATTTGCCCTGAGAATCCATTTTAATCAAAATCGTAGCTACTCATTTTCGAAATTGGTAGCGAAAATTCCATTTTACTTTTTCTGAATTTCAAAATTTGAGGTTTTTTGGATTTTTCTCGAAAACGGTAAGTTTTTTTTTTGAAAACTATTTGAAATCAAGTTTTACACCTGAAAATTCTCTATAAAAATGGTTAAAAAAGTTTTTCTCTAAGTTACCAGTTCTGAGATATTGCGATTGTAAATTATATGCACATATATGTAATTATATGCACATATATGCCAGCCACTTATGAACTTATCAGGACTTTTCTTGGAAACGTTAATATTTTTTGAATTTTTCTTATACCGGGTGTTTGTCACGAAGTTCCCCATCGATAATGAAAGTAGTTGTTTTTGTAAAGCCTATAGTTTTCGAGATAGAAACACCTTTTCTCCATTCAAAAAATCAAAAACTACTATTCCCGAAAATTTAGATATCTTGTAAAACATAAGTAACGACAGAGCCAAATTTTTGTAGAGAGCTTAGGTTTGGCCCCAGAAAGAAAACTGCAAAGGTTCCCATCGATCCCACATGTGCCAAAAGACTTATTCGGGGTCAAAGATCCATATTTGAGGTTTTTTTTGGATTTTCCTCGGCTTTTGGCGCCAAATAACTTTTCTGGCAAACTTAAGCTCTAAAAAAATTTGGCTCTGTCGGAACTTATGTTGTACAAGATATCTAAATTTGCCGGACTAGTAGTTTTTGATTTTATGAATGGAGAAAAGGTGGCTCTAGCTCGAGAACTAAAGGTTTTACAAAAGCAACTACTTTCATTGTCGATGGGGAACTTCGGAACAAACACCCGGTAAAAAAAATTTCATAAAATATATTTTCAATAAAGTTATACCTGAAAAAAACACAAAATTACCGATATCTCGAAAACCTACCCATACAAAAATTTTTTAAAATATGTTTTGCGCTCGGCATTTTTGGTATTTTTTTTTTAAATTTTTGGTATTTTGTAAAATTAATTATTTGTAAACTATAGATTTTTAGAAAAAACTTAACGTTTTTGAGAAAAATCCAAAAAACCTCAAATTTTGATGTTCAGAAAAAGTAAAATGGAGATTTTTGCTACCATTTTCGAAAATGAGCAGCTACGATTTTGATTAAAACGGATTCTGAGAGCAAATATTACGTAGAAAGAGATGGTATCAAGCGTTTTCTAGGATATTTTAGTTCATCCTAAACTTCCTTCAGGACCATTGTGGGCGGTTGTATAATCTGACATGGCAGTATGGAGGACTTCTACTTCCTCCTTCCACTTCGGTACGTTTACTTTAAGCGCCAACTGTGCTTGCAACACGTAAAATCCAACTAAGTCTTGTGTTGGTCGCACGCACACCAGCAGGAGCTTGACCATATTAAGAGCAAACTATTAAAAATAAATCAAGGCTTTGTTGTTTCAAAATCAACTTCAAGCCAATTGATGGCAGACCAAGTGGCGTAATATGTGGTAAGAAGCAAAACCAAGTTAATGTTATAGCTGCGGCCGTGTCGTACAACGTTGCAACAAAGCGCCACTATAAACCTAGCATTTGCACGCGTTAAAGTTAGTTGAAGACATGCTTTTAAATACGAGCATAAACCAATTTCGTGTGCTGCATCCACCACACGGCCAGGTCGATTGAATGAGTAAATAGTTTGCTGTTCACTGTAAACGATTCGGTAGATGCATTTATTCGTGTGCATAAAGCCACTCCTTGCTTGATGCCCACAACTTACCCGTTCACTTAACTTGTACGGTGCAAACAAACTAAATATTAGTCCGAGAACTAAGTACAGACATGACTCCTATAACAGCTTCTGTTGTTACACTTTCCGTTCCGTATTAAATTATGTGCTGCTAAAAGTCCATAATTGCTGCGATTCGCCCTGCGATTAGTTTCTATCGTCACAACGGCACAGCTTTTGTGCGAAAATTATTTACCGTGGCGTGAAAGTATCCCGATGCGGTGGTGGTACACTGCGCGCTTACTCCAAGCGACAAATCTACCTAAATATAATGCCAAAATATATATCAAAGTCGTAAAGGTCTTATTAGCGGTAATCGCACTTTTCAACTCGGTAACCGTCTTTGTGCCTTGGCCTTTGTCGCTCTCTTGCCTACCAATCTTTAATGGGAGCAATGTATTGCCAAAATAGTGGAATGTATCTTAAATCGATATCTATTGAGATCTAGCTATATGTAACGAAGTCGTGAAATGAACTATGAGCAGGGAATACCGCTAGTACTAATGCGACCGGGCTTTGCTCCGCATTTTTTTGGGGGCAATCATAAAATTTAATTTAGCCTAGATGTTCACCGGCAAATACATTCAGGACTTTCCAAAACATATCGAACTCTAACCAAAAAAATAGATATATCAAATGTTTTCGACTGATCTTTTTCGTGTTTATGGAAAAAAATCGGATGTAATATCACTGAGGTCTATTTGGCGGTTAGTGCTCCAGATTTTGTGATTACCATATATTTTTCTAAATGCAACCCCTAAGCCATTACATACTTCCTTCCATACCCTGTTCCGGAGTCATCTTTGCTTTTTCACAGGAAGCATTGTTTTGGTGTTACCCTATCTATAATTGGCTTTCTAGTTGGCAACGTTTTGAAAAAATTCGCATTGGCAGCACCTAGACAACAAAGTTTTGTGGATGAGCTGTGCTACAGAACTGATTTTGTCACGATTTTTCACCTCCTGGGCCACCATATTCACGAATTGGACTAAACAAGTCGTTGGCTTAGAACGCAAAGGTGCTAGGTCCACTCTTTCAAATTTTACAGGAGTGCCAAAAAACAATATAAAAATAAAAATTTTTTTGATTTTAGCGACCTTTAAATTTAGCAAAATATTTACTGTTGAACAGTTCAAAACAGCATTCCTGATTAGACGCTGTTGCTCCAACATCTGATTCCCTGATGACGATCTCCGTTGGAGATTGAAATATATCGGAAATTAATTAAAAACAAACGTGTTTTAATGCACCGGACCTAGAGCCAGCTTCAAGAAAATATTTTTTTTTAAATATAAATTTAAATTAAGTTAGGTTAGGTTCAAGTGGCTGCCGCAGAGGCACACTTAGGCCAGCTTTGAAAGACCCGTTGTGATACCACCCACACTAGTAAAGTCAGTCCCGGGACCCGTCCATATGGAAAATTCCTGAGTTTTTGAGAGACTGACACTCCTAAACCTACTCCGTTACTCCTCCTCGAACCACTTAGATGACTTTATGAAGGCCATCAAGTCCTTTATGTCCAGCTCCGCTTAAAGCCGGGCATTTGCAGATGAGTTTCCTCTTCCTCATCATCTTTGCAGCTCCTATAGCATCGTCGGTAGGGCACACCTAGCTTTTCTGCGTGCCTAGCAATAAGGCAGTGCCCAGTTAGAACACCTATTCTCTCCTTTCTAGGGCGTGAATGCCTCTAGATCTTTTATGATCCCATTTTGACCAGGTTTGTTTGGATGTCCGCACCGTGGGGATTGTTGCCACCTTTCGTTGGCTTGACGGAGTGTGTACTCCTTCAGCATTAGGTTGAATGTGGAAAACGGCATACCTAAGCGCTCTTTATCCCGAAGAACCTGCTTGGTCGTACCCTGCCTGGCAAGTTCGTCTGCTTTACAGTTCTCCTCAATGTCCTTTGTCCCGGGACCCATGTGAGGTTCACGCGGTTCTGTTGGGCCATGTCTTGAAGAGATCGACGACAGCTGAGCGTCAGTTCAGAGTTAATGAATAAGAGCCAAGAGCTTTGATGGCCGCCTGGCTGTCGCTGAAAATAACGATGTCCTCGCCGATAGCGCGTTTACTTATCCAAATCGCGGCATCCAAGATTGTTGAGACTTTAGCCTGAAGACGCTACAGTGATCAGGTAGTCTGAAGGAGAGCTCAAGTTCCAGATCCCTTGACCCCTCCTTCAACTCTCCCGTCTAGCTTCGAGCCGTCAGTGAAAACATAAATGCCGCCATTAATAGCGGGGCAGCGAACCATCCTCTACCATTCTTCCCTGATGGGAATGTTTGTTTTGAAACAGCTGTCTCCGACTGTTGTGGCCGCACATCGATCTGTGCTCAGAGGGAGAAAACTGTAAGATCCTAGAATACTGGAGTGTCCAGTTGTGCTTGCGCCCCAGCCAAACGTTTCCCTTAGGCGCAGTGCCGCTGCCGCTGCTGCCCGGTACGCTTCCAGATCGAGTAGTAAAATGCCTATAACGGCCTGGAAAGCTTCGTTGGGCGTTGTTCTTAGCGCGCCGCTTATACAGATCATGGCAGATCTATGGACTTTACCTAAAGATTTCGGTTTATGGCCTTGGTCGGAGCAGGCCACCACACCGCGACTCCCTATAGCATGATAGGTCGGATAATTGCAGTGTAGATTCATCTGCATATTTTGGAGGTGAGACCCCACTTTTTGCCAATAGCTCTTTTGCATGTGTAAAGTGCATAACACGCCTTCCTCTGGCGCTGAAGAATATTCTCCTTCCAGTTTAACTTCCTGTCCAGAACAATACCCAAGAATTTGGCTTTATCAGCCAAGTTCAGGCTCACGCCATTAAGTTCTGGTAGGTCCAGCGGTGGTATTTTGTACCGGTTGGTGTAGAGAACGAGTTCCACTTTTCTCGGTTTGATACTAAGTCCGCAAAGAGAGGACCATGGCGAGACTTCACGCAGTGCTACTTTGCATCATTTCACAAAGAGTTTGTGGGAATTTGCCCATGTATGCAATGGCTAAATCGTCTGCATATGCCAAATATTTGTCTTTACTGTACAAGGTCAAAAAGATATGCGTAAGGGGAAGTGAGTTCGGCTCAATTAGATGATCCCATTTCAATTTTTTTTTACTTTTCCACTTGTAAATTTAATATGGCACAAAGGAAAAAAAGAAAAAATTCAAATTTGTGTGGAGTTTGCACTTTTTTAGTTCATTGTTGGACTTAGCACATGTAAACAACGCACATGTAATTAGACGCTGGCAAGCATAAGTACAATGATGGCTCGTAGTAGACACTTTGGATGAGCGTTCGGGGGACCTGAGTGCGATTCTCGGCGAAGTCAATATAAGAGCTCTGTACCCCGTTTCTATAAAAAATCGACAAAATTCTCGATTTTTATGTCGATTGAATTGAGTTACAGAGACGCAGTACTGAAACATTTTTTTTTTTGTTCTCAGAATAAGTTAAAAATATTCAAAAATCTAATCCAAACTTTTCATGGAACACAAAACATGTTCTTAAAAACCCGTTCTCAAAATAAGACCATCGTTCACGAGTTATGTCAAAACGTGACTGACAGACTTTCGGGCACGAATGTTCTCTATTTTGGACTTGTTTCGTTCGTTCCAGTACGATTTTTTTTTTTTTTTTTTTTTGAGTGTAGACGTTAAAAACAAGAAAATTTTTTTGGAAAAAATATTTCTGTCTTGATTATATACCATGAATAACAACCTGTCATGAAGATAGATTAGGGAGTAAGTATCCTATTTCCTTTTAATCACACTACCTATTTCTAAAATATGGAAACAATTAACTTCACAAAAGAAAAAAAAAATGAAATTTTGATGAAAGGTAACACTAAAATTCATTCAGACTCCTACTATCTGACGAATAGATATGTTCCATACGTTCTTGGGAACACAGCGCACTATTTAACAGTCAAACAACTTCACGCTGTTTTATCCCTATTCATTTCCTAAGCATGTCAGTTCATAGGATTATTTACAACAACTCCAACAATTTAACAGCAATAACACTATGAATACAAATAATAGTTTGCTGTATTCACTAACAATTTAATTTGCTAAACATTGCCAAGCAATTTGCCTACGAAAGTCGTAATCAGCAATAAAATTGACCACAAAAAAAGAGCAAATGACTCGATAAATGCCAGTTGCGTCGTATATGCGAATCAATGCTGCGCCGGTTTATTATCGTTATTTGCGATCAATAGCAACTTCTTAGGCATTTTTATTAGACTTGAAAAGAATTTCAAATTTACAACGCAAATATGCGGCGCTGTCACCGATCGACAAAGCAGACAGTGAAATTTGATATTTACGTGCAAATGCTAGTGATATCGGCTTAGTTTGCATTGCCCCTTCGAAAAGGCGGTTGGGAGGTACTTAGTATGCCCATGCGAAATATAAGCTTTTGTGCCAGTTTTTTTCGGTGCGCCTAGGATCAGCGCCATCCTCATCGTCAGCATTCGCATATGAGCCGTTCAGTGCACAAAGTGACTAACTCCATTGGATAAGAAGTTGAGAAATCCAATTTTTTAATTTGCATTGCATTTTAAAATTCACTTTATAATTTACGCTAAAATACTTAGTAAATGTAAAAAAACTTATGGCGGCGATATACCAACAGGTTATCAGATAACCTCTAGCGATTTTTTTGTGCCGAGCTTCTTTTCCAATTTGTGGAGTGCTGATTTTCAATTTTTTCCTACAAATTAGTGGGACCTACAATTTTTTGTCGACTCCGAATGGCATCTGCAAGGCAAATGAATTTTTGCTGAGAAGATTTTCAATGCAGAAATACACTCGGAGAGTTTGCCAAACCAATTCCGAGCGGCGACCCCGATTAGAAAATGCTTTTTCTAAGTTATTTTTTGATGTTGTTTTGACCGGGAGTCGATACCAGGGAGCAAATTCGTTTTCTATGAAAAGATAAAATGAAAAGAATTTTCCAAAAAAATTTGTGAAAAGAAACTTCAAATTCATACAAATTTTTTCTCACGTTACCATTTCATAGAACCAGAATTCACCCCCACGTCACTTGGTGTAGCAGGCCGAGCACACTACCGCTACACCACGGCGGTCGCCAGTAAATGTATAATGCCTTAATATGGATTCAGCTACATTTAAGCAAATAAAATGAAGCACAAGTATATAATACAAATAAAACAGTACAGCAACAATAAGTGAATCCAAGCCATAGAAGGCTTCTGAAAAAAATTACTTATTATTTAATGGCCAGAAAAAAATGTGGTTTATTGGAAGTTTTGTAAAGTTATTAAATATACAAAAAGTTAAGACTATTACAGGTGCTGTGACACTCAAGTCTAAAATTTTTAAGAAGGAGGAGTTAGTCTCTTTGTGCACCGAACGGCTCATATGTGAATGGTATGCATGGTGCCTGGTTTGGTGGTTATCCACCTCAACGACTGCAGATGATTTTACGATTATCATAATATTTGGCAAATAGAATAAAACTTGATATACTTGGTACTTGTGCAGTGAGAGAAATAGAAAAACATAACTTTGACTTGATATTATTGTTGTGTCTGCGACTATTTGAAAACTTGGTTCAATCTATTTCAGTCGAAAAAAAAAGAAGAAAACAATTTTTTTATTTCATTAATTCTATTCAATTCTTCTTATGTTATTTCATTTTACTATTACGCAATCCACAACCTCTAGTATTTCGTGCTATTTGCCTTTTTTTCAAAAACTTTATATTGGAAACCATGGAAACATACAACGATAGACGAATACGATACCGCTTGTGAATTGCCTATATATTTTTTATTTTAGTTTCTTAATTTACAAATTTTTTTATTTTATTTTATTTTACTTCACGTACTTTGATTCAGTTCATTTTAAAGCGTTATTTTATTCTATTTTTATTTTTTATTTAAATTGGGTTAATTAAATTTTACTTTGTTTTTATTTTTTTAATTTTATTTTATAATTTTTAAATTGAACTCATGTAATGCGGACTTCTTCAAGTAGGTACTCGGATCCGGTTCTTCACATCACTTCTGGATACAACCTGGTATAAATACATTTTGTGTATCCATGTGCACTAGAGTGAATACTCGAAAAGTGTCCATTACCTTCATCAAGGATATTGCATAAATTCAAGATTCGATTTAGAGATTTGACATAGCCTCTTTATGTGCGGATAATTGAGGATTTGTTGTTAGAGCATGAATTTCTACATACCTGTTTTTCGTAGCTTATTTACCTACTCAAATTTGGGTTCCACATTTCTTCTTTTGATACTTTAAACAGTACCACCAGACGTTAGGAAAAGTAAAAGTTTGAATTGGATTGGTTAAATATCACGGAACTTCTGTTTCCCGAAACTCGAGAACTTACATCAAGGAAATTATATTGTTAGCACATTTTGGCTCTGATAATTTTGGAGTATATACCATTGTCGTTTGAAAATTTGAAAGTTCTTTTCAGCGCTAAAAAGCCCTCCAGATATATCAAAACCTTAGACCTCGAATATGCTAATGGCGTTATATTGGAATTTGAAATGAGTTTGTGCTGACTTAGGGATGGTTTAGGACAGCCATCGCCACGTAGTGTCTCAGTCTTTTCACTGCCGCTCTACAATAACAATATCTTGGTCTTTGTGACTTAACAACAAACCATATTCGCAAAAAATAACAAAAATTCATTGCTATATTATTCTTGGAATACCGTTCATTTCATGCTGGCTGGTGGCGCTTCGATGTAAAAGTATAACGGCACACAAAGGCGTTCTTTTGTACATACGCATATATGTAGCTACATATGCACGCACATACATACGTTCATTTGTATTTGATTTTATATTTTTTAATTGCGCTGCATACTATTTTCGGCCACTGTTTTTTTGGCTTAGTTTAATAATTCTTTTGAGTATTTTTTTGTGATTCCTGGAAAGATGTTGTTACAGAAAGTACGACGTTGTTGTTGTAGCGCTCAGTAGGTTGAAAGCTCTGGCTATCCCTGGTTTGGGAAATGCTTCCACTGTGAACAGTCCTTTTCTGCCTTCTCGAGAAGATCTCATCTCTACCAAAACCCTTTCTCTAAACATTTCTACACAGAGCAAAAAGTCACACAATATGCCCTGTAAATCAGAACAAAGTTTAGCGGATTTCTCTATGATATTTTTCCAATAAGATGGCCGTCTTATTATGACTGGGTGTCTCTTTTTAATAAAAGTGAGTAGATAATCACATAATATTAAAAAGATTTTCTTTTTAATATTTCAATTACAAAAAAAAATGAACGCTCAACCCAGATGTCTAGTCTAGTCTAGTCTAATCTACACTACCATGCCATCGTATACTTAACTTGCCAACGTCTAATTACACCTTTGTTCTTTTTGCCTCACCACATGTCAACTTGCCTTATTGCCTTCACCGCGAATCGTACTAAGCATTATTAACTGCTGAACGGAGATCTCTACCATGATGCTATCGTGTACTTGTGCTTGGTGGGGTCGAATTACACATTTGAAGAAGGTATACTTTTATGTACATAAGTTGAGACGTTAATAGCAAAATTTGAATTAATAAGGGATCTTTAAAAAATAAATAGTTTTCCTTTTCAATAAATTCAATATGAATCTAGTGAAAATAACAGGATGTTCTCATTAATTTACTTTATACAAATTTTCTCATAAAAACAAACAGATTTCTTCTAACAATTGAACGTTCTTGACAAAAGTACATAAAAAATTCATAAATAAGAAGCTAACTCCGTCTTTTTAGCCGATTTCCTTTTCAATAAATTTAAAAAGAAATTCAAGCTAAAATCTAAAAGATTTCCTAGCACAAATTTCTTCAAATTTGTCCCCACTCGCTCTCCCCGGCCAAAAAGCTTTTTTAGACGTCGATCTCTTTGATTATAGGTGAACTTTTTGGCTCTGTGTATTATTTAACTTTCTTGCCGTGGAAGATTATGTGCTCGTCGAAATTCATTTAATTGTGCCTCTAATCCAGGGCTTGGCAGAGTTGGAAGTGAGGGTGTATTAGTGAAAGAATTATGTTAACTCATTTTGCTTCGCTCACTAGCAAGTACCGAAGCAACGGTGTATGTTGTTAAGTCGCTGCATGAAATTGAGTGACTGAGCATAACCAACGACATGAATTGATTGATCAGTGCGATCATAGCGCTCTCACAAGGGCAGCAATTATTCCATCCTGTGAATTTGTTTCTCAGATTTTCGGACAATTGTCCCACTAGGTGCCTACGTCTGCTCTAATCTCTTTGAAATGAAAGAACTTTCCCACAGTACTTGACTACTCCTCAAACTTCACCTAAACACCATATTAGCCACGGCGAAAAATGCAGACACGGTAACGGTTGTTCCCTCCGAAATCACTACCTTTTCCGCTTAGTTCTGGTCAATTGAAGCATCATCGCGAATAGGGTTCTAATTGTCATTTTTTAAATACCGGGTTTATTGCATATAACATTTTGCATTGCTCTCTTGCATTGTCCAGATAACAAATTTTCTAAAATTTGACACACCAAAAACTGTAAAAATGCATTTAAAAATAGTAGGGTAATTTAAAGTGACATACATTACTTTGCATAGAAGCGTCGAAAGTGATTCGTAACGGCACTGGAAGATCATAAGGAAGGTGTAAAACTGATAATATGAAAGATATAAGAAAAAGTTAATGAGACAGATGAGAGAAATACATTTAAAAAATATTACTTTAGTGTTTTTTTGCTCTCCTGACAAATTCTGATTTTGTAACTTATAACGTTATTCGCGATGATGCTTCAATTGTTCAACCAATTTAAGTTTTAAGTATAGGCGCCCTTTCACACATCATCTTGTTTTAATGGTAGCCATTCCGATATGACAAAAACAAATAAACATTAATTTAAAATACCATGCTCATCGGTTTGCTGTAAGTTAATTGAAAATTGGTTTGTGTTAGCTCTGTAAAATGTTTTCTTGTTGCTGAATCAGTTGCGTCATGCGACCACCTGGAACAACAGTTACATCAGTTCAAAGAGACACTAGAGATCATTTTGTAGCCAAGCATGCACGTTTATATAACGTTGTGAGTTTTCACATCTTCCTGCAACTAGCAGCCATTCTTGTCTTTGCACATGTCGTTGATCTCTTGATCGCCTCTTGTCCATCAGATGCATACCAAATTTGCACAAAATATCTAAAGTATCCATTCAAATCGCTTGAAAATGCCGTGACCAAATGCTACTACAACAACAACTCGTATTTGGACGACGATATCTAAGAAGGAAACAAAACTTTAAAAATGAAATGAGGTTATGTGAAAAGTTCATACACATAAAGAAAAATGTGTAAAAGTGGATAGGTCAGATGATGAACATAGCCCATTTGGCCGGGAAAAGAAGGATTACCAGTCAGAGGATTGGAAAGTGTGATCTTTAATATCGCTTGAAAACTTCTATCTTCGAAAGAACGAAGCCGACCGTCGAAATCGTTATTCGACCTTGTCAGTGTGGATTCAGACCTGGCAAGTCTACCATTGACCAAATCTTCGCTATAGGATAAATCATAGAGATCGTGACCAGCGTTTGATAGCGCAAAAAAATAATGACTGTAGGGTAAACCGGGTTAGATGCCCCACTTTTTGGAAAACCCGCCTAAATTTTAAATATATTATAAAGGTAGTTCAATATTTTATCTTAAATTGTTGTAATTTTAGGTTACGTTCAAGTGGATCCTTTGAATAAACCCGTCCTTCAACTCTGCCGTCTAACTTCAAGCCGACGGTATAAATGGAAGTGCCGACATGAGTGGCGGGATTTCGATCCGTGCTCTGCCATTCTTCCCTGCTGGGAATGTTTATTTAAAATCGCCATCTCCGACTGTTGTGGTCGCACAACGATCTGTGCTCAGCGGAAGAAAGCTGTAGGATCCCAAAATACTGGCGTGTCCAGTAGTGCTTGCGCCCCAGCCGGACGTTTCCCTTAGATGCAGAGCGAGTTGACAGTGAGGTTCCATAGAAGCGGAGAGAGAACACCACCCTGAGGCGTTCCCCTTGTGACATAGCTGGAGATATCGTGATAAATCAACTGAGCCCAGTGATGAAACTATCCTTTTAATACAGCGATTTTTCAAAAACAGAAAGTAGGCTGTGAAGCGCAGTTTCTGTAGATTGCCCTTGTATGCATGCTGATAGCTAGAGATAAGGTTGCTAGCAATAGTAGTGGAGAGGTAGTCGTTTATTATCCTCTCGAAGGTTTTGAGTACAAAGGACGAGAGACTGATGGCCCTGTAGTCCTTGGGCTCGAAATGAGACGCCTTCCCCGCCTTAAAAATAAACACTAAGAGCCAGCAGGCTGTATAAAGAAATACCAGCCATTTGGCTGATGTCTCCAACGAGTTTATGAGTTAGGTGCTAAGTGTTCTCCAACGAGTTTATGAGTTAGGTGCTAAGTGTTCTCCATACAAGTTCCATGGAAAATGCGTATTCAAGAGCAGCTCTAGGGTTTCCCCCTCCGTACTGGTCCAGGATCCGTCAGGTTTGCGCAAATAGCTTGTGGCTGTTTGACTTTTTGAGAGCACTCGTCTAAGTTTCGCTGTATCGTCGACATTTTCGACCCCTGTGCAGAAATTTCTCCCATTTTCTGACCTACTCATAAGCGCCTTCGCTGCAAATAGTGAGATCTATGACCTCCCTGCGGGTTTTAGTGATAAATGTAGGTTCGGTACCCACGTTGCAAACTACCAGGTTAGTTGTTAATAAATAGTCAAACAACGACTCTCCCCTGCAATTTTGGTTTACCTATTTTACACGGTTTTTTCAGAAATTAGAATTTCCTGAAACCTTCTGTTTTAGGGATAGATACCTTATGGATAGAGATAGATAGTTGCCCACCATGTGAATATTGCGAAGGATAGATGTCCTTCAGATGAACCATGTAAGCGAAACACTCAAACCAAGTGCAAGATACCTCCACTCATGCCCTAGGTTAGGTTAGGTTCAAGTGGCTGCCGCAGAGGCACACTTAGGCCAGTTTTGAAAGGCCCGTTGTGATACCACCAACACAAGGAAAGTCAGTCCCGGGACCCAGCCATATGGAAAATCCCTGAGTTGTTGGGATTTTCCACATAGCAGAATCCCGGGACTGACACTCCTAAACCGACACTGTTACTCCTCCTCGAACCACTTAGATGACTTTATGAAGCCCATCAAGTCCTTTATGTCCAGTTCCGCGATCTGGCTTAGGCTATCCAGGAACGGAACTCCCAAAAAGCGAGTCATTCGAAACTAAACGAAGCGTGCTAGTACTAGTACAAGGGTATATTAATTTTTTTCACATAACGGTAGTACGTAACGGCACAAAATAATCGAGATAGATATAGAGTTCCATATATGAAAGTTCTTAGGTTGAAAAGAGGAGTGGATTAAGGCATGTCCGTCCGTCTATCCGTCTGTGTACACGATAACTTGAGTAAAAATTGAGATATTTGCATGAAATTTTGTATACAGGTTACTTTCTGGCCAAGGTAGGTTGCTATTGAAAATGGGAGAAATCGGATGATAACCACGCCCCCTTTTTCGATATCGCACAAATATCGAAAATCACACAAATTGACATATCTCGGCAGCTGAAATGGCTAAAATGATATAATTTTACAGGTGAATAACCCTAGTCATTCTCTTATGATTTTTCCATAAATTTTTTATAGTGGGCGGGCACCGCCCACTTTTAAGGGAGGCCTTTTTGAAAATTTGACTGGTCATAACTCTTAAACTGATTACGATAAAATGATGAAAATTGGCTCAAAGCATACTAGTATCGTTGGGAGTATACCTGCTGAAATTGGACCAAATCGCCCTCCAACCACGCCCACTTTCGTAATCAAAAATTTCTAAAATCACCTAAATTGACATAATTCGGTAACGAAAATGGGTAAAATGATACAAGTATATTGGTGAATCCCCCTGGTCATTATATAATGATTTTTGACAAATTTTCTAAAGTGGGCGTGGTCCCGCCCACTTTTAAGGGAGGTATTTTTGAAAATTCGACTGGTCGTAACTTTTAAAATGATTAAGGTAGAACGATGAAATTTGTCACAAGGTATACTAGTATCGTTGGGAGTATACCTGATGAAACTGAAAAAAATCGCCCACTTACGATATCGAAAATTTCTAAAATCACATAAATTGACATAATTCGGTAACGAAAATGGCTAAAATGATATAGTTTGGTGGGATGAACCCCCTAGTCATTCTATTATGATTTTCTGATAAATTTTTAAAAGTAGGCGTGGCATCGCCCACTTTTCAGGGAGGCATATTTGAAAATTTCACGGGTCATAACTTTTAAACTGATTACGGTAGAGCGATGAAATTGGTGCAAGGTATACTAGCATAATAGGGAGCATACCTGATGTAATTTGACGAAATCGCTTCCCGACCACGCCCACTTTCGATATGGAAAATTTTGAAAATCACATAAATTGACATAATTCGGTTAGGTAAATAGCTAAGATAGTAAAAACTTTGGGTATATCCTTCTAGGGCCTATATCATTGTTATCCCGTTCTGAAAATTTCCGCTGGGTATTTAGTGTTCGTTTCACCCGAACTTAGACTTCATTACTTGTTTAACTAGAGTCGGCAAAAATAATCGTTTAGTTAGGATCGGTTTGATTTTCAGCTTTGTGTGTATTATTCAGCATCTTGTCAAACAAAAAAAATTATTTTTTTATTATTTTCCTCTTACCTACTTTTTTTGAGTGTAAAATTTTATTCATATGGAAATACATACGGATATTATCATAAGTAGATATTTAATAAATGATAAGGATTTGTTGTTAAAATATTCGACCACTGCTCATAAGCCAGCTATTGTATGATAATGAGCACTGATACTTAACTGCCGCGTAACGGATAAGGAGCCGAAGTTCATATTTTACGTTCACAGAGTTAATATTTTCATAAAAATTAATCATAAAAAAATCAAAGCTGTGAAATTATAGTTTGTTAAGCTTGTTATACTGCTAATAAATAACGTTGCGTAGACTTATAATCAAGCCAAAGTCTATGCCAAATTTTATCGAAATCGGTTGAGGAGTCCTCGAGTCGATATATGACGAAGGAAGGAATAAAATGCATTTAGGTGGCAACACTGCAACTCAGTAAACAAAACCCCTCTAAACCGCCCCAAGCGGCGAAACACCCAAGTGAAAAGTTTTAAAATCAAGCTCCCTGGTACTATCTCCCAAATTTCATTCAAATCGTCATCCTCAAAAAAAACCGCCACTATCTGCTGACTGCCCTTAAGCTAGAACCCCACACCAGGTGGCAAATTCGTGTTCTATAAAGTAATAAAACGAAAAGAATTTTCATAAAAAATGTATAAAAAGCAACTTCAAGTACATACACATTTTTTCCACGTTATAATTTTATAGAACAAGAATTTCTCCGCAGACGGCCTTAGCATTTCACTTCTTTCTATTATTCATTACCAACTCAGCAAAAGTACTCAGTACCCGATGCGGTAAAGTATCGACAGTACCCGATTCCTAAAAGTATCGATACTACACTACTACTAAATACCTGAATTGTACTGTGTCTAACAAGTAAGTATTTGTACCAGGGCACGAAAATAAACTGTACAAAATACTTTTCATTTCCTCACCGAGTAGCATGTCATTTAAGTTTTGTACAGTTTATTACTTTTTGGAAACGTTTGCTTTTTGTTTGTGACAATTCCAACAAAAAAAAAATTTATAAACACAAACGTTTCAATTGATTGAAGAATAATATAAGTGTTTGAATGTATGTTCATAGAGAACAAAATATTTTTTTTATTTTGTTTTTTATTTTGGATGTAAATTTCAAAAAATGTATTTTACAGTTTTCAAAGTGAACTCAGCTTTTGGATTTTGTTTTGTACTGAACTATGAAAGTAATAAACAAAACGAAATAGTACCGTACAATAAAGTTTATTTTCGTACACTGATTTGTACATAAGAAGTACCTAATGCCGAAAATGTACACAGTACAAAAAAGTACTCATTTGTCAAAAAGTACTTAAAACCAAATTTTTTCAGTAGATATGGATTTTTATTTTTTATTTCAAAACTTTTGCCGGAACGAGTGATTTTACTAAGTTACATAGCTAAATGACGATTTACCAGTTATTTTTGTAAAATCTAGAGCTACCAACAGAAAGTACCCGATACCATTAAAAATTCCCGATGCTTGAAAGTATCGATACCAAAGTAGTAAATACGAAAAAGTACTCGATACTGCCCAATACTACTTAAGATGACCACGTATTACAGCTCAGTATTAAATGAATAATCATCTTGCACGCTAAATTAGTTTGGATTAGTGAGACATCCTGGTTTCGGCGATGTGTAATCCTCAGGTTCGATTTTTGTTCTCCTTAGGTTAGCCTTTCTGCGTGCCTACCAATTAGGCAGTGTCCAGTTAAAACCCCTACTAAGATGGAGATTTCTCTCCCATTTTGGCCAGGTTTGTTTGGATGCCCGGCACCCTGGGGATTGTTGCCACCTTTCGTTGGCTTGCAGGAGTATGTACTCCTTCAGCATTAGCTTGCATGTGGCAAACGGCATACGTAAGCGCTCTTTATCCCGAAGAACCTGCTTGGTCGTACCCTGCCTGGCAAGTTCGTCTGCCTTACAGTTTCCTTCAATGTCCCAATGTCCCGGGACCTATGTGAGGTTCACGCGGTTCTGTTGGCCCATCTCTTGAAGAGATCGACGACAGCTGAGCGTTATTTCAGAGTTAAAGAATACGAGCCAAGAGCTTTGATGGCCGCCTGGCTGTCGCTGAAAATAACGATGTCCTCGCCGATAGCGCGTTTACTTATCCAAATCGCGGCATCCAAGATTGCTGAGACTTCAGCCTAAACACGCTGCAGTGATCAGGTAGTCTGAAAGAGAGCTCAAGTTCCAGATCCCTTGAATAAACTCCTCCTCCAACTATGCCGTCTAGCTTCGAGCCGTCAGTGTAAACAAAAATGCCGCCATTAGTAGCGCGGTGGCGATCCATCCTCTCCCATTCTTCCCTGCTGGGAATGTTTGTTTTGAAACAGCTATCTCCGACTGTTGAGGCCGCACATCGATCTGCGCTCAGAGGGAGAAAACTGTAAGATCCTAGAATACTGGAGTGTCCAGTTGGGCTTGCACCCCAGCCAGACGTTTCCCTTAGGCGCAGAACCGCTGCCGCTGCTGCCTGGTACGCTGCCAGATCGAGTGGCAGAATGCCTACAATGGCCTGAAGAGCTTCGTTGGGAGTTGTTCTTAGCGCGCCAGATCTATGGACTTTACCTAACAGATTCCGGTTTGTGGCCTTGCTCAGCGCAGGCCATCACACCACGACTCCATATAGCATGATAGGTCGGATAATTGCAGTGTAGATCCGTCTGCATATTTTGCGGCTGAGACTCCACTTTTTGCCAATGACTCTTTTGCATGTGTAAAGTGGTCGCACGCCTTCCTCTGGCGCTGAAGAATATTCTCCTTCCAGTTTAACTTCCTGTCCAGAACTGTGCCCAAGAATTTGGCTTTATCAGTCAAGTTCAGGCTCACGCTATTAAGTTCTGGTAGGTCCAGCGGTGGTATTTTGTACCGGTTGGTGTAGAGAACGAGTTCCACTTTTCTCGGTTTGATACTAAGTCTGCAACGAGAGGACCATGACGAAACTTCACGCAGTGCTACTTACATCAAGTCACACAGAGTTTGTGGGAATTTGCCCCTGTATGCAATGGCTAAATCGTGTGCATATGCCAGTATTTTCTACAAAACAACGTGAGAAATTGTAATTTAGATTCTAAATATATATATGTTAAATTTATATATAATATATGCCAATTAAAATAGCTGTTCAGTAATCTTGTACATACATTTTTTCAGCTGTTTGCAGCTCTCTCCATCTAGTTGCCACTGTAATCTACATACATATATCTCTGAGCTGCCATTTACAAGTGTAAATAGTGTTGACTGAGTTGAATTTTTCATTAAAATTAATTTAATTATAACTTCATTAAACTTACTACGACAACAAATACATATTTGCCCAATGTCTGATGGCCATGTTGTTGACGTTGATATACACTGGAAAAAAAATCTACAAGAAACGGCCGTCAAATTAACAGTAAACCCTGTAATTTTTCGTCCAACAGTGGGTAATATCAATTTTGAAAGTGACCCCCTATCATTCTTCGAATATACTATCATATTGGCATGAATTACTGTAAATTTGAAAGTGGACACTATCATATTGACACGAATCACTGTAAATTTGAAAGTGGACTCATAGCATTAATTGATATTTTTCAAAAATCACATGCTTTTACTGCCAATTTTACAATAAATACTGTAATATTTACAGTATTAACATAATCGCTTTGAAAGTGGTTTTGATATGTTACTTTCAATGTGCACTTTCAAAATTTTTATTTCAGTGTACATTGAATGCTGTTGTTGATACTCCTACTACTGAGCTACCTCACAAATGGACATTTGTGCCAACGGCCATGTACAAGAACTGACGTGAGGATCCGAATAGGAAAGTGATTTGTTTACTTGGCATTTTAAAAGTACGGCACATGAGATTACCATATGAGCATAACCCAAGGAGGATGTGTTGATGATGAAGGCATTGCTTGAGCAAAATAAATGTTTATGGTGAAGTTTCCAATCGGTAGCGCAAATTGGAATGCAAACCCGAGCGCACACGCACATCAACGCTATACCGCCGATTTACCGAGTCTCGTATCTCTTCTTTTTCTATCGATGGCATCTCGTATCGTGGTACAATGACATCGACATACGGCAATTGATAACAAATACAAATACAAAACGGTAGTGCAAAAGCAAATGCAAAAGTAAACACAAACACATGGAAACGGTAAAATGTTGGCAAACAGCACGATGGCGGATGGAGCGATGCATTTAAAATGCGCTAAGTACTCAATGGTCAACGGCATCGGTAACAGCACACACAATCAGGTGACCATGAGGTAGAAGAGCAGGAGGGGTGCACAGGCACCTCTGCGAAGAAACGTCGTGCATTAGAGCTGAATGGCAAATAGTGCACTAATAGGCCGGGGTGCAATCGGCAGGAAGGCGCATCAACATTTACTTTGGCTATGACCGGTCAATATAGACAGAATTCCATGCAAATTTAATACGTAAATAAAATGTTCAAATTGAAAATCTCAACGCATCTGCTTTTGGCCAACCCCCCGTAGTTTTGGGAGCGATGTTTGGCATGGTTTCACATTGACATATTAAAATCTTAATGAAGTTGTGTGCGATGTTTCCAATCGACTGTATGAAGGTACATTAAGGCGACCCACACTTATAGGGCGAAAATAGTATAGGTTGCTTCAAAGTATGTAGATATTAAACTATCTGGTAGTAAAATAGTTGCGAAAAAATGTCATCCACTGCGACCTCCGTCTGAAATACGCTGCAGTTATAAGACTAACAAGTTTTCGGCTGACTTCGTGGTGCTAATAGAACTTCCCGTCGAGATGGATTCATCTGTAAACAAGTTTAGCAAGGCCCTACTCCACATTATAACCAAATTTCGTTTTACCCTATAGGGCACAATTGTGATGAAGTCGCATATCGTTAGAATATTAGAGTTTTCATGAAACCTGAAAACATATACCTCGACTAGATGGCATTTTCCCACAAAAGTCATTCAGTTGCAGATCCGTAATTACTCTACAAAGCCACTATCTGTTTAGTTCCCATCCTCCTTGCAATGTACATAGGTGATGCCTAATGCTCCAACTAGACCTATCCCCAATAGAAAATAATTGGCTGCAACCACATATCATATAGCTAATATATCAACTTTAAACTCTCTAATTGTTTGTGGTCTGAATTCGGGATCCTGTATCTTTTTGATACAGTTCCGTTGTAATAGCGGTTGCCAGCCATTGTGATCGAGAGAAATCTACTTTGTCACCATTCTCAGTTATTTCTTTGGGTTCCCGCGATGTCTAGAAAGACGCTCGAATAGGGGTACTCTATCAATTTAGAAACCGGGTGCACAGTCATTTCAGCAGACGTGACTTTATCAATTATTATGATTGATCTATAGCCTTTAAGATGGACGTAGAGCTCTTTCTCGTTTTCGGAAAGAGTTTGACCTTTCCCGAAGTCCAAGTTTAGGGGCATAGCGCAACATTAAACAATTGACAGAAATTGGATCCAATCAGCTACAAGAAACCCCCAAAGATCTGTGTACGAAAAAACGAGGCGCGCCATAAATGGAAGATTAATTTCTGTAATTTTTTTTAGTGGTCGGCACAGAAAGATCGCTGGCAATATTTAAGTATTCGAATTTTCCTCCCAGGAAAGTATTTGCCGGCCTATGATCTAAAATATAATAACTAATACCAATCACGGTTGCCGTTTGCTCAAAAACGTACCAAAATATTGGCTTTGCCAAACAATATATTAAATCAATTTTAAGCAGTTCATCTGCAGCCATAATTTAACACAGAAATGGGTGATTCAAATATAAGAAAATTCGTCAACCCTTACGGTCGCTATTTTTTCGCCCTTTCCCAAGTGGTACCACTTCACTGTTACTGCAAGTAAAGAAGGAGAGTGAAAAAGACACAACATCACGACTAAATAATTTTTTGTAGTCATTCAAATGTAGTTTCCTATATTTGTAGCAGTGTCGTTGGAGTGGCGTTTAAGTTAAAAAACGTACCAAATTTGGAAGTTGCGTACCAACGTACCGGCAGAAAAAATGTGTATCAAAAATGGTACATTTCGGCCAAAACAGCTACCGTGATACCAATTTGGACCTCCCTAACAGAAACACATTTGGATCAAACATCGAATGTGTGCCCTTAGAGTGCCAATAGAAACAGCTGCCGCTTTTGCTGCCGATTTCCTATTAACACAGCAGTATTGAAATGCGCTTTAAATAAACTATCGGCGCGGAGGTAATCAATTATTAGCCAACGGCACCCACTGAAGCGCACCTGAACATCGTGTGTGTGTGTGTGTGTGTGGGCATGTACATACACTTTGGGCTCCAATATTTGCACCTTACCCTGAGCTAAAGCTCTGCAATATCCGTTTCGACTGCCAAAACAAACGGAAATCATTTGATTGTGTTTGTTGGGCAAACAGACAAACAACGATTGGCTGTCGCTAACGGTTAAGCAGTCGATATGAGCATAGTGATTACGCCACCGAATCAATTGCATACCTTCCAAATCGGAGCTAACCTGAAAGAGAATTTTTAAAATTTGCCAAATGGACTAAGAGGTAGGCACATTGAAGCTTAAAGGGAAATAAAGTGAGATTGAATTAGTTAAAATTTTATGCAAATGACATTAACAGAAAAAATAAAATTAAATTGCATTTAAATTTTTTTTTAACTTTTGTTAGCTTTTATATCCGACAGTCATTGACGTTTCCTCTTCTGTTGCCTAAATCTTTTCAGAGGCTTAATGCATTTGGCTTTTGTGTATTATGTAAGTGAGTATCTATGTTTTATGGATGCTGGCCCCGGGATACCGGAATGTTCGGGATTGGTAATATGTATTAAATATCTGTTATTTATTTATGGAAATTATCTTTTTTGATATCATAAGTTATGATTTATAACATAAATATAAAAAACTAGCTGACCCGGCAGACGTTGTCCTGCCATAAATTTATTTCGCCACAATTGTTGAAGGTGGTGGGGCTCGATCTCATACAGCCTCTCACCATCCCTGGAAGATATGCAGTGCGTGTGCAAAATGTGGTTACGATCGACTTATTCCTTTATGAGCCAAGTGTGTCCATACATAGGTACATAATTTGAATTTTATACATATAGATGTAAGAAACAAAAAAACAAGTAAGGAAGTCTAAGCTCGGGTAAACCGAGCATTAAATACCCAGCGGTAGTTTTCATATGATAAGCAATTTCGTCCAATTACATCAGGTATACTCCCTATTATGTTAGGTTACCTTGTACCATTTTCATCGTTCTACCATAATTAGTTGAAAAGTTAGGACCAATCTAAAATGCCTCCCTTAAAAGTGGGCGGTGCCACGCCTACTTTTAAAAATTTATCAACAATTTATTATAGTAGAATAACTAGGTGGCTCATCCTACCAAACTATATCATTTTAGCCATTTCCGTTGCTGAATTATGTCAATTTAGGTGATTTTCGAAGTTTTCGATATCGAAAGTGGGCGTTGTTGGAGGGAGATTTTATCCAGTTTTATCAGGTTTAATTCTAACGATACTAGTATGCTTTGTGCCAAATTTCATCGTTCTACCGTAATCAGTTTAAAAGTTATGACCCGTGAAATTTTCAAATATGCCTCCCTGAAAAGATTTTAGCCAATTCCGTTACCGAATTATATCAACTTAGTGATTTTCGAAACTTTCGATATCGAAAGTGAGCGTGGTTGAAGAGCGAGTTTATCCAATTTCATCAGGTATGCTTCCAACGATACTAGTATGCTTTGTGCCAAATTTCATCGTTCTACCCTAATCATTTTAAAAGTTACGACCAGTCGAATTTTCAAAAATGCCGCCTTTATAAGTGGGCGGTGTATATCTATATCTGTGATCATGAGCAATAACAGCCTAAGTCGACTTAGACCAGTTGAAATTTTTGCTGGTGATTTTGAATAGCATCATCGAGACACTTTTCAAGACTTTAATTCTAATCTAATCTTGGCTTGCATCATAATTACGCTTAACCGCCTAGGCGATTTTGGCCGTTTCGTATCTAAGCACGCCAGTCATTCCTTTTTAGCGATAACTGACGCCAATTGGAAACCCCAAGGGAGTTCAAGTCATTCTCCACCTGTTGTTTCCATCTCAGTCGAGGTCTCCCCCTTCCTCTGCTGCCGAATTCGGGTGTCGATAGGAAAACTTTCTGTGCTGGTGCTTCTTTGTCCATTCGCATAACATGACCCAGCCAGCGGAGCCTTTGGGCTTTAATCCGCTGAACTATGGTCAGGTCTGCGTAAAGCTCGTACAGCTCATCGTTAAATTTCCTTCGATACTCGCCGTTGGCATCACGGGAAGGACCATAAATCTTCCGGAGAACTTTTCTTTCAAATACTCCAAGGGCCATCTCATCTTCTCTTGACACTGTCCATGATTCCGAGCCGTACATCAGGACAGGTATGATGAGAGACTTATAGAGCGTTATCTTTTTTTGTCGAGAGAGGACTTTACTTCTCAATTGCCTACTTATTCCAAAGTAACACTTGTTGGCAAGGGTGATTCGCCGTTGGATTTCTAGACTGATATTTTTTTCAGTGTTAATGCTGGTTCCTAAATAGACGAAGTCTCTCACCGTTTCAAACTTGTAGCTATCAACGGTGACTTGGCTGCAAAGGCGCAGGTGCGCCGATTCTTTCTTTGATGACAGCAGATACTTCGTCTTGTCCTCGTTCACCGCAAGACCCACTTTTTTCGCTTCCTTGTCCAACCCAGAGAAAGCAGCGCTTATGGCGCGGCTGTTAAGGCCAATGATATCAATATCATCGGCATACGCCAGCAACTGCATGCTCTTGTAAAAGATTGTGCCATTGCGGTTTAGCTCTGCTGCTCGAATTATCTTCTCTAGCTTCAGGTTAAAGAAATCGCACGAAAGGGAGTCGCCCTGTCTGAAGCCTCGTTTGGTTTCAAATGGCTCAGAGAGGTCCTTCCCGATTCTGACGGCGCTGTTGGTTTTACTCAACGTCATTTGGCAAAGCCGTATAAGCTTTGCAGGGAAGTCAAATTCAGACATGGCGGCATACAGGCAACTCCTTTTTGCGCTGTCAAAAGCGGCTTTAAAATCGACAAAGAGATGGTGAGTGTCGATGCTTTTATCATGGGTCTTCTCCAGGATTTGGCGTATCGTGAAAATCTGGTCGATGGTAGACTTACCAGGTCTAAAGCCACACTGATAAGGTCCAATCAGTTTGTCTACGATGGGCTTCAGTCTTTCACACAATACGCTAGAAAGAACCTTACATATATGCGATATTAAGAAGACTGATTCTGCGGTGGTTGGTGCGGTTAGCGGGATCGCCTTTCTTGTGGATTGGGCAGAGCACACTTAAATTCCAATCCGAAGGCATGCACTCGTCTGACCATATTCTGCATAAGAGCTGATGCATGCTTTTTACCAGCTGTTCGCCTCCGTATTTGAACAGCTCGGCGGGTAGTCCGTCTTTCCCAGGCGATTTGTTGTTTTTGAGCCGGGATATAGCTATCTTCACTTCATCATAGTCAGGTGGTGAGACGACTTTTCCATCGTCAGGGATTGGGGTATCGGATTCGACGTCTCCCTCGCAATTTAGCAGTGAGGAGAAGTGCTCCCTCCATAATTTAAGTACTTTCTGTACGTCGGTTACCAGGTCGCCATTATTGTCCTTACAGGAACTTGCCCCGGTCGTTAAACCTTCCGTCATCCGCCGGATCTTTTCATAGAATTTTCGGGCATCATTCCTGTCAGCCAGCATCTCAAGCTCCTCACACTCACGTCTTTCGGCTTCACGTTTCTTTTTTCTGAAAAGGCGTCTCTCTTCCTTCCTGGCCTCACTATAGCGTTGCCATACACTGCGGGTTGCGCCCGTTCGCAACGTCTCCCTGTATGCAGCGTCCTTTTTGTCCGAAGGCAGTGCTACATTCCTCATCGTACCAGTTATTCTTGCGGGCTCGCTGAAACCCTATAGTGGCCTCAGCGGCGGTACGTAATGAGTTAGAGATATGCTTCCATTGCTCGGTAACATCGTTAGGTCGAGGAGTGCTCTCCGATAGCAGGTGTGAGAGTAGAGTGGAGAAATTATCAGCTGTCTGTGTCGTGCGCAGCTTCTCGACGTCAAACTTTCCTTCCGTTACTGTGCGCACTTTCTTCGCTACACAGAGGCGTGTGCGTATCTTGGGTGCAACAAGATAATGGTCCGAGGCGATATTGGGACCACGTAGAGTACGCACGTCCAGAACGGTGGAGCTGTGTCTGCCGTCGATCATGACATGATCAAGACTTTCATTGTTCTTTTTTTACTTTCTTTACAAACAATTAAATCCAATACGTTTGCCTTAGTTATAAAACAGTTTTGTTACAAAAATTCGCCAGCAAAAATTTCAAGGCATAAAGAAAAACTATTTCTAAACCATAAAGGCTAAAGCAAGCCGTTTAAGTCTGCCTTAAAGGTTGAAGAATGGAAATAAAACACAGCCTTATCAGCTATTTCAGTAACAATTTTTTATTAACTCATACAAATTTATATATGTTAGGAGATTTAATTGTAAAATTTTTATATGGCGTTCACGTTGAGCCATAAACTCGAGTTAAATTGACATTTTTTGAGTTAATTCATACTGTTTTTGTCAATAAACTTAAGCTAGTATTTCAAAATACATTTGGGTAGAGCCGATAGCCCTGGCAGCTAGTGCTCACTAGTCTATTTAACTAGTTAATTTATTTAATTATGTTAATAAATCATAATAATAATAATACATTTGGGTATAAATAAGAACTAAACATAATTTTTGTTTAAGCAACAATTAGTAAGTAATCAACAAAAATCTTATTAAATGTTCTAGTTACACATCTTGGGCGATAACCACAAAATCCGTTGAGATATCGCAAAAAATAATATCTTAAATTTTAAGTTGAGCGTCTAGCAATCCAACGATTTAATTCCATTCAGTACCCTGCAGTCAACTTAACCTTTATGTGTACACCCGTGGTACCCGGGTAACCAAATGGGTTTATTTTACGTTTTTCAGATATAAAACAATGGAAGACAAACTTTCCCTGCAGTCAACTTAACTAGTTTTATACTAATCAAATACCAGTCAGCTAGGCGGCTTCAACTAGTTCGAGTTCTGTAATTTTTCCATATTAGCAACTGGTATTTTTAACACGACGATGTCCTACGAGATGGCAATTGTCCTTCTCTGCATCAGCACCATACCAATTGGCTGACTAGTCAGCCTCTGCATCAGGAATATACCAGTTGATATACTTGTTATTATACACATCAGTATCATACCATTTAAGATACTAGTTCGTATATACGTCAGGATCGTACCAGTTGAAAGAATAGTTCATATATACATCAGAATCATACCAGTTGGCAGACTAGTTCATATACACATCAGAATCATATCACTTGGCAGACTAGTTCATATATGCATCAGAATCATACCTGTTGACAGACTACTTCTTATATGCATCAGAATCATACCAGTTGACAGACTAGTTCATTAATGCATCAGAATCATACCAATTAACAGACTAGTTAAAAAAATCATCGGAATCATACCAATTGTCATACTAGTTCATATATGCGTCAGAATCATACCAGTTGATATAGTAGTTCATTTATGCATCAGAATCATACCAGTTGACATATCAGTTCATTTATGCATCATAATCATATCAGTTGACATACTAGTTCAAATTTGCATCAGAAATATAACATTTGACATACTAGTTCATATATGCATCAGAATCTTACCAGTTGACATACTAGTTCATATATACATCAGAATCATACCGGTTGACATACTGCTCAGTCTATGCGGCAGGACATACTAGTTCATATATGCATCAGAATCTTACCAGTTGACATACTAGTTCATATATACATCAGAATCATACCGGTTGACATACTGCTCAGTCTGTGCGGCAGGACATACTAATCATTATGCCCATTCAGATCGTACCACTTGTCATACTAGTCCACGAATTTGACATTCATTCCAGTTGGTATACTAGTCGGTCTATGCACCAGTATCATAGTCAGCCTCTACATCAGCAATATACCAGTTTATTCTTTAGAAAGCAGCGACTATTTGTATTTACCCAAACACGAAAAAGCATCTGTGAATTACAAGGTAAAAAAGAAGCAGTTACAAGAGAAAAAGAAAAGCAATTGTCCTCTTCTGCATCAGCACCATACCAATTCGTATACTAGTCAGCCTCTGCAGCAGCATTATACCAGTTGATATACTAGTTCATACACAGCCAAAAATAAGCTAAAGGCTCTGAGTTCGATTCTCGGTAAAGTTAACACAAGTTTTTTTTTCTATATTTTTTAAATTATGTTGTTTATTGTATTTTTAATTTAATTATTGAATTCTACTTGCAATGGCTCCTTTCAAATTCCGCGTTCGTCAAGTTTGATTATATAGGTGAAGGCCCAATTGCATTCAACTTTGTAGGATCCACTTTCATACAAAGTTTTTTAAATGTAAAGCGAAGCGAAATTTTTGCAAATGCTCAAAAACGAGGCGCGCATTTGTCAAAGTTTTATGTAATTGGGGCTTTGGAGTTATATTTTTAGGTAAGGTAAATTAAGGTTAAGTTAGTCGTCCACTGCGGAGTTCCGGACCCACATATGATATATAGATAAAATTAAGTCTTATTTTTACATCAAAAAGAGTCAAAGTAAGACTGCTTTCATGCTGGGCCATACACTCGAGTTAATGGAGCATTGGTATAGCTAATTTATATTGTTGTTGTCAATATACTCAAGTTTATGCCGCAACGTAAAAAAAAATGGCGGTTATATACCAACAGGTTGTCATAACCTCTAACGAGACTTTTGCCGAACTTCTCTTCCAACTTATAGTGTGCTGCTTTGATTTTTTCCCTATGAGTTGGCGGGACTAGTTTTTTTTTTAAATTTAAAAATCTGTGACTGTTCAAACAGTTGAATGCAGTTAGGTTAGGTTAGGTTAGTGGCCCGTTTTGAAAAGCCCGTTGTGATACCACCAGCACTAGGAAAGTCAGTCCCGGGACCCGGCGATTTGGAAAATCCCAGCGGTCTGGTTTAGACTATCCAGGAAGGGAACTCCCAAAAAGCGCGTTCCCGCGCCGCTTAAGGCCGGGCAGTTGCTGATGAGGTGCTTCACCGTTTCCTCTTCCTCATCATCTTTGCAGCTCCTACAGCATCGTCGATAGGGCACCCCTTCTGCGTGCCTACCAATAAGGCAGTGCCCAGTTAGAACACATATTAATATTAAGATTTCTCTCCTTCTTAGGGCGTGAATGCCTCTAGATCTTTTATGATCCCATTTCGGCCAGGTTTGTTTGGATGTCCGGCAACTTGGGGATTGTTGCACCTTTCGTTGGCTTGGAATACACACTCCGTCAAGCCAACGAAAAGTAGCAACAATCCCCAGGGTGCCGGACATCCAAACAAACCTGGCCAAAATGGGATCATAAAAGATCTAGAGGGATCATAAAAGATCTGAATGCAGTTACAGAATTTCCATTTGATTTTCAGAAAAATACAATTGACATTCAGAAAATTACAATTGATATTCAGAAAACTTTCTGAATATAAACTGAAAAAGGTGTAGTATGACTTCAACCCGAGTTTCATACATACTTGCATACTAGTACGAACCAGGATTTTTCTGACTAGTATTATTTCGCCCAGCAAATTATAGTTGTATACTAGTATGTTTTCTGATTAGATTGGCATTGATTGGTTTAAGGGTAATCAGCAAAGAACTAGTATAAAAACATCCATAAAATGTATAGTAAACGAGCTAGGTGTCTGCTGAGTAGTTTGGAATTGATTAGTTTGAAGGTAGTCAGAAATTAACTAGTATGAACACACCACAAAATTTTTAGGCGCAGAACTATATTGTTTGCTGAGTAGTTCGACATTGACTGGTTTAAAGGTGATCAGAAATTAACTAGTATGAATACACCACAAAATGTATAGTCATTGAACTATATTGTTTGCTGAGTAGTTTGGCCTTGACTGGTTTGAAGCTAATCAGCAATGAACTAGTATAAATACACCACAAAATGTATAGTCAATGAACTATATTGTTAGCTGAGTAGTTGGACATTGACTGGTTTAAAGGTGATCAGCAATGAATTAGTATGAATACACTACAAAATGTATAGACAATGAATTATATTGTGTGCTGAGTAGTTCGACATTGACTGGTTTAAAGGTGATCAGAAATGAACTAGTATGAATACACCACAAAATGTATAGTCAATGAACTATATTGTTTGCTGAGTAGTTCGACATTGACTGGTTTAAAGGTGATCAGAAATGAACTAGTATAAATACACCACAAAATGTATAGTCAATGAACTATATTGCTTGCTGAGTAGTTTGGCCTTGACTGGTTTGAAGCTAATCAGCAATGAACTAGTATAAATACACCACAAGATGTATAGTCAATGAACTATATTCTCTGCTGAGTAGTTGGACATTGACTGGTTTAAAGGTGATCAGAAATGAACTAGTATGAATACACCACAAAATGTATCGTCATTGAATTATATTGTTTGCTGAGTAGTTCGACATTGACTGGTTTAAAGGTGATCAGAAGTGAACTAGTATGAATACACCACAAAATGTATAGTCATTGAACTATATTGTTTGCTGAGTAGTTTGGCCTTGACTGGTTTGAAGCTAATCAGCAATGAACTAGTATAAATACACCACAAAATGTATAGTCAATGAACTAGAATTTTCGCTGAGTAGTTTGGCATTGACTGCTTTTAAAACTAATCAACAACGAACTGGTAGGCATATGCCACAAAATGGTTAGTCAATGAACTAGTATGTTTGCTGAGTAGTTCGGAATTTGACTGCAGGGTTATATTCATAATATGCCTTAAGCTGGGTTTTTTGGATAGAAAACAACAAGAAAAAGAAATTATTTGTTTTTCCTTCCTAGCTTTTTTCTACACTTTTGATTTTTCACCGCTAAGTGTACACCCGTGATACCCGGGTACCTCTATATATATTATGACAACTTAAAGTAAAATGTGGGTTGTTTTTTTTTTTTTTTAATTAAAGAATGCTTATTTTAAGTAAGAATATTTAGTAAATATTATGTGTTTATTTATTTATTAAGTTTTAAATACATTTTGATTGTTAATTGGCACAATTGTTATAATTTGAAACGGTTACAGTATGGGCATTGCAAATCGATTACTCGACTAGTCGATTAGTCCAACTTTTGTGCTGTTTGAAAATCAAATAGCAGATATTCGATTTCAGCTAGGCGACTAGCTGTCAATAATCGAATACTAATGATTAAATCGGGTTCCCAGTTTTTACCCGGGTTAGGTTAGGTTAGGTTCAAGTGGCTGCCGCAGAGGCACACCTAGGCCAGTATTAAAAGGCCCGTTGTGATACCATCAACACTAGGAAAGTGAGTTCCGGGACCCTGCCATATGGAAAATCCCGATATTATCGGAATTCTCCACATAGCAGAATCCCGGGACTGACGTTCCTATACCGACACCGTTACTCCTCCTCGAACCATTTAGATGACTTGATGAAGGCCATCAGGTCTTTTATGTCCAGCTCCGTGACCTGGCGTAGGCTAACCAGGAACGGAACTCCCAAAAAGCGCATTCTCGCGCCACTTAAAGCCGGGCAGTTGCAGATGAGGTGCTCCACCGTTTCCTCCTCCTCATCATCCTTACAACTCTTTCTGCGTGCCTAACAATGAGGCAGTGCCCAGTTAATACGCCTATTAATATGGAGATTTCTCTTCTCCTTAGGGCATAAATTTGCCTTGGTCTTTTATGATCCCATTTCGGCCAGATTTCTTTTGATATCCACATCCTGGAGATTGCAGCCATCTTTCTTTGGCATGGTGTGTGTACTCCTTCAGCATAAGCTTGCATGTGGCAAACGGCATACCTAAGCGCTCTTTATCCCGAAGAACCTGCTTGGTCGTGCCCTGCCTCGCAAGTTCGTCTGCCCTACAATTTCCCTCAATGTCCCTATGCCCCGGGTCCCATGTGAGGTTCACGCGATTCTGTTGGGCCATCTCTTGTAGAGATCGACGACAGCTGAGCGTCAGTTCAGAGTTGAACGAGTAAGAGCCAAGGGATTTGATGGCCGCCTGGCTGTCTCTGAATATAAAAATGTCCTGTCTGATAGTGTGTTGGCCTATCCAAGCCGCGGCGTCCATGATTGCTGAAACTTCAGCCTGGAAGACACTGCAGTGATCAGGTAGTCTGAAGGAGAGCTCAAGGTTCAGATCCTTTGAATAAACCCCTCCTCCAACTCTGCCGTCTAACTTAGAGCTATCAGTATAAATGGAAGTGCCGCCATGAGTGGCGGGACTCCGATCCGTGCTCTCCTATTCTTCCCTGCTGGGAATGTTGATTTTAAAACCGCTATCTCCGACTCTTGTGGTCGCACAACGATCTGTGCTCAGCGGAAGAAAGCTATAGAATCCCAAAATACTGGCGTGTCCAGTAGTGCTTGCGCCCCAGCCGGACGTTTCCCTTAGACGCAGACCCGATGCTGCTGCTACCCGGTGCCCTTCCAGATCGAGTGGCACAATGCCAAGAATGGCCTGGAGTGCTTCATTGGGCGTTGTTCATAACGCACCGCTTATACACTATATATGTTGTTTAATTCAAGTCGATATGTACCGAGGTACCCGGGTACCACGGGTGTACACTAGTGTAAGTTTTTTCTGTGAACACACAACGGTTAACTAGTTTTATACTAATCAAATACCAGTCAGCCAGGCGGCCTCAACTAGTTCGAGTTCTGTAATTTTTCCATATTAGCAACTGGTATTTTTAACACGGCGATGTCCTACGAGATGGCAATTGTCCTTCTCTGCATCAGCACCATACCAATTGGCTGCCTAGTCAGCCTCTGCATCAGGAATATACCAGTTGATATACTTGTTATTATACACATCAGTATCATACCATTTAAGATACTAGTTCGTATATACGTCAGGATCGTACCAGTTGAAAGAATAGTTCATATATACATCAGAATCATACCAGTTGGCAGACTAGTTCATATATACATCAGAATCATACCAGCTGAAAGACTAGTTCATATATGCATCAGAATCATACCAGTTGAAAGACTAGTTCATATATGCATCAGAATCATACCAGTTGACAGACTAGTTCATATATGCATCAGAAGCATACCAGTTGGCAGACTAGTTCATATATGCCTCAGAATCTTACCTGTTGACAGACTACTTCTTATATGCATCAGAATCATCCCAGTTGATAGACTAGTTCATATATGCATCAGAATCATACCAATTGACAAACTAGTTAAAAAAACCATCGGAATCATACCAGTTGTCATACTAGTTCATATATGCGTCAGAATCATACCAGTTGGCATACCTGTTCATTTATGCATCATAATCATATCAGTTGACATACTAGTTCAAATTTGCATGAGAAATATACCATTTGACATACTAGTTCATGTATACATCAGAATCATACCAGTTGACATACTGCTCAGTCTATGCGGCAGGACATACTAATCATTATGCCCATTCAGATCATACCACTTGTCATACTAGTCCACGAATTTGACATTCATTCCAGTTGGTATACTAGTCGGTCTATGCACCAGTATCATAGTCAGCCTCTACATCAGCAATATACCAGTTTATTCTTTAGAAAGCAGCGACTATTTGTATTTACCCAAACACGAAAAAGCATCTCTGAATTACAAGGTAAAAAAGAAGCAGTTACAAGAGAAAAAGAAAAGCAATTGTCCTCTTCTGCATCAGCACCATACCAATTGGTATACTAGTCAGCCTCTGCATTAGCATTATACCAGTTGATATACTAGTTCATACACAGCCAAAAATGAGCTAAAGGCTCTGAGTTCGATTCTCGGCAAAGTTAACACAAGTTTTTTTTTCTATATTTTTTAAATTATGTTGATTATTGTATTTTTAATTTAATTATTGAATTCAACTTGCAATGGCTCCTTTCAAATTCCGCGTTCGTCAAGTTTGATTATATAGGTGAAGGCCCAATTGCATTCAACTTTGTAGGATCCACTTTCATACAAAGTTTTTTAAACGTAAAGCGAAGCGAAATTTTTGCAAAAGCTCAAAAACGAGGCGCGCATTTGTCAAAGTTTTATGTAATTGGGGCTTTGGAGTTGTATTTTTAGGTAAGGTAAATTAAGGTTACTTAAGGTTAAGTTAGTCGTCCACTGCGGAATTCCGTCTCACACATCTATATATAGATAAAAGTAAGTCTTATGTTTACATCAAAAAGAGTCAAAGTAAGACTGATTTCATGCTGGGCCATACACTCGAGTTAAAGGAGCATTGTTAATTGTTAATTTATATTGTTGTTGTCAATTTACTCAAGTTTATGCCGCAACGTAAAAAAAATGGCGATTATATACCAACAGGTTGTCATAACCTCTAACGAGACTTTTGCCGAACTTCTCTTCCAACTTATAGTGTGCTGCTTTGATTTTTTACCTACAAGTTGGCGGGACCTAGTTTTTTTTAAATTTACAAATCTGTGACTGTTCAAACAGTTGAATGCAGTTAGGTTAGGTTAGTTTCAAGTGGCTGCCGCAGAGGCACACTTAGGCCAGTTTGGAAAGGCCCGTTGTGATACCACCAATACTAGGAAAGTCAGTCCCGGGACCCGGCCATATGAAAAATCCCTGAGTTGTTGGGATTTTTCACATAGCAGAATCCCGGGACTGACATTCCTAAACCGACACCGTTACTCCTCCTCAAACCACTTAGATGATTTTATGAAGGCCATCAAGTCCTTTATGTCCAGTTCAGCGATCTGGTTTAGGCTATCCAGGAAGGGAACTCCCAAAAACCGCGATCTCGCGCCGCTTAAGGCCGGGCAGTTGCAGATGAGGTGCTTCACTGATTCCTCTTCCTCATCATCTTTGCAGCTCCTACAGCATCGATAGGGCACACCTAGCCTTTCTGCGTGCCAACCAATAAGGCAATGCCAGGTTAGAACACCTATTAATATGGGGATTTCTCTCATTCTTAGGACGTGAATGCCTTTAAATCTTTTATGATCCCATTTCGGCCAGGTTTGTTTGGATGTCCGGCACGCTTTTAGAGAGTATTGAACTAAAAAGTTGAAAATAATTTTAAAAACCCTACACAGTAGTATTGTGGAAAAAGCGTGGTCCGCTTTGTTCCATAATCTTCGGTTTTTATTTAAATTATTTTTACCTTTTTCGTGCAATATTCTTTAAAAGCGCGTGTTTTCGCTTTTTAAACTATATTTATTTTTTACTTTTTAGTTAAATGTGTTATGAAGTAATCGATAAATATATCGAAATATACCGCAGTGCAAACGAAACCTCTGGGCCTCCACTTTCGTTTGATACCCATATTGTAGGCAATTTTGAATATTATTGGACAACCTCATTTTGACCAATAACTCAGTTATCGATAAATATATCGAAATATTCCAAAATCCAATAGAAACCTGTAGAACTTCCCTTTTGTTTGATACCCAGATTGTAGGCATTATGACCGATAGGTTAGTTATCGATTAATATATCGAAGTCATAATGCAACCTCCTATCGTTTGACACCCATATTCAAGGCACATTTCAAGGTTTTTGTGACAGTCATATGCCACTATCGGGTAGACTGAAATAGAGTTACATACAAAAAAGCAAACAAACATATGAATGTATGTACAAGTACAGCTAATGAAAGCGTAGTAAAGAAACTAGCATTATGTGGGAAAAGCATCATGTGTTGAGCGCTCGATATACGAAAATTATGGCACAAAGCGGACCACGCTTTTTCCACAATACTACTGTGTAGGGATTTTAAAATTATTTTCAACGTTTTAGTTCAATACTCTCTAAAAGCGTGAGTTTTAGTTTTTAAAAACTACACTGAGAGAAATGCATTGAATGTTGTGACAATATCACTATTGATAGCGCCGAGTTTGATGCAACATTCATTCAGAATGTGCGAGTTATCAAATATTATTTGCTCCCAATAAAAAGTAAAATGACATGTCAACCATTTCGATATGATGTACTATTTTTTATATTTATGGATAGAATACTAATATATTTGAACGGCATGTCAATATCTATGGTCGTGATATGAATTTCTATTGTCGGTATATCCATATCCATATTTACTGCATAGTAATAATGGTAGAGACAGCGTATTAATATATATGGACGAAATGTAAATTTTTCTGGGACGCATAATCATAATAGTTCAACAATTTTTACTATGGATTTTCTAACAATATTACAATTTGTTGGAGCGGTTTTTTTAAATTCAAAATTTTTTTAATTTCTTATGATTGAACATTTTTCTAAAAATTGTATAATATGCCGTAGCCGAATGGTAGAATACTGGGCTAACGTGCCAGAGGAGCATGGTTCGAGTCTCACTGAAACCAGATGTCAAATTTTTAAAAATTTTGTTTTTTTTTAACTATTTAGAATTTATCAATAGTTTATATGGATACCATTTCAATAGTGATTTATCCAAAAAGTATTGATGAAACATCCATATTCATTGATGGGACAGAAATATCAATTTTTATTTAATGTGATATCAATAATTATGGATGTTCGATCCATAGATTTCCCTCCGTGTATATTTATTTTTTACTTTTTAGTCAAACGTCCTATGAAATTATCGATAAATATATCGGTTTTCGGGCAACCACATTTTGACCGATAACTCAGTTATCGATCAATTTATCGAAATATATCGATGTCCAAGTGAAACCTGGGGCATTCACCTTTCGTTTGATACCCATATTGTAGGGAATTTTTTAGGTTTTTGGGCAATCATATTTTGACCGATAAGTCAGTTATCGATAAATATATCGAAATATGTCGATGTCCAAATGAAACCTGGGGCCTTCCCCTTTCGTTTTATACCCATATTGCAGGGACATTTTACCGTTTTTGGGCCACTGGGGCTTAGACCGAACGAGAGTTACATACATACAAGCAAGCAAACAAACAAACAAACAAGCAAACATACAAGTGAACCTAATAAAAGCGTGGTAAAAATACAGCAGTCCAAACGAAACCTTTGGACTTCCACTTTCGTTTGATACCCATATTGTTAGGAAATTTTAAGGTATTTGGCCTCACATTTTGACAATAACTCAGTTATCGATAAATTTATCGAAATATATCGGAGTCCAAATGAAACCTGGGGCCTTAACCTTTCGTTTGATACCCGTATTGTAGAAAAGTTTAAAGGTTCTTGCGCAATCACATTTTAACCGGTTACTCAGTTATCGATAAATTTATCGAAATATATCGATGTCCAAATGAAACCTGGGGCCTTCACCTTTCATTTGATACCCATATTGTAGGGAAACTTTAGGGTTTTCGAGCAACCACATTTTGACCGATAACTCAGTTATCGATAAATTTATCGAAATTTATCGAAGTCCAAATGAAACCTGGGGCCTTCCCCTTTCATTTAATACCCATATTGTAGGGAAATTTTAAGGTTTTCGGGCAACCACATTTTGACCGATAACTCAGTTATCGATAAATTTATCGAAATATATCGATATCCGAGTGAAACCTGGGGCATTCACCTTTCGTTTTATACCCTTATTGTAGGGAATTGTTTTTGTTTTTTGGGCAATCATATTTTGACCGATAACTCAGTTATCGATAAATTTATCGAAATATGTCGATGTCCAAATTAAACCTAGTGCCTTCACCTTTCGTTTGATACCCATATTATAGGGAATTTTTTAGGATTTTGGGCAATCATATTTTGACCGATAACTCAGTTATCGATAAATTTATCGAAATATATCGAAGTCCAAATGAAACCTGGGGCCTTCCCCTTTCGTTTGATACCCATATTGTAGGGAAATTTTAAGGTTTTCGGGCAACCACATTTTGACCGATAACTCAGTTATGGATAAATTTATCGAAATATATCGATGTCCAAGTGAAACCTAGGGCATTCACCCTTTCGTTTGATACCCTATTGTAGGAAATTTTTTAGGTTTTTGGGCAATCATATTTTGACCGATAACTCAGTTATCGATAAATTTATCGAAATATGTCGATGTCCAAATTAAACTTGGGGCCTTCACCTTTCCTTTGATACCCATATTGTAGGGAATTTTTTAGGTTTTTGGGCAATCATATTTTGACCGATAACTCAGTTATCGATAAATTTATCGAAATATATCGAAGTCCAAATGAGACCTGGGACCTTTCGTTTGATACCCATATTGTAGGGAATTTTTTAGGTTTTTGGGCAATCATATTTTGACCGATAACTCAGTTATCGATAAATTTATCGAAATATGTCGATGTCCAAATTTAACTTGGGGCCTTCCCCTTTCTTTTGATACCCATATTGTAGGGACATTTTACGGTTTTTGGGCCACTGGGGCTTAGACCGAACGAGAGTTACATACATACAAGCAAGCAAACAAACAAAAGAACAAACAAGCAAACATACAAGTGAACCTAATAAAAGCGTAGTAAAAAAAGAAGCAAACCAAAAATTTCAAATAATGTTTGCATAGTACCATGTACTACAATAGATCGTACTAATGGTTGCGGTGTAAGAAGGCCTTATAATAATAATGTAGTATGAAATGGAATTTTTCTAATTAGTATTTTTCTAAAATAGACTTTTTTTGACTACACCTTTTTCAGTTTATATTCAGAAAGTAACAATTTATATTCAGAAAATTACAATTGAAGCATCATCGCGAATAACGTTATAAATTACAAAATCAGAATTTGTCAGTGACTGGCTTAAAGGTAATCAGAAATGAACTAGTATGAATACACTACAAAATGTATAGTCAATGAACTATATTGCTGAGTAGTTGGACATCGACTGGTTTAAAGGTGATTAGAAATGAACTAGTATGAATACACCACAAAATGTATTTTTTGCTGAGTAGTTGGACATTGACTGGTTTAAAGGTGATCAGAAATGTACTAGTATGAATACACCACAAAATGTATAGTTAATGAACTATATTGTTTGCTGAGTAGTTCGACATTGACTGGTTTAAAGGTGATCAGAAATGAACTAGTATGAATACGCCACAAAATGTATAGTCAATGAACTATATTCTTTGCTGAGTAGTTCAACATTGATTGGTTTAAATGTGATCATAAATGAACTAGTATGAATACACCACAAAATGTGCAGTCAATGAACTATATTGTTTGCTGAGTAGTTTGGCCTTGACTGGTTTGAAGCTAATCAGCATTGAACTAGTATAAATACACCACAAATTGTATAGTCAATGAACTATATTCTCTGCTGAGTAGTTGGACATTGACTGGTTTAAAGGTGATCAGAAATGAACTAGTATGAATACACCACAAAATGTATAGTTAATGAACTATATTGTTTGCTGAGTAGTTCGACATTGACTGGTTTAAAGGTGATCAGAAATGAACTAGTATGAATACGCCACAAAATGTATAGTCAATGAACTATATTCTTTGCTGAGTAGTTCAACATTGATTGGTTTAAATGTGATCATAAATGAACTAGTATGAATACACCACAAAATGTGCAGTCAATGAACTAGTATGTTTGCTGAGTAGTTCGGAATTTGACTGCAGGGTACTTTTAGAGTGTTACGACCACAAACATACAGACAGACATGGTCCACATATTGGGCGATAACTACAAAACCAGTTGAGATATCGAAAAAAGGAATATCTTAAACTTTAAGTTGAGCGCCGAGCAATCCAACGAATTCCAATCCATTCAATTCCAATCATTACTTACAGGCCACAAACATACGGACAGACAGACAGACACACAAAAATTTTTAAAATGGTTGATTTGGATTCTAATCGCTTAATAATGCTTCCCCCAATCAATTTTTTGTTGAAATCTGCCATGTACAGACATTTTTTACATTTTTATTATATGTAGAGATGAATATGGGGGTTAGTCCTTATGTTAATAGCATTTTAACAATGTATAAAAAACTTTAAAAATATGTTGCAGTTTGTAGAGGTGCACTCAGAAAAAACAGGTGACTGCAGTCTGAACTCAAGTAATCAAAAGTGATGACACTTTAAACGAATTTTGTATAGTTAAGGTGGCGATATTGAATAATTTCGCATAAGTTATCGTTCGAAATCTTAGTCCTGGTCAATAACACAAAAATATTATTGGAAGTTGCGATTTTCTGTCGCTTATAAAATATCAAAAACTCGTAAAATTCAGTAAATTTTTTTGTTATTAAACAAATCTATTATTCGGCCTCGATTATAAAAAATACTAGCCGAATACCGAAACTTGGCCGAATATTCGGTCGGACACAAAAATAAATATATATACATATCGCCGGTTCCAAAGTAAACAGAAGTATTTCAAATAGTGTTGGGCTGTATCGAGTACTTTTAAGTAGTTACTACTTTGGTATCGATACCTTTAAGCATCGGGTACTTTCAAAGTATCGGGTACTTTTTGTCAAGTTCTGCTGGTAGGTCTGTCTATATTTTACAACAGCACCCGGCTTACCATTTTGGAAACTTCAAAGCCTCCACTTTAAGAATATGTAAAGGTTTTTGAAATAAATTTAAAAAAGGAAAAATTTCTTTGAAAAAGATTCCATTTCCCTATACAAAATGTATGGGAAATGTGAAAAAAAGCTAACCCTAAAGGTTAAGTTACAAAGCAAATTTTGTTGCGAGGCTTATTTTCTCATTAATACCTTACTTTTCAAGGGGTAAGACCGAAAAAAAAAACAATTTTTTTATTTGAATCACCCTAATGTAGCCGAGAATTAGTTTGTATGCAACTACAAGCCGGTTTGGCAGGACTTTAGTATTCTTGTATTTATGTTCATTTACCCAATTTAATTTTATAGTTATAAATCTCACATCGAAACTGAATTGCTTTAAAATAATTTATTTTTTAAGAACCTCCTCCACAAAAGGAGGTGAAAGATCTGGTGGATAATTTCTGTACGGGCCATCTTATTATTGGAGCTGAAGCTAATGCTCATCACGTCCAGTGGGGAAGCTCCGATATTAACGCTAGGGGCGAGTCTCTGTTTGACTACCTACTAACAACTAACCTGGTGGTTTGTAACGTGGGTAACGAGCCTACTTTTATAACTAAAGCTCGTAGGGAGGTTATAGACCTCACTGTTTGTAGCGAAGGTGCTTATGAGTGGGTCAGAAAATGGCGTGTTCTTGATGAGCATTCATTTTCTGACCATCGGTACATAGAAATTGTGTTAGACTTTATTGTTGAGCAGCCAGTTATGAAACGAAATCCACGCAACACTAACTGGCAGCTACATAACCAAATATTAGCTAGGGACCTACCAGTATTACCTCCACAAGCCCCCTCATCAGTGGGAGAACTGGATGATCTGGTAACGACCTTTACAACGGCGCTCTCAAATGCCCTAGAGCAGGCTTGTCCAGTACCAAAACCACGCGGCAAACATAGACCCCACTGGTGGTCTTACGACCTGGATTCGTTCCGTATATCATGCAGGAAGCAATTTAACAAGGCCAAGAGCATCGGTACGGAGCCTGAATGGCTCGAATATAAAGCTAAACTGAGGGCCTATAAAAAGGCTCTAAGGCAAGCGAAGAGAACTTCGTGGAGAAATTTCTGCACCGGGGTCGAAAAAGTCGATGATACAGCGAGACTTAGACGAGTGCTATCAAAAACTCAAACAGCCATTAGCTATTTACGGAAGCCTGACGGATCTTGGACCAGCACGGAAGGGGAAACCCTGGAGCTGCTCCTGAACACACACTTTCCGGGGAACTTGTATGATGCACCTGTAGCATCTGCAACAAACCTGGCGGTAAACATACCCATTACGGAGGAAAGGGTAAGGTGGGCAATCAAAAGCTTTGAGCCGTTCAAGGCAGCCGGGCCAGACGGGATTTTCCCCGCACAACTTGTAAACACGCTGGAAATATCAGCTAAATGGCTGGTAGTTCTCTATTCAGCCTGCCTGGCTCTTAATTACATTCCGTGCTCCTGGAGAAGCGCCACGGTAGTCTTTATTCCAAAGGCTGGGAAGGCCTCACACTATGAGCCTAAAGACTACAGACCGATCAGTCTCTCGTCTTTTGCACTTAAAACCTTCGAGAGGATAATTAGCGATTATCTCTCCTCTACTATTGATAGCAACCTTATTTCTAGCTATCAACATGCATACACCAAAGGTAAATCAACGGAAACTGCGCTCCACAGCCTAGTCTCTATTGTTGAAAAATCATTGCACGAAAAGGAGTACTGTCTCGTGGCCTTTCTGGACATCGAAGGGGCTTTCAACAATATAAGGCCGGAGGCTATTAACACTGCTTTAACAAACCTGGGCATAAATAGGTCTCTTATTGGACTAATTGATCAACTACTAAAGGGAAGGAAAATAGTTTCTTCACTGGGAACAGTTGATCTTTCACGCTATGTCACAAGAGCAACGCCTCAGGGTGGTGTTCTCTCCCCGCTCCTATGGAACCTCACCGTAAACTCGCTGCTACGAGACACAAGGTGGGGGGGCGGGAAGATAGTGGCATATGCAGACGATTTAGCTATTGCATATAGGGGCAAATTCCCACAAACCCTGTGTGACTTGATGCAAGTAGCACTGCGAGAAGTTTCTTCATGGTCCTCTCGCTGCGGACTTAGCATCAACCCGGGAAAGGTGGAGCTTGTCCTTTATACCAGGCGGTACAAGATACCACCGCTGAACCTACCAGAACTAGATGGCGTGCGCCTGAACTTAGCTGATAAAGCCAAATTCCTAGGCACAGTTCTAGATAGAAAGCTTAACTGGAAGGAGAATGTCATCCAGCGCCAGAGGAAAGCGTGCATTGCACTTTACACGTGTAAAAGAGCCATTGGCAAAAAATGGGGGCTCAGCCCCAAAATTTGCAGATGGATCTACACTGCGATAATCCAGCCAATTATGCTGTATGGAGTCGTGGTATGGTGGCCTGCGCTAGGAAAGGCAACAAACCTAAATCTGTTAGGAAAAGTCCACAGATCGAGCATGATCTGTATAAGCGGGGCGTTAAGAACAACGCCCAATGAAGCTCTCCAGGCCATTCTTGGCTTTTTGCCACTCGATCTGGAAGGGTACCGGGCAGCAGCAGCATCGGCTCTGCGTCTAAGGGAAACGTCCGTCTGGGGCGCAAGCACTATTGGACACTCCTGTATTCTAAGATCTTACAGCTTTCTCCCTCTGAGCACAGATCGGTGTGCGACCACAACAGTCGGAGACTGTTGTTTTAGAATAAACATTCCCAGCAGGGAAGACTGGGAGAACATAGATCGGTGTCCCGCTACTAATGGCGGCACTTTTATATACACCGACGGCTCGAAGTTAGACGGCAGAGTCGGAGGAGGGGTTTACTCAAGGGATTTGGACCTAGAACTCTCCTTTAGACTACCTGATCACTGCAGCGTCTTCCAGGCTGAAGTTTCTGCAATCATGGACGCCGTGACTTGGATAGGTAAACGCACCATCGGACAGGATATCTGTATTTTCAGCGACAGCCAAGCGGCCATCAAATCCCTTGGCTCTTACTCGTTCAACTCTGAACTGACGCTCAGCTGTCGTCGATCTCTTCAAGAGATGGCCCAACAGAACCGCGTGAACCTCACATGGGTCCCGGGACACAGGGACATTGAGGGAAACTGTAGGGCAGACGAACTTGCCAGGCAGGGCACGACCAAGCAGATTCTTCAAGATAAAGAGCGCATAGGTATGCCGTTTGCCACGTGCAAGCTAATGCTGAAGGAGCATACACTCCGCGCAGCCAACGAAAGATGGCTACAAGCCCCAGGGTGCCGGATATCCAAGCAAACCTGGCCAAAATGCGATCTTAAAAGATCTAGACACATATACGCCCTAAAAAGGAAGGAAATCTCCATATTAATAGGTGTTTTAACCGGGCACTGCCTTATTGGTAGGCACGCAGCAAGGCTAGGCGTTCCCTACCGACGATGCTGCAGGAGTTGCAAAGATGATGAGGAAGAGGAAACGGTGGAGCATCTCATCTGCAACTGCCCGGCCTTAAGCGGAGCGAGAAGGCGCTCTCTGGGAGTTCCCTTCCTGGTTAGCTTAAGCCAGGTCGCGGAGCTAGACATAAAGGACTTGATGGCCTTCATCAAGTTATCAAAATGGTTCGAAGAGGGGTAGCGGTGTCGGTTAGGAGTGTCAGTCCCGGGTTTCGGCTATATGGAGAGTCCCAACAGCACTTGGATTTTCCATATGGCCGGGCCCCGGGACTGACTTTCCTAGTGTTTGGTGGTATCACAACGGGCCTTTTATTACTGGCCTAGGTGTGCCTTTGCGGCAGCCACTTCTACCTACCTACCTACCTAATATACATGTTCAAAATGTGTGTATGAATTTTTTTTGTTACCTTTATTGTATTTACCTATACTAGTACCTATATCCCGTGGTCGAAATTCGACCAATTTAAAATAGTTGAACTTTTTCAAACATCTGATCAACTTTTTGTCAATAGCTGCCTTTAGGCCCGTGGCCGTCCTCGACCAACTTAAATGTATGTATACCTCAAACACTCATATATAGTCAAAATTAGGCCATCATAGAATTAAAAAAATAGTGGCTGTTATTACATAATAAAAATATTAAATTATAGCAGCTCTTTCCAAAATTATTTATGGCAAATGCCATGCAAATATTCGGTTTTCGAGATTTTATGTTGCGCTTATTAATGGAATGATGAGATTGTGCTTAAGAAATAGCTACTAATTAATGCGATCGTTTTGAGCAAGTGAAGAACAAAAAAAATATTAGGTTAAATAAATTGTAATAGTTAAGATTAAAGGTTTTTAAATATCAAAAAAACATAATTTTAGAAAAAAAATAAAATTCCGCAACCGGGTCTTGCACCTGTGTACACCGTATTCCATACGCTCACCGCCGCGCCATTACCTTATGCACAAAGCAGTTATCAAATTCTGCAATTAGGCTTTATGAGAATCAGAATTTTAAAAATTAACAATATACCAACAACAAAGTTAGACTATTAATATAAATAATGGACCCAAGTACTCAATGAGCGAGGGAGTGAAAATAATTTCTCTAATAATAGGAGGAGCTTATTGAGTGAAAGAATAAAATTCATTATGTAGAAATATGAGTTCTATTTATAGGAATTTATTATATATGGCTTTTTTCCATCTTTTCAGTGTTGGTAAATTACAAATTCTGGTTAGGTCAAAAAAAGTTTGAGGATTTTCTAGCTTTTATCTTTAACCATAACTTAGCAATATTTAAGATACTTTATATGGATTTTTTATTTGATTTAAAGAAAAAATATATATTGATTTTTCTATTCAATTGGTCTAGACTTGTTTGGGGCTCGGGTTGCAAATCTGCCCTTTTAAAAGTTAATACATTTGTACATGTGAATAGAAATCAGTTGTTGCCTTCAGTAAAATTTAAGGCGACCGCTAACCACTTGGTTTAGTTCAACTTTTAAGTACATATTAAATATGTTGTCGATTTTTATATTTTAAATAGGGAGTCTATCAGCAACTTTGTCTCAAACGGTAGAAATCACTAAAATTTATAGAAGTAATCTACCGAAGTCCGATAAATAGACTACTATGTTTGAAAAAAATTCGCAAATTGCAGCTTACATCTTAAAAAATTAGATTAGTCAGACGGTTAATAATGATAATTTTTTGAAAAATTTACCAAAAAAAAAAAAGAAATTGTATAAGCGGTTATAGCATTTCTATAATGGGTGGTATGTATGTATATTTATGATCTAAAATTATTATTTCACATGGCTTTCCGTCAACTAAAAATATTCGCACCAAATTATATATTTTATATTTTTTTTTTTTTTTTTTTTCAAAAAACTGGCTTAACCACCGTCTTTAATGCATGAATTTACTTGTGACTACGCCAATTGACACCGAAAAAAAAAAAAAATAATTTTGAGTGGGACAGGATATGTGAGAGAAATTCGTTTTCATCGAAAAAATGTTTGCATGTATGCTGAAAAACCCCTTAAAAAAAGAAAAAGCGAAAGGGTCGATTTGTTGACCAAAACACTCCCCAAAACCCAAAAAATATTGTTTTTTTCAAAAAACTGTTATCACCAACGTTTTTAGCGGACATTTTTGAGTCGGACAGGGTTTACATGAAAATTTTAAAATCAAATGAAAGTTTGTTTAGTAGGTCCCTCGTGAAGGGTGGATACCTTGCCGCGGTACGAGGGCTTAAGTCGATAGCCACAGGGCTACGCTGCCCTTGTGATCATAGCTCCGTACGGCACTTCATCACGAGAGCAGCCTAGCCTCTCTGGCGCGACGACAAAGATCTTCCCCCTCCCAATCCAGGGTGTTATGCGACCACGTGCCCATTGGACGTTTGCAGCCGGGAGGCAAATCGTGGCTGTATTTGAACGAAGCCTCTCTGATACCGGGTCGCCTCAGAGAGTAAGCTTGGCCTTACCGCGGTACGGGGCTCTGCCGCGGCGGACGACACATTTTCCCCTACTCTTCCCTTGACCCTAAGCTGGCCTTGTCCGGCGATGTGTCGTACGAACAAGATGAACTCAAATAACGCAAATAAAAACGAAAAACCCAAAAAACAAATAACGCCAAACTTCACTCCTCAGCAAAGGAGAGCTATGGAGGAGCAGGCGAGAAAGCAACAACAACGCCGGAGGACAACCTCCGTTCCACAATTAAGGGGGGTTCGACAGCGATGGCAACTACGAGTCGGTCAACCAACCCTCTATCGAGTAAGATTGACTTGATGGGAGCTAGCACCAGTGCGGTTGCCAACGCAGCTAAGCGGACAACGGCGGATGCTAAACTCCCATCAACCTCTGATATGAAAATCAGTATCTTTACGTCTGTGGCAGCGGTCTCACGACCTGGCCTCGGAGTTTCGAAGGGGAAGGAAGCTGCAACTGAGATTTCGGCAAGGGGAGCGACCGCGATGGCAACTACGGGTCCGCACTCCCGGGAGACATCTCCCCGCCGCTTCACATACCACGAGAAAAGATTGGCTGCAAAGATCCTGAAGAGGTATGAAGGGGTACCGCAGGAGTCGCTGTCGCCGAATTCCAGTAAATCGGTAGAGCTAGCGAAAGCTGTGATACCGGATTTCGAAAATTCTTACGTGCCAAAGAGGTTAAAAGTTAACCCTTTCAAGCGCCAGAGATCGGACCTGGAGTTAAATCCCCCTCCCAAGCGGCATCAGAATACCTCTGGAGCGGGCAAACTAAGCTTTGCTGAGGTAACCAAGGACAGGATCCTTATAGGCGTCCTTGACCGAGGCAATGACCGTCTGGCCATCCCCAAGGACGGGTGGCGTTACGTGCGAAATGAACTCGGCAACATTCTTCTCAACGTTGCTCCGGAGTTTCCGGGTAGTTCGGCGCGAGTAACGGATGCGGGTTGGCACCAGGGTCAGATCAAATTACTCGCATGCGAGGATGCAAAAACCGTAGCACTGTATAAGGCAGCAGCTGCTAAACTGGGTGAAGTCTACAAGGGCGCAAAGATAGAGGTCGTCGACTGGAAGGACATTCCAGCTCCTCCAAGGGCAAGGGCGTGGATTCCGGCCATCCCTGACGAACCCGACATAATTCTCGGGATGCTACGGCTAATGAATCCGTCCCTCCCAACGCATGACTGGAGTAGTGGTGTTCACCATGAATAAAGAGTCAATCGAGCCCCTCAAAAGGTGCAATGGCCTAGTACACTACAGCGTAGGCCAGATCGTTATCCACGTATATCGTGGTGATGCTCAGCGCGCTGCCTTCTCGGCTGCTCCGGGGGAACCAGAAAACGAATTACCAGAAGAGGAAGCGGAGGATTCCGATGCGGAAAGCATGTTATCCGCCACGTCCCTTGCCGATAGTGCTGTGAACAACTCGAAGATGGAGGACAGCCTACAGGACGAGGAAGTCCTCGACGTCACGGTGGTAGCAGCCAACGCTGAGCGATTAACATCTAACGCTACAGGCAGCAGGACTCCTGCAACGCCATATCAGGCAGTTAATCGGAACAACTCGTCGTTGATAGGCAACCTCCGGGATGGGCAAACCACGACGACATGGGGACGGCAGGGAAGTCTGTGCGCTCTCATGTTGGTGGTGCTTCAGATTAATCTGCACAAATCTAAAGTGGTTTCGGCTGCTTTAAGTAGTCGTCTTTCTAAAGGCGACGTGGATGTGGTCCTCATCCAAGAACCCTGGGTCAATAGTTCGAGAATCTGCGGATTGGGGACTAAGGGCTTCAAGCTCATTCGAGCCAGCGAGGAGAGCAAAGTCCGAACTTGTATTTTGGTCAAGTCTGAGTTGAACTCCTTTCTCCTACCTAACTACACCAATGGTGATATTACCGCTATCAGTCTAACGGTCGACAGCACCCGCCTGACGGTGGCGTCGGTCTATATGCCCTACGACGCCGAAGAACCCCCACCACAAACGGAGGTGAAAGACCTGGTGTTAAATTTCTGCACGGGTAATCTTATTATTGGAGCGGACGCGAATGCTCACCATGTCCAATGGGGGAGTTCCGATATCAATGCCAGGGGCGAGTCTCTGTTTGATTACCTCTTAACAACCAACCTGGTAATTTGCAACGTGGGTCATGAGCCTACTTTTATCACTAAGACCCGTAGGGAGGGCATAGACCTCACTATCTGTAGTGAAGGCGCTTATGAGTGGGTCAGAAAATGGCGGGTTCTGGAAGAACATTCATTCTCCGACCACCGTTACATAGAAATGGTTTTAGACTTTATTGTAGAACAACCAATCATTAAGCGCAATCCACGTAACACAAATTGGCAGTTACACAATGAAATATTAGACAGAGACCTCCCAGTACTGCCCTCACAAGCCCCCTCATCAGTAGAGGAGCTGGAGGATCTTGTTACTACATTTACATCGGCGCTCTCAAATGCTCTAGGACAGGCTTGTCCAGTGCCAAAACCACGCGGTAAACACAGGCCACATTGGTGGTCCTACGATTTGGACTCGTTCCGCAAATCATGCCGGAAACAATTTAACAAGAGCCTCGGCTCTGAGCCTCATTGGCACGAATATAAAGCTAAACTTAGGGCCTACAAAAAAGCTCTGAGACAGGCGAAGAGAACTTCGTGGAGAAATTTCTGTACTGGCGTCGAAAAGGTCGACGACACAGCGAGACTTAGACGAGTCCTCTCGAAAAGTCAAACAGCCATCAGCTATTTGCGAAAAACTGACGGATCCTGGACCAGCACGGAAGAGGAAACCCTTGAGCTGCTCTTGAATACACATTTTCCGGGGAATCTGCATGACGCACCACTAGTACCTGCAACAAACCTGGCAGTAAAAATACCCATCACTGAGGAAAGGGTAATGTGGGCAGTTAAGAGCTTTGAACCGTATAAGGCTGCCGGGCCGAACGGGATTATCCCCGCGCAACTTATAAACACGTTGGAGACATCAGCTAAATGGCTGGTATTTCTCTTCACAGCCTGCCTGGCTCTCAACCACATTCCGGGCTCCTGGAGAAGCGCCACGGTAGTGTTTATCCCTAAGGCTGGGAAGGCATCCCACTACGAGCCAAAAGACTACAGACCGATCAGTCTCTCGTCGTTTGTACTCAAAACCTTTGAGAGGATACTAAGCGACTACCTCTCAACGACTATTGATAGCAACCTAATCTCTAGCTATCAGCATCCATACACCAAGGGTAAATCAACAGAAACCGTTCTGCACAGCCTAGTATCTGTCATTGAGAAATCGCTGTGCGAAAAGGACTACTGTCTCGTGGCCTTCCTAGACATTGAGGGGGCTTTCAACAATATAAGCCCGGAGGCTATCAACTCCGCTCTAACTAATCTGGGCGTAGATAGACCTCTAACTGGTTTAATTGACCAACTTTTAAGGGGAAGGAAAATAGCTTCTTCACTTGGTACGGTTGAGTTATCACGCTATGTCACAAGGGGAACACCCCAGGATGGTGTTCTTTCCCCGCTTTTATGGAACCTCAAAGTCAACTCTTTGCTACGTGACACAAGCTGGGGGGCGGGAAGATAGTGGCATACGCAGACGATTTAGCTATTGCATTCAGAGGCAAGTTCCCACAAACTCTGTGTGACCTGATGCAAGTAGCAATGCGAGAAGTTTCGACGTGGTCCTCTCGCTGCAGACTTATTATCAACCCGGGGAAAGTGGAACTTGTCCTCTTCACCAACCGGTACAAAATACCGCCACTAAGCTTACCAGAACTAGATGGCACGCGCCTGGGCTTGTCGGATAAGGCCAAGTTTCTAGGCATAGTTCTGGACAGGAAACTGAATTGGAAGGAGAATGTTCTTCAGCGCCAGAAGAAAGCACACATGCAAAAGAGCCATTGGCAAAAAATGGGGGCTCAGCCCTAGAGTATGCAGTTGGATCTACTCGGCCATCATTCGTCCAGTCATGCTATATGGATTCGTCGTATGGTGGCCTGCGCTGAGCAAGGCAACATACCTGAATCTGTTGCGGAAAGTCCATAGATCCAATATGATCTGTATAAGCGGTGCACTAAGGACAACGCCCAACGAAGCCCTCCAGGTCATTCTGGGCATTTTGCCACTTGATCTGGAAGGGTTTCGGTCAGCAGCGGCATCAGCTCTGCGCCTAAGGGAAACCTCCAGTTGGGGTGCGGGTACTATTGGACACTCCAGTATTCTGGAATCTTACAGCTTTCTCCCTTTAAGCACAGATCGTTGTGCGACCACTACAGTCGGTGTTAGCTGTTTCAAAATAAACATTCCCAGCAGAGAAGACTGGGAGAGGACGGATTGGTGTCCCGAAACAAATAGTGGCACTTCCATATACACCGACGTCTCGAAGTTGGACGGCAGAGTTGGAGGAGGGGTTTATTCAAGGGATTTGGACCTTGAGCTCTCCTTCAGGTTACCTGATCATTGTAGCGTCTTCCAGGCGGAAGTCTCGGCAATCCTAGACGCCGCGGCCTGGTTAAGCAAACGTGTTATCGGAGAAGATATCGCTATTTTCAGCGATAGCCAAGCGGCCATCAAATCCCTTGGCTCATACACTTTCAACTCTGAACTAACGCTCAGCTGTCGTCGATCTCTTCAGGAGATGGCCCAACAGAACCGCGTAAACCTCATATGGGTCCCGGGACATAGGGACATTGAGGGAAACTGTAAGGCAGACGAGCTTGCCGGGCAGGGCACGACCAAGCAGGTTCTTCAGGATAAAGAGCGCTTAGGTATGCCGTTTGCCACATGCAAACTAATGCTGAAGGAGCACACACTCCGTCAAGCCAACGAAAGATGGCTGCAATCCCCAGGGTGTCGGATATCGAAACAAACCTGGTCAAAATGGGATCTCAAAAGGTCTAGACGCATTTATGCCCTAACTAGGAGGGAAATCTGCATATTGTTCCACAATCTTCGTTTTTTATTTAAATTATTTTTACCTTTTTAGTGCAATATTCTTTAAAAGCGCGTGTTTTCTCTTTTTAAACTATATTTATTTTTTTACTTTTTAGTTAAATGTGTTATGAAGTAATCGACAAATATATCGAAATATACCGCAGTGCAAACGAAACCTCTGGGCCTCCACTTTCGTTTGATACCCATATTGTAGGCAATTTTGAATATTATTGGACAACCTCATTTTGACCGATAACTCAGTTACCCAGATTGTAGGCATTATGACCGATAACTTAGTTATCGATAAATATATCGAAGTCCAAATGCAACCTCCTATCGTTTGACACCCATATTGAAGACACATTTCAAGGTTTTTGTGACAGTCATATGCCACTATAGGGTAGACTGAAGTAGAGTTACATACAAACAAGCAAACATACATATGAATGTATGTAAAAGTAAAGCTAATGAAAGCGTAGTAAAGAAACTGGCATTATGTGGGAAAAGCGTCGAGCGCTCGATATACGAAAATTATGGCACAAAGCGGACCACGCTTTTTCCACAATACTACTGTGTAGGGTTTTTAAAATTATTTTCAACGTTTTAGTTCAATACTCTCTAAAAGCGTGAGTTTTAGTTTTTTTAAACTATATTTATTTTTTTACTTTTTAGTCAAATGTCTATGAAATTATCGATAAATATATCGAAAAATACAGTAGTCCAAACGAAACCTCTGGACTTCCACTTTCGTTTGATACCCATATTGTTAGGAAATTTTAAGGTATTTGGCCTCATATTTTGACAATAACTCAGTTATCGATAAATTGATCGAAATATGTCGATGTCCAAATGAAACCTGGGACCTTCACCTTTCGTTTGATACTCATATTGTAGGGAATTTTTAGGTTTTTGGGAAATCATATTTTGGCCGATAACTCAGTTATGGATAAATTTTCGAAATTTATCGAAGTCCAAATGAAACCTGGGGCCTTCCCCTTTCGTTTGATACCCATATTGAATTTTAAGGTTTTCGGGCAACCACATTTTGACCGATAACTCAGTTATCGATAAATTTATCGAAATATATCGATGTCCAAATGAAACTTGGGGCCTTCACCTTTCGTTTGATACCCATATTGTAGGGAAATTTTAAAGTTTTCGGGCAACCACATTTTGACCGATAACTCAGTTATCGATAAATTTATCGAAATATGTCGATGTCCAAATGAGACGTGGGACCTTCACCTTTCGTTTAATACCCATATTGTAGGGAAATTTTAAGGTTTTCGGGCAACCACATTTTGAGCGATAACTCAGTTATCGACAAATTGATCGAAATATGTCGATGTCCAAAAGAAACCTGCGGCTTTCGCCTTTCGTTTGATACCCATATTTTAAGGACATTTTACGGGTTTTGGGCCACTGGGGCTTAGACCGAACGAGTCACATACATACAAGCAAGCAAACAAACAAACAAACAAACAAACATACCTAATAAAAGCGTGGTAAAAATAAAAAAATAGAACAAAATAAAACAACTTTAATTTACAAGAGAATATACAGGATACCAGAAATTCTTAAGGTCCTCAATTCCCATGCTTTTCTTTGGGTTCTTCATGTCTTTGAGCCAATGCTCTTCCACAGTTTATTCTTGTTTTTGCCTACAAACTCCAAAAAAGAAATATTCATATTCATATATAAATGAAGTAATGTCTTGCCACTCCCAAGGTTAAAGCGCAGCTCTTCTCAATACTCCAAATACTATATTCCCTTAACGCTAACTCAAGACTTTTTCAATCATTCACACACGCCAGGTGACGTTAACGGCGGGCCGCACAAGCACTTTGCTCAAATTAAATGCAATGACAAATGCACTCCGTCAAATTGAAAAGGGATTTTTCGTTATTAATTATAGATGCAGCCGCGGCTCTGGGAACAGGCCACAATGAAGTTAGAATGGCACTATGCGGTGGTTGACAAGCGATCATACGTCTGTGCGCCGCGCCATTGTCACCTGGGCTGGTGTGAAGGAGATTCGCTGCATGTGAGAAAGGGTTGAGTCGCATTAACATATTCAATTTTGCTGTAGTATTCATTTTAGGCTGTCAACACTCCATTTATATTTTCAAACATACAAATTATTCATTTTTAATTTCTTTTTTGGAATTGTTGTTGCGACATATTATTATTGTTTGAATATTGATAATCATACCGACATTTGTTAAGTTTTATAGAAAAGACGACATTATTAATTTTCGGAAAACACCAGCTGTCTCTTCTTTAGAAGGATCTAAATACCAAATTCATAATTTAAGCAGTCGTATGTAAATGTTGTAGTATGAACCCTAACCCTTTGCCGATAGTTCTTAGAGAACTTCTGGTTATAAGAAACATACCTATCTGTAACTTGGGCTTTATTGGATCACTGGCATATACGCTCCTGATTTTGATGGAAATTGAGGAGTTGCGTGCAAAAAGGGCACTACTTGAGATGTGCCCTTTTTCCGAAAAAATGCTAATTAGAGAGATGGATCTATGTTTTAAGTCGCCTCCAAATTTGGATATGGGTGTTTCCAGCGTTACGTACGTTCATTGCTGGCACACTATTTTAAGTAAAAAAACCTATAGTAGGCTTTTGATCAGAATAATTTTTTTTGTCATATGCAGCCTTTGCACTCGTCGAGATGCCATATTACCACTCAAGAAGGGTTTAAATCTGGTGTTCGGACGGTCCTAAAACGTTCCTTATATTTGGGGTGATATATGATTTCCCTAAAATGCTGCGAATTGGTTAGTGCTACAAAAAATTATATATACACGATTAATAGAGGAATAAAAAAGGACTTGTGCTGCATTAACACTATCTTGCTGGAGAAGTTTTTTCTTCGGACCTTCCCGTTCGGACGTTCCAGTTTTTTTCTAAAGGAAAACATAAACTTTTTTCACACAAAAAAAAAAAATAGTGAGCTCATATTTTATTGTAATTGTTAGATTTAAGTACCCTCGTGAAGGGTGGACACCTTGCCGCGGTACGAGGGCTTAAGTCGATAGCCACAGGGCTACGCTGCCCTTGTGATCATAGCGCCACCGGTACTACATCACGAGAGAAGCCAAGCCTCTCTGGCGCGACGACTAAGATCTTCCCTCTCCCAATCCAGGGTGTTATGCGACCACGTGCCCATTGGACGTTTGCAGCCGGGAGGCAAATCGTGGCTGTAATCGAACGGAGCCTCTCTGATACCGGGCCGCCTCGGAGAGTAACTATGGCCTTACCGCGGTATGGGGCTCTGCCGCGGCGGACCACACATTCCCCTTACTCTTCCCTTGACCCTAAACTGGCCTTGCCCGGCGAGGGGTCGTACGAACAAGATGATAAATAATAACAAAAACTCTAAAACTAAAGATACAACAATGTATACTGCACAGCAGAGGAGGAAAATGCTGGAGCAAGCGAGAACGCAACGTCGGAGCACAGAGCCAACACTGCCTAATAAAATAGAACAAAAGACATATGATATCTCTATAGATTTTCTTCAAGAAGAAGTTCTTTTTATTTTTGAAGAGAAAATCTTATTAATCTTTACAAAGAGAAATCTTGCAAAAAACGTACTGATTTCTTAGGGTTCCTAACAAGAAGATTCGACTTATTAATGTTTTCAAAGGGAAAACATATTTCCGCGTAATTGTATGTGTTAATAAGACGATCTTAGGGTTCCTAACAAGAAGATTTGACTTATTAACTGATTTCCGCATAATTGTATGTGTTAATAAGATTTGACTTATTAATGTTTTCAAAGGGAAATCTTGCAGAAAACGAACTGATTTCTTAGGGTTCCTAACAAGAAGATTCGACTTATTAATGTTTTCAAAATGAAATCACATATTATTGAGAAGAAAATAAAAATTATATTTCAGAGTTCTTATATTGTCTTCGAGAACTTCAGATTATCAGATACGATTCAGTTTTAGATTTCTCTTGTATTGCCTTTACCTTACTATGTTGCCTTTTTATATTTCCTTCAAGCCATCTCACCGCACTCTTCCTTACATTGCCTTCCACACTTGCCATATTGCCTCCACCGCGAGTCGAACTAACCACATATTGAATGCTGAACACAGGTGCTTACCATCGAGCCATCGGGTACTTCTGCTTCTCAGCGTATAATTGTTCTACATGATGTCTGCTGATGATGATGCAAGATTTCCCTTTGAAAATATTAATAAGTCAAATCTTCTTGTTAGGAACCCTAAGATCGTCTTATTAACACATACAATTATGCGGAAATCTGTTAATAAGTCAAATCTTCTTGTTAGGAACCCTAAGATCGTCTTATTAACACATACAATTATGCGGAAATATGTTTTCCCTTTGAAAACATTAATAAGTCAAATCTTCTTGTTAGGAACCCTAAGATCGTCTTATTAACACATACAATTATGCGGAAATATGTTTTCCCTTTGAAACCATTAATAAGTCAAATCTTCTTGTTAGGAACCCTAAGATCGTCCTATTAACACATACAATTATGCGGAAATATGTTTTCCCTTTGAAAACATTAATAAGTCAAATCTTCTTGTTAGGAACCTTAAGATCGTCTTATTAACACATACAATTATGCGGAAATCTGTTAATAAGTCGAATCTTCTTGTTAGGAACCCTAAGATCGTCTTATTAACACATACAATTATGCGGAAATCTGTTAATAAGTCAAATCTTCTTGTTAGGAACCCTAAGATCGTCTTATTAACACATACAATTATGCGGAAATCTGTTAATAAGTCAAATCTTCTTGTTAGGAACCCTAAGATCGTCTTATTAACACATACAATTATGCGGAAATCTGTTAATAAGTCAAATCTTCTTGTTAGGAACCCTAAGATCGTCTTATTAACACATACAATTATGCGGAAATATGTTTTCCCTTTGAAAACATTAATAAGTCAAATCTTCTTGTTAGGAACCCTAAGATCGTCTTATTAACACATACAATTATGCGGACTATGTTTTCCCTTTGAAAACATTAATAAGTCAAATCTTCTTGTTAGGAACCCTAAGATCGTCTTATTAACACATACAATTATGCGGAAATATGTTTTCCCTTTGAAAACATTAATAAGTCAAATCTTCTTGTTAGGAACCCTAAGATCGTCTTATTAACACATACAATTACGCGGAAATATGTTTTCCCTTTGAAAACATTAATAAGTCGAATCTTCTTGTTAGGAACCCTAAGAAATCAGTACGTTTTCTGCAAGATTTTCCTTTGAAAACATTAATAAGTCAAATCTTATTGTTAGGGACCCTAAGATCATCTTATTAAAATAAGAAGTTTTTCTCTTTCAGCTTTTTTTAAATATTTTGACAGAAATTTCGAGAAGATTTTCTTATTAATAACACATATAAAAAGAAATCGCAAAGAAAAAAGAAGAAATTGCACTTGATAATATCAATAAGAATTTCCTCATTAAACCAAATAGATTTGCGTATGGTTTTTTTTTTCGTTTCCGCCGTCTTGACTACCCCTGAGCCTGAAAACCGTTCATAAAGACAATCTTATTAATTTTATTAGGCATTTTTGGCTCTGTGAGGACAAACTCCATTTCTTTATCAGTCGAGAGATCGACAGCGATGGCAACTACGGGTCGATTAGCTCTGGATAACAAGGAGGCAATCCCCAAAGTAAGTACCGGTACAAACACAGTGAAGCCAACAACGGCTGATGCTAAAGTCCTAGTAAGTGCCGGTACCGAAACCAAGTCTTTAACGTCTGTGGCAGTGGTCTCACGACCTGGCCCCAGAGATCCAAATAAGGGAACTACCGCGATGGCAACTACGGGTCGAAATTTACACCAAAAGACATCTCCCAGTCGCTCCGAGTAGTTGGACAAAAGCGCGGCCGCGAGGATCCTGAAGAAATATGAGGGTATTTCACAACAGACGCTATCGCCGAATGCTAGAAAGACGGTGGAGATGGCTGAAGCTATCTTACCGAACTTCCAAAGCGATTACGCGCCAAAGAAGGTTAATGGAAATCCCTTCAAACGCCAGAGATCGGACGTGGATTTAAAACCTCACCCGAAGCGGCAGCAACACGCCCCCGTAGTGGGTAAACTCAGCTTTGCTGAAGTAACTAAGGATATGATCCTCATAGGCGTCATTGACCGAGGTAACGAAAGCTGGGCCATCCCTAGGGACCAGTGGCGGTACGTCCGGAACGCTATCGGTAATGCCCTTCTCGACATTATGGATGAGTCTCCGGGTGCCACGCCGATGGGTTCTGATGCGGGATGGCACCAGGGCCGAATCAAGGTATTCGTTTGCGAGGATGCAAAAACTGTTGCACTGTACAAGGCAGCAGCTGCAAGACTGGGTGAGATCTACCAAGGGGCAAGAATCGCGGTTGTCGACTGGAAGGACATCCCGGCTCGGCCAAGGGCAAGAGCGTGGATTCCTGCTATCCCTGCTGAACCTGAGAGAATTCTCAGGATGCTGAGGATCATGAACCCGTCTCTCCCGACGCAGGACTGGGGTGTCAATCTGGTCGAGGATGCGGTAGGGCCTGACAGGCAAGTGGTCTTCACCTTGACTAAGGAAGCACTCGAGCCCCTTAAACGGTGCAATGGACGAGTGCACTACGGCATGGGTCAGATCGTGATCCACGTATACCGCGGCGATGCACAGCGCGCTGCTATTTCGGCTGCACCGGAGGGCTCGGACATCGCAGTGCCGGTAGAGGAGTCGGAGATGTCCGACTCGGAAAGTATGGTATCTGCCACGTCAAATGGCGAAGGAGCAGTGAACAGCTCGGAGATGGGAGACAGCCTGCTGGACGGGGAAGACCTCAACGTCACAGTGATAGCAGCTAGTCCTGAGCGCACCAATGCTAATACTGCCACAGTTAGTAGGATCTGGGCTACGCCAAATCGTGGTCTGAACAAATCGTCGTTGAAAGATAAGCCTTCAGACGAGGTGGAACTCGACGATACGGCGGTGGCAGGGAAGTCTGAGTGCTCTCATGTTGGTGGGGATTCAGATAAACCTGCACAACTATACCAATGGTGACGTTACAGCTGCCAGTTTAACAGTCGACAGTACCAGTCTGACGATGGCATCGGTCTATATGCCCCACGACGCCGAAGAACCTCCGCCACAGAGGGAGGTAAAAGACCTGGCGGCAAATATTTCCATGGGTCATTTTATTATCGGAACTGACGCCAATGCTCATCAAGTCCAGTGGGGAAGCTCCGATATCAATGCTAGAGGAGAGTCGTTGTTTGATTATTTGTTAACAAATAACCTGGTAGTTTGCAACGTGGGTAACGAACCTACGTTTATTACTAAAACCCGTAGGGAGGTCATAGATCTCACTATTTGCAGCGAAGGCGCTTATGAGTGGGTCAGAAAATGGCGCGTTCTCGATGAACACTCATTCTCCGACCACCGGTACGTAGAATTAGTTCTAGACTTTTCTGTTGAGCAGCCGGTTATGAAACGCAACCCACGTAACACTAACTGGCAGCTACACAATGAAATACTATCTAGGGACTTGCCAGCACTGCCCCCACAAGTCCCCTCATCAGTAGGGGATTTGGAGGATCTGGTAAAGACCTTTACAACGGCGCTCTCGAATGCCCTAGAGCAGGCTTGCCCAGTGCCAAAAACACGCGGTAAACATAGGCCGCATTAGTGGTCCTACGACCTGGACTCGCTCCGTAAATCATGTAGGACACAATTTAATAAGGCCAAGAGCCTTGGCACGGAGACTCAATGGCTCGAAAATAAAGTTAAGCTCAGGGCCTACAAAAAAGTTCTGAGGCAGGCGAAGAGAGTATCGTGGAGAAATTTCTGCACTGGGGTCGAAAATGTCGACGATACAGCGAGACTTAGACGAGTGCTCTCAAAAACTCAAACAGCTCAAGCTATTTGCGCAAACCTGACGGATCCTGGACCAGCACGGAGAGGGAAACTCTAGAGCTGCTCTTGAATACGCACTTCCCAGGGAACTTGCATGAGGAACCCCTAGCACCTACAACAAACCTGCCTGTACACATACCCATCACGGAGGAAAAGGTTAGGTGGGCGGTTAAAAGCTTCGAACCGCTCAAGGCTGCCGGGTCAGACGGGATTATTCCCGCACAACTCATAAACACGCTGGAGACATCAGCCAAATGGCTGGTATTTCTCTATACAGCCTGCCTGGCTCTTAGCTACATTCCGTGCTCCTGGAGAAGTGCCACGGTAGTGTTTATTCCTAAGGCGGGGAAGGCGTCTCATTACGAGCCCAAGGACTATAGGCCGATCAGTCTCTCATCCTTTGTGCTCAAGACCTTCGAGAGGATAATAAATGACTACCTCTCCTCTACTATTGATAGCAACCTGATCTGTAGCTATCAGCATGCATACACCAAAGGGAAATCTACAGAAACTGCGCTTCACAGCCTAGTTTCTAGTATTGAAAAATCGCTGTATGAAAAGGAGAACTGTCTTGTGGCCTTTTTAGATATTGAAGGAGCCTTCAACAACATAAGCCCTGATGCTATAAACACCGATTTAACAAGTCTGGGCATAAGCAGGTCTCTTATTGGACTTATTGATCAACTGCTAAGGGCTAGACGAATATAAGCCCTGATGCTATAAACACCGATTTAACAAGTCTGGGCATAAGCAGGTCTCTTATTGGACTTATTGATCAACTGCTAAGGGCTAGACGAATAGTTTCATCACTGGGCTCGGTTGACTTATCACGCTATGTCACAAGGGGAACGCCTCAGGGTGGTGTTCTCTCCCCGCTTCTATGGAACCTCACTGTCAACTCGATGCTGCGAGACACAAGCTGGGGGGCGGGAAGGTAGTGGCATATGCAGATGACTTAGCTATAGTATACAGGGGCAAATTCCCACAAACCCTGTGCGATTTGATGCAAGTAGCACTGAGAGAGGTCTCCTCATGGTGCTCGCGCTGCGGACTGAGCATCAACCCGGGAAAAGTAGAACTGGTTCTCTTTACCAACCGCTATAAGATACCACCGCTAATACTACCAAAACTGAATGACGTGCACCTGAACTTGACTGACAAAGCCAAGTTCTTGGGCACAGTTCTGGATAGGAAACTAACCTGGAAGGAGAATGTTCTTCAGCGCCAGAAGAAAGCGTGTATTGCACTCTACACGTGCAAAAGAGCCATTGGAAAGAAATAGGGGCTCAGCGCCAAAATATGCAAATGGATCTACACTGCAATCATTCGACCAATCATGCTCTATGGAGTTGTGGTATGGTGGCCTGCGCTGAGCAAGGCAACAAACCTTAATCTGCTAGGTAAAGTACACAGATCTTGCATGATCTGTATAAGCGGTGCGTTAAGAACAACGCCCAATGAAGCACTCCAGGCCATTCTTGGAATTTTGCCACTCGATCTGGAAGGGCACCGAGTAGCAGCAGCATCGGCTCTGCGTCTAAGGGAAACGTCCGGCTGGGGCGCAAGCACTACTGGACACGCCTGTATTTTGGGATCCTATAGCTTTCTTCCGCTGAGCACAGATCGCTGTGCGACCACAACAGTCGGAGATAGCGGTTTTAAAATCAACATTCCCAGCAGGGAAGAATGGGAGAGCACGGATCGGAGTCCCGTCACTCATGGCGGCACTTTCATTTATACTGATGGCTCGAAGTTAGACGGCAGAGTTGGGGGAGGGGTTTATTCAAAGGATCTGAACCTTGAGCTCTCCTTCAGACTACCTGATCACTGCAGTGTCTTCCAGGCTGAAGTTTCAGCAATCATGGACGCCGCGGCTTGGATAGGCCAACACACTATCAGACACGACATTTTTATATTCAGCGACAGCCAGGCGGCCATCAAATCCCTTGGCTCTTACTCGTTCAACTCTGAACTGACGCTCAGCTGTCGTCGATCTCTACAAGAGATGGCCCAACAGAATCGCGTTAACCTACATGGGTCCCGGGGCATAGGGACATTGAGGGAAATTGTAGGGCAGAAGAACTTGCGAGGCAGGGCACGACCAAGCAGGTTCTTCGCGATAAAGAGCGCTTAGGTATGCCGTTTGCCACATGCAAGCTTATGCTGAAGGAGTACACACTCCGCCAAGCCAACGAAAGATGGCTGCAATCTCCAGGATGCCGGATATCCAAAGAAACCTGGCCGAAATGGGATCATAAAAGATCAAGACAAATTTATGCCCTAAGGAGAAGAGAAATCTCCATATTAATAGGCGTATTATCTGGGCACTGCCTCATTGGTAGGCACGCAGAAAGACTTGGTGTGCCCTACCGACGATGCTGTAGGAGTTGTAAGGATGATGAGGAGGAGGAAACGGTGGAGCACCTCATCTGCACCTGCCCGGCTTTAAGTGGCGCGAGAATGCGCTTTTTGGGAGTTCCCTTCCTGGTCAGCCTACGCCAGGTCACGGAGCTGGCCATAAAGGACCTGATGGCCTTCATCAAGTCATCTAAATGGTTCGAGGAGGAGTAACGGTGTCAGTCCCGGGATTCTGCTATGTGGAGAATTCCGTTAATACCGGGATTTTCCATATGGCAGGGTCCCGGAACTGACTTTCCTAGTGTTGGTGGTATCACAACGGGCCTTTTAATACTGGCCTAGGTGTGCCTCTGCGGCAGCCACTTGAACCTAACCCTATATTTAAGTAAAAATTTAAATTACTTGCACATTATAAACACCACAATAACATACATTAGGGTGATAATAAAAACTAACACAGTTTTTTTTTTTGGTAATTAGTTAATAATTGACTGCGAGGGTTAAGTTAAAGAGCTCAATTTTTGCAGGGGTTTCTTATCAATTTGCCAACTTTTGAGGGGATAACACCCAAACATATCCAAAGTTGGAATACTAGCTTGAAGTTTTCCATACAATTATCTTGAGAAAATTTTTTCTTCATTCGTACGTCCCAGTATTTGATACACTTAAATTCGGAAATCCTGCTGACTTGGGGGAAACATTTTTTGCCACCGGGAAGACCATCAGAATCTGTGTTTGGGTGAAAAAATTTGAATGAAATTTAAAAGGTATGTATGTTTTTTTTTTAAGTTAACTTCTTAGGCAAAGATTGAGAGTAAAATTTGAGAAAAAGGATGACGATGAAACGGAAGTTATGGCACGGAAATATAAATTGTAGCCGAATTTTAGGCGTATGTTGCAGACTTTCAGGCGTAGGCGTTTTACTTATCTCTCGGGAACCGCTCAACCGATTTGGATAAAATTTTTCATTATAGATAGTATGATTCATTCTAAGATTATATGTATGGGTTTTGCCACTTGGGGCGGTTCACAGGATTGCCACTCATCTCAATTTTTTTTTAAATATTGAAATGAAAGGTATTTTCGACCGTATTCCAAATATGTATATCTCAAGATGGGTTGCCACCTAACCGCATTTTATTTATTTTTCTCTATATCTCGGGAACCGCTCGACCGATTTGGATAAAATTTCGCATTATAGGTAGTATGATTCATTCTAAGATTATATGCGTGGGTATTTCCATTTGAGGCTGTTCACAGGCTTGCCACCTATCTCGATTTTTTTTTTTAATATTAAGCAATATATGCCAATATGGGTATCAAATCATCATCATAACTATATATTATTTCTGTAAGGCCTTTTTGTGTTTGCTCCTAATTTTCTGCTCTCATTTGAAACCAATATTAATAAATAAGGTATCGTTTTAAAGGTGGGGGTTAGCTCTACATGTGAAACCATATATTAATTAGCAGATTGTTTTTGTTTAAGCGTATTTTATAAAAATTAATTTGTTTAAATAAACCATTGTGAATTCACAAAAAATTGAATTTGTACTGCAACGCTATTGTGACCGACATTCATCAGACTTCAGAGCCGTGTTGCCAGAATCGGGGATATCGCCCTTTTTCGGGGATTTTCCGTCTGCCAATGTAATTTCGAAATGGTTTGGTATTTATTTCCTTTAGAGATTATTTGCAATCAAAGTTGCAAGTTTTCATGTAGTTGTTGTAATCACATTAGGCCGTCCCTAAAAATGTCCAAAAAAGTGTTCTGCGCAGAAATGCTGAGGATTGCGTAGCCTGTGTTGGACCGGACGAGTGTTATTTTTTATAAGCAACTCGGAAATGTGTTCTGGACACAAATACCATGGATCCCTATCCGAATTGGGATCGGACCTGGGTCCTTTTTCGGGATTTTGATCATAATTTTTCACTGAAACAAAAAATTAATAAATATAGTTTAAAAAAACTAAAACTCACACTTTTAGAGAGTATTGAACTAAAAAGTTGAAAATAATTTTAAAAACCCCACACAGTAGTATTGTGGAAAAAGCGTGGTCCGCTTTGTTCCATAATCTTCGTTTTTTATTTAAATAATTTTTACCTTTTTAGTGCAATATTCTTTAAAAGCCCTTGTTTTCGCTTTTTAAACTATATGTATTTTCTACTTTTTAGTTAAATGTGTTATGAAAACATACAAACAAGCAAACATACATATGAATGTATGTAAAAGTAAAGCTAATGAAAGCGTAGTAAAGAAACTAGCATTATGTGGGAAAAGCGTCGGGCGCTCGATATACGAAAATTATGGCACAAAGCGGACCACGCTTTTTCCACAATACTACTGTGTAGGGTTTTTAAAATTATTTTCAACTTTTTAGTTCAATACTCTCTTTTTTTACTTTTTAGTCAAATATCCTATGAAATTATCGATAAATATATCGAAAAATACAGTAGTCCAAACGACTTCCACTTTCGTTTGATGCCCATATTGTTAGGAAATTTTAAGTTATTTGGCCTCACATTTTGACAATAACTCAGTTATCGATAAATTTATCGAAATAGGTCGATGTCCAAATGAAACCTGGGGCCTTCACCTTTCGTTTGATACCCATATTGTAGGGAATTTTTTAGGTTTTTGGGCAATCATATTTGGCCGATAACTCAATTATGGATACATTTTAAAAATATATCTAAGTCCAAATGAAACCTGGGGCCTTCCCCTTTCGTTTGATACCCATATTGTAGGGAAATTTTAAGGTTTTCGGGCAACCACATTTTGACCGATAACTCAGTTATCGATAAATTTATCGAAATATGTCGATGCCCAATTGAAACCTGGGGCCTTCGCCTTTCGTTTGATACCCATATTTTAAGGACATTTTACGGTTTTTGGGTAACTGGGGCTTAGACCGAATGAGTCACATACATACAAGCAAGCAAACAAACAAACAAATAAACAAACAAACAAACAAACAAGCAAACATACAAGGGAACCTAATAAAAGCGTGGTAAAAAAGCGCTCCGGGATTCGTGATCCTGCGGCCAATACACGTTTTTTGAGCCCTCTCCCATCATTTTTTAAAACTTTTTTGCAGTTGACCCCTAAAGGAAACAAATACCAATGCTTTTGGGCTATAAAATACCCAATTCATGATTTAAGCAACATCGTTTGTTTTTCCCCGCCGAGGAACAAACTCAGAGCAGCACTAAAAAAATTTGAAGAGAAATGTTTTTGAAGGTTCTAATGATAACCTGTACATTTATCGCGCCATAGTTCTTTTTAGGTGTGTTTTTCCATGCTAGAAAAAAAATTTGGCACTTTTGAAACTATTTTGGTACAAAACATAAATGTGAGTGGCAACACTGCGCTGGACTGGTAGTGGTGCAGGTCTTTGATTTTGATTAAAAAAAGACAATGGTTAATGGACATTATTTTCAAATGTTCAAATGTAGATGGCGCGCGGGCGGGTAATTGCCAGTGGTGAAAGTCTGCTAAACACCTGTTGCGAATATTTTCCTTATTCTTTCTCACAACAAGTGCAGTTGATTTTATTTGTTAATTGAAAATCTTTTATGGATGTTTCTTATTGGATCTTTTATTATACACTGGGAAATGGTGACTTAGAAATCCAACATGAAATATCCGAGGATACTATTAAAATCCACAACAATACTACGCTGATTATGATAGCTTAATTACTAAGGTTTACGGCAAAAATGAAATGAATGACAGTAACATATCAAATTTTTACTCAACAGCTATTTTATGCCAAAAAATGACGAATGCTCAACTTTTAATGAGTGTATAGTATCAAAATTATTACCCTGGGATAGTAAAGTTTATCTAAGTTGTGATACAGTCGAAAATATGAAACTAATAATGCCGAGTATTATCCACATAAACTAATTTTGAAGAAAAATGCAATCGTAATGTTGATTCGTATTCTTAATGCCAAAGAAGGACTCATAAATGGTGCCAGGATGGGCGTCAGTCATTTAGGCGAGAACGCAATCAGTTTCAATCTAATCGGTTCGGGAAAAATTGCTATAAAACCGCGAGTTAAACTAACTCCTTCAAATCCAATAGTACCATTCCAGATGACTAGGAAACAGTTTTCCTTAAAAGTAGCTTTCGCTATGACTATCAACAAAGCCCAAGGCCAAACATTTGATAAAGCCGGTTTGTATTTACCTAGCCCAGTGTTTTCACACGGACAGTTTATGTGGCATTTTCTAGAGTCAGGCGATTCCAAGATATAACTTTTTCAGCCCAAACGACATTCAAACAAAAAATTACAAATGATTTTATTTTTACGTCAAATATTGTATTTAAGGAAGTTTTGTAAAAAAATACATGTGGCCACTGGGTCATATTTATAGAAAAAATCGATTGCCTTTTATCAAATTTCCGAAAATTTTACATAAGTTTATATGACGTAAGTAAACGATTTCAAACTATTTGTTTTTTTTTGCGCAAGGCGCGCACGGGTCCACCTAGTGAAAGGTATTTTCGGTCGCATTTCAAATATGACAATTTCTAGCAGGGTTGCCAGCTAGGGTTGCCCCCAAACTGTATTTTATTTATTTTTCCTTATATCTCGGGAACCGCTTTGCCATTTTGTATTAAAATTGCCATTATTAGTAGAATTATTCATTCTAAGACTATATGCTCGCGGTTGCTACTTGGGGCGGATCAAAGATTTGTCACCTATCTATTTTTTTTTTTTTTTTAATATTGAGCAAGTTATGCCCATATGGGTATCCATTATGATGAGATCCGGCATCATATTACCTTGCCGTTTGATCTGCAGAATCATAAGCGGGCTCTAACCGACATCCACACCGAGTCGGTAGATACTTTTGTCGGATCTCTACCTGTGAACCCCGTTCTGAACAGTCCTCCACCGGATATTGCTGAAGAAGAACGCACCTTACCAAGGGAGACAAGAGTTACCTTGGCACAGCTTAGGTCTGGATATAGTGTAAGGTTAAACTCCTACTTGTCCAGACTTAATGACACAATCTCAAACACATGCCCTGCATGTGGTAGGACCCCCCATGATACTCTACATCTCTTCAATTGTTCATTTGAACCTACTCTTCTAACCCCTCTGTCCCTCTGGACAAACCCTGTTGAAACTGCACGTTTCCTTGGACTCCCCTTAGAAGAGCTTGAGCTTGATGAAGATCTTCGGAATGATCATACACTCTAGACAGGGCAATGCATTGTTAACAACAACAACAACAACAACATACGGGTATCCATTAAAAGGTAATTGCGATCGTGTTCCAAATATTTAAATTTGAAGCAGACTTGCCACCTAGTCTTCCTATAACTCTTCGTACAACTCTCTTTACATCTCCCTACCGTTTGCTCTTCATTGCCCTCTTTCCTTCTACCACGCCCCTCTTCCTCTATAACCCATTCGTATTGGTCTAGTCTAATCTACACTACCATGCCATCGTACACCTTTGTTCTTTTTGCCTCACCACATGTCCACTTGCCTTATTGCCTTCACCGCGAATCGAACTAAGAATTATTAACTGCTGAACGGAGATCTCTACCATGATGCTGTCGTGTACTTGTGCTTGGTAGCGTCGAATTACACATTTGAAGGAGGCATACCTGAATTTGAATTAATAAGGGATCTTTTAAAAATAAATAGTTTTCCTTTTCAATAAATTCAATATGAATCTAGTGAAAACAAGAGGATGTTCTGATTAATTTACTTTAAACAGACTTTCTCATAAAAACAAGCAGATTTCATAAATAAGAAGCTAACTCCTTCTTTTTAGCCAATTTCCTTTTCAATAAATTTGAGAAGAAATTCAAGCTAAAATCTAGAAGATTTCCTAGCACAAATTTCTTCAAATTTGTCCCCACTCGCTCTCCCCGGCCAAAAAGCTTTTTTAGACGTCGATCTCTTGGATTATAGGTGAACTTTTTGGCTCTGTGTACCCATGTACCAAATTTTAAGGAAAACGCACCATATATAAGATTTTTCGAATGGATCGTTTCCCTGGTCCATTTCCCGGAAGTAAGTTATTGTGAATCTAAACCATTATCGAATACATCTTATTCATATTTCGTTATTTCTGAACCTAAGAAGTTAACTAATTTCACGTGTACTGGCTACACGCGGTTTTTTACTAAAAAGTTTATTTTGCGTCCGAACACTTCAAAAAAACACTTCTTTTGCATTCACTTTATATATGATTTGCAGTAGTTTTCCAGATGTATCTATTATAAGTTAAGTCGGTCCTAACTTATTGCTAGATACTTGTAAAAGTAATTTTTTGCCAGACGCTTTTGTAGGAAAGTCGCAGATGTATTTCAAAAGTTATAACTACTCAGCTACAAAAAAATAGAATCCTTTACAAGGATGTTGAAAAAACTTCTTAAGAAAATATCTTATATATGGTGCGTTTTACTTAAAATTTGGTACATGGGTAGAATTAGGCCTAAATTAACAGGGGCCAATACGAATGGGATATAGAGGAAGAGGGGCGTGATATAAGGAAATAGGGCAATGAAGAGCAAAAGGGAGGGAGATAGGAAAGAGAGTTGTACGAAGAAAGATAGGAAGACTAGGTGGAAAGCCTGCTTGAAATTTAAATATTTGGAACACGGTCGCAAATACCTTTCACTTGATACCCATATAGGCATACCTTGCTCAATATTAAAAAAAAAAAAATAGATAGGTGGCAACCCTTTGAACCGCCGCAAGTGGCAACCGCCATGTATATAGTGTTAGAATGAATCATACTTCTAATAATGCCAAATTTAATACAAAACGGCAAAGCGGTTCCCGAGATGTAAGGAATAAGGAAAAATAAATAAAATACGGTTTGGGGGCAACCCTAGCTGGCAACCCTGCTAGAAATTGTCATATTTAAAATGCGGCCAAGAATACCTTTCATTAGATACCCATATTGGCATATATCTCAATATTTAAAAAAAAAAATTGAGATAGGTGGCAATCCTGTGAACAGCCTCATACTATTTATAATGCGAAACTTTATCCAAATCGGTGGAGCGGTTCCCGAGATATAGGGAAAAATATATAAAATGCGGTTAGGTGGAAACCCTAGGTGGCAACCCTGCTTGAGATTTACATATTTGGAATACGGTCGAGAATACTTTTCATTTGATACCCATATTGGCATATATCTCAATATTTAAAAAAAAAATTGGGATAGGTGGCAATCCTGTGAACAGCCTCATACTATTTATAATGCGAAACTTTATCCAAATCAGTGGAGCGGTTCCCGAGATATAGGGAAAAATATATAAAATGCGGTTAGGTGGAAACCCTAGGTGGCAACCCTGCTTGAGATTTACATATTTGGAATACGGTCGAAAATACCTTTCATTTGATACCAATATTGGCATATCTTGCTCAATATTAAAAAAAATTGAGATAAGTGGCAACCCTGTGAACTGCCCCAAGTGGCAACAACCACGCATATAATCTAAGAACGAATCATCCTATCTATAATGCCAAATTTTATCCAAATCGGTTGAGCAGTTCCCGAGATATAAGAAAAACGCCTAAGCCTGAAAGTCTGCAACATACGCCTGAAATTCGGCTACAATTGCTATTTCCGTGCCATAACTTTCGTTTCATCGTCATCCATTTTCTCAAATTTTACTCTCAATCAAAACTTCGTATCGCCGCCTAAGAAGTTAACTTCAAAAAATCATTGATGATAGTAGGAGACACCTAAGTTTTCCAATATCTATCAAATTTTGCAAGGTGATATGTGACATACGTGCCTACATGATGGTATCAAATTTCATTTTAAAATTTTTCTCTTTTATTGGCACATTTTCGGAAACACCCATATGATAAACTGGTTCTTTAAACCTTGAGCTCTGTATGAGTACTTTACAATGTTTCAAAGATTTAAAACGCGAATATCTCAAAAGAAGAACTTACTTACTTAAAATAGCCTTTAACCGCCTAGGCGATTTTGGCCATCCAACATGTTACGCCAGTCGGTTCTTTTTTGAGCCAACTGGCGCCAATTAGAGACACCGCGTGCTCGCAGGTCTGCCTCTACTTGGTCCTGCCATCGAAGTGGTGGTCTCCCTCTTCCTCTACTTCCACCGGCGGGCGCCGATAAAAATACCTTCTGGGCCGGAGAGTCTTCGTTCATTCGCACCACGTGTCCTTGCCAGCGGAGCCGCTGGGTTTCAATTCGCTGAACTATGTCTACGTCTGCGTAAAGCTCTATATTTTCTTCGGTACTCGCCGTCGCCAACTTTTAGGGTCCATAAATCTTTCGAAGAATTTTTCTCTCGAATACCCCCAAAGCCGCCTCATCAGATTCTGTCAGTGTCCATGCTTCTGCACCATATAGCGGACGGGTACGATGAGTTACTTATAGAGTGGTGTTTTTGTTCGTCGAGATAGAACTTTACTGCTAATTTGCCTATTCAGCCCAAAGTAGCATTTGTTTCGATGGATTTCCAGGCCTACTTTGTCGTTGGTATTAATGCTGCTTCCCAGGTATACAAAGTCCCTTACTATCTCGAAATTATTGCTGCCAACAGTGGCGTGGTTGCCAAGACGCGAATGCGCTGACTCTTTGAATGATGCCAGCAGGTACTTCGTTTTACCTTTGTTCACCACCAAACCCATTTTTTCCGCTTCTTTTTCTAATTTGGAGTACGCAGAAGGTACGGCGCGGTTGTTGAGGCCAATAATGTCGATGTCGTCGGCATACGCCAAGAGTTGTACGCTCTTGTAATATATTGTTCCAGCGCGATTAAGTTCTGTAGCTTGAATTATTTTCTCCAACATCAAATTAAAGAAATCGCACGATAGGGGGTCGCCTTGCCTGAAACCTCGAAACTATGAACGGCTCCTTTCCAATTCTGGTCGAGCTGGTGGTGTTGCTCAGCGTCATTTTGCAGAGCTGTATAAGTTTTGCTGGGAAACCAAGATCAGACATAGCGGCATATAGGCAACTCCATTTCGTGCTGTCGAAGGCGGTTTTAAAATCAACAAAGAGATAGTGAGTGTCGATCCTTTTCTCACAGTTTTTTTTTTGGCGTATTGTAAAAATCTGGTCGATGGTAGATTTGCCAGGTTTGAAGCCACACTGATAAGGTCCAATCAGTCGGTTTACGTCAGGCTTCAATCTTTCGCACAGTACGCTTGATAGGACCTTATATTGGTCGCCGTTGTCATTTTTACAGGTTCATTCGTCGGGTTTTTTTATAAAATTTTCGGACGTTGCTTCTGCTGGCTAGCATTTCAAGCTCTTCGATTTCACGCTTTTCCGCTTCCCCCTTCTTCGCACGAAAAAGACTGCGTCTTTGCACTCTCTGTCATGTTCCCACTGTTAATGCACTCCGTTGGGTTGAATTGTGCTCTCAGAGAGCAGGTGTGCGAGTCGTTCTGCGAAATCATTGGCTGCCTGTTGTGACTGCAGTTTTTCGACGTCCAGCTTTCCTTGTGTTTTTTGTGGCGCCTGTTTTGTTGTACTTAGGCGGGTACGAATCTTGGCTGCTACCAAGTAGTGATCGGAGTCGATGTTCGGGCCCCTCATCGTACGTACGTCCATAACGCTGTTAGCGTGCTGTCTGTCTATAACAAAGTGATCGATCTGGTTGCGTGTTTTCTGATCTGGCTATCGCATGTGACTTGATGGATCTTTTTATGCTTGAACCTGGTGCTGGATACGACCATGTTTCGTAAGAAGAACTGCGTACATGAAATTTCCCGGACACCCTAAATATCTTGAGTTAGGGGTCAAAAACTGATTTTTCGCACCTTTGCACACTTGTGCGGAAGTTCTTCTTATCTCATTGAGATCTACCAGAAAAAGGCTATCTCGTCCCAGACATTTTTTCGTGTTGCACAGTGTAATCGTTCTATTTTATTTTACTTCCGAAAATGTTTAATAAAATCTTGTTTTTATTAAAAGCATAAACTGTGGTAAACTTTTGATTTTTACAAAAAATACGCAATGCACTGATCCAGTAATCAAGCGGTCTTTGCGGTTATCGTCGTAAAATTTCTGAAAAGTTTGGGGTCTATCACTGCCCAAATATCATTATGAACCAGTTACTCCAGAATCAGTTCTTTAAAGTATTGATCGTGTGGCTGATTGTTATTTGGACTTAGTAGTGCAGCCTGAGACCTGACCCGGGTAGAAAATAATCTAGGAAAATCAATTCTTAATCTAGGCGCTGGCTAGATTTTCCTACAATAGACAATTCTACCCTGGGCTTGCCAGGGCTCCGGATTGGAAAGCGTATGTTTTAAAATTTACGGGCAATTTATGAATTATTCTGTAAGGGGGCTGCGTAGTTTTCTTGTATGACCTATACCTACCGAGAGGTATCATCATAGTTCAGTAAGTAGGTAGGTATATAAGTAGGAAGTTAATAAGAGAACGTCGAGCCCCAATACGTTTGTATATATGTAGGTATGTCCGTCACTTTTTAAATAGCTCTTAAATGCATATCGTGTTTTGCACTTCTTTGATACAAAATTAGTGCTAATACTTGTTCGCAGGAGAAGCTAATGAATGATATGCAACATGCAACATCGTTCAGTCGTCCAAAAATCCTCGCACACAAATGTTTGTAAGGAATAACTAAATACGGCTAAACGTTTGGTTTCTCCCCATTTACTTTTGCAAAACTTACAAGTGTCAAACTGATAATGGTCGTCATTGGCAGCTAGGAAAAAAGAGACGTTTGATAGAACTTTCGCATTAACCCCAGAGCATATTGCATTGCGTGTCGATTTATGAACTTTTGTCCCTCTGCGGTAAGGCATGAGTTAGTCACATGAACATGATGAAAATTAAAATTTCTATGTTTTTGCAACAAGAGTAAATATTTATGCATGGTTGTGTGCCAATTTATAGGCATGTGAGTACATAGCTGAATTTTAATTCATTCATGCAGTAGCCTTCCGGCTTGCGATCACCATCGCATGTCCAGTGAAGCGTTCACCCGCAATAAGTGCATTGAATTTACCGTTGCTTTCCAAATCTATCTATGTGGGTATATGCCTACATATGTATGTATGTTGCCTATCGCACAAACAAATCGTATTGCGTACGAAAAATATTGGAACGCGTGCCGTAATTTCGAGCTCATTGAGGCACTCAAATCGAGAACCAAATCGAGCGAAAGCGCAGCAACAACCCAAATGAGACGATATGGTCATCACTTTCTTCGTTCACGACATGAGTGCTTGTCATAGGTGCTGCTTTAGCTGAATATTTTTGCACACATGCTGCAATCGACTCCGTGAAGCACAGTGTGTCATAATCAATATTAATTGACGGTCAACAGCTTAAAATCAGGCATAGGCATAGTTTGGTTCAAGCACTCATACGGCTTCAAAGCTATCGCCCTCTACCTTAGATACAAACCGATATGCGCAATTAAAGATACAGATTCCGACATAGTTGGATCGATTTGCAGGAACGCCTTCCTTTTGAATCGGCCGAGCACACATACATACATACGGCCCAAGTATTACGTCAGCAGATTTTTTACAATTATTTACCCCTCCACCCCCCTTGTCATCGAAAATAAGCAAATCGGATTGGGGGAGGGCCATTCTTTCGTAAACATTATGTGTTGTTTTTTTATTATAATTTTACAACAAGACAATAGATTTAGGATATATATCAGATTTACTGATTCAATATAGAGAAAGGAACAAAAATATTATAATCTTATGAGCATAAAAAACTTATTTTAAATTGAATTCAAATTAACAGTCTTCAGTCCATGAAGCGAGAGTCCATGATTCTAAGTTTTCGACTACATTGGATTGGATTTCTGCTCAATATTATGAATCTGTTCACTTTCATCGGATTTTGGAATGTCCAACTCATTCTCATCAAGCCATTCAACATCATGGTGCTCTAAGTTTTGAATAATGCACATCAGTTCATTAACACGACGAGCGGCGACTATTACAGGTCTAACTTTCCTGTCAGTGTTCTTGTTTATTTTTTTATGGATATTTTCAAAGTGACGATTTAGTGACTTGATGGAAGCATGATGAAGACCACATGTTTTGCATGTACGACTTGATAGTCTCAATTTTTCCGTCCGACAATAATAATCGTAGGGCAATTGCAGAAAATCTTTGAGTGAGGCACTTAAGCCTAGAGCTAAATTGACTGGAAGATTAAGAAATTGCCCTTCTGCATCTAAAACCAAGTCATCAACTGTTTATAAGTATTAGCATAAGTATTAGCAGTTGCTTTCCACTTCTGTGCAATACCAACAATGACTGTGGGGAAAAGTAGGCATCGAAATACCAACTCATATTTCGATAAACTCGATAGTTCCATAATTTCTAACTCTAAATAGCAGATTCATCATGGATGAAAAAGGAAGCCCGCTGAACAAAATTAGACACATTTGTATCCTCTTTTTTGGGGATAGCGCTTCAATTCAATAATTTTTCACGAAATTATCAGAAGATGGTTAGCAGGGTAACTACTGATGACGTAATCATCATCTATACTCCCCCACCCCCCATGTCATCGAAAATAAGCAAACCAAAAACCCCCCGCCCCCCAATAGTGATGACGTAAAACTTGAACGGTCCCATATATATATGTGTGAGAATTAGTACACGCTATTTACCAACTCCTCACAGTACGGAAGGTAGTCTGTCACTTCTCCCGGTTTCAATATTTTAGACGACGGTGCAAAGATTATTTTTTTTTTTTAATTTAAAAAGTTTATTTCGAATTTTTCACAAAATTGTCTGTAAATTTTTCCGAAATCGGAAAGGAGTTCATTTCATGTTAAGAAATTTGTATGAGAGGTTAACGCGACTTCGTTATGAATTTTTCGAAACAAAACGGTAGTTAAAATCAAGATAAAATAATTTGAAAGGGTGTCGGCAGACAATCCACTCAGATTCAAAGTACTATTATATAACTTTTTAAGTGGTTAGGTATCTGATAAACACAATTTTTTCAATTCTGCTTTACGAAATGATTATTAAGTTTTTAAGTAAAGTCTAAAGACTATCGAATTCCGTTAGAAAATTCAGATATCTTATTTTTTCCACTAATATTATCTACTTTCTTAACCACTGTGCACTAAGGGAATACCCATCAACTCATTCTTTAATTAGCTCTGTTTGTTCATATGTACGTATGTATGTCAGAAGAGGATAGAAAGGTGTAGATAAAGCGCAATTACATGCGATTATCGCGAAAATGTTCGAAATTGTGAAATGTATAATTTACAGTTAGGTAGACCATTGACGCGCAGCGATTTTAGGCTTAAGATAGCGTTGCTCGTATAAGATCTTGCTGCCAACTGACGAAATGAAATTAGGGCGCAATGCACCCTAATTCAGTGGTATGTATAGGTAGTTTGGTTTCTGTGTTGTTGGTGTTTTTTTTTTGCATTTCACCACCTTTCTCCATCATCAACACTCTTGTTTGACTGATTGGCTATTGGTCAATATTTTATGGCAACAAACTGCATGCCCGTTATGATAAACAAATATAGCAAACAGCAACAAAGAAAATAATAAACAATTCAGAAACCTTTCATACCTACTAGTTTTTTTATAAACTACTGACATTCTAAATGGATGGCGGAGAGATAGAATTAACGCAGCTGCGACTTTCCTCGAAGAGGGTGTGTGTCAAACCATAAAAATGTTGTTAAACATGAGCACAAAGTAGACGAAATTGATTTGCAAATTACTCTGAATGAACACCTTAAATGACAATGCCAATGAAAACAAAAAGGCAAAATGCGCAACAACAATGGACATAAGCATACAAAGAGAGACATGCATACAGTGGGAAAGCTGTCGAGAAAATGGATAATAAAATACGCAAACTGATTGCTGTGATGCGTTGTTTGTAGAAAAGTCGATAAACATATGAACCCAGTTTTATGAAACTTATAGGTACCTAAAGCTAAATGCAGTGATGGGCCATAGAATAGCAACTTTATTTCAGGGTTGCAAACCACTGCAAAAATCAGTGCGGCTCAGTGTTGTTTTTCGAACCAGTCTGATCACACTTGGACCGGTACAAAAATCGGTTCCTGAATCTCTCTGAGTAGTAGATAGGTTCACACTGGTAAACAGAGTCAAAAGTACATACAAGGTTAAAAATTTGAACCTAAATTTTATCTAAACATTTTTGGACTCCATATTTGACCAAACCAAATTTGGATTCAAATTCAATCTAGACCAGTTTTCATGAAATTTGGCTAGATGAATCGGGTTTCAATTATAAACCAGAAATGTTTTAACAATTTTTTAAAGATAAAATAAATTGTTTGTCCGTTGGCGGGAATTCGAACCAAGACTCCCCACATTATGCCGGTCTTCTCTACCACTGAGCTACATCGCAAACATAAATGTTGGTGGCAAAATTCAATTTTGAATAAGCTTTCAAAAATAAATTTTAATTTTCAAACCCAAAAGTTTAAATTTTTGACCGAAAAGTTTTATTTTGCAAACCAAAAAGTTTTAATTTTTAACCGAAAAATTTTAATTTTCAAACCAAAAAGTTTTAATTTTAAACCGAAAAGTTTTAAGAATAAAATAAAATTAAAAAAATGTGGCAGCTGACAGGATTCGAACGAAAACGCTCAGGAGTCACAGCCGACTGCTCTACAAAACCATAGAGAATTTCCACCGTTTCGACTACCCTTTTGCCCAAAAACTGACCATGAAGACAATCTTATTAATTTTATTAATTACGGAATCGATGAATGTTCTGGCAAAACTCGATTTTTCAGGAGAGGCTTTTTAAAATACACTATCGGAAAACAACAATTGTATGACATACGAAAAAATGCAGGGAATGGTTTTGAGGGTTCAAACCCCCCATATTGGCTCTCAACGACTGAATTTTTTCATAAAAGCTGTTAAAAGTCACAACCTTCGGAGCATCCAAAAGTTCAAAACCCCCCCTATAGAAAATTCCTGCGCACGGGCCTGCATTGTGATATATAAAAAATCTTCACTTTTATTGCACATTACTGTATAGGTATATCTACTACCAATTCCTAACCAATTTCACACTCTAGTGAGAAATTTAACAAGCGCGTTTAAAGTTAACTCCAGGGGAGAAATGAATTCGTTGGTCTATACAATTTTTATTTTGCTGTTTTAAGTATAGAATTCTATACAAGAATCACTCCCTACATTAATTGAAGACGTGCATGGATGAAGGTTGTTGTTGTTGTTGTAGCGAGGTGTAGCCCTGCCTAAATGTCAGACAGGGTCACCTCGAGTGTATTGCTCTTGGCCGGGTCGATATAAGAAAACGGCCCGGGTCGTTTCGGCACGATGGGTACAGCACAAGTACTGGTACCGTTCTCGTAGAACCGACAATACAAGAAATTTGTCGTGTAGGCTATGTAGGTCATTTAGCGTTACCCAGGGTGCACCAACTGGGAGGCGACCTACTTTTACACCCCTTGTGTAATTTCGCACTTAATAAGTAATTTTCGCTCTTCTACTTATGCATGATTCGAAAGTTGTTATGCCTACAAATATTTCCTAGTAATAAAACAGCTGTACCTACATACACATTAGAGCGTATCACCAAAAAAAGTCGGCCGTAACTCTCCTCATATTAAGCGTTTTTGAAAAACTTTAAAAAAAAAATTTTTTTCTGGCATATGATATTTCTTCATATCTTTGGCATTTGTTGTCGGATTTTAAGGTGTGACACATCAATTTTTTTGTCTCAAAGAGGAGGTTTTTCTTAAGAAAGTTCATTGAGCTGATGCGTTTTGTTGTGGTACCTACCATATCTTAGTTTCTACTACCCTAATATAACGACCTAATGTCACTTAATTGAAGACCGTAAAAGATGGTTTACGTAAGTTTGTAAAAATCTGATCACCGTAATGAACTTTCCTAAAAAATCATATTTTCACGATATAGCTAGCGCCAAATGTTTTTATACATTTCAAACTTGCAAGTACGATTTATCAAAATCACTTTTTTATTATAATTGTAATTTTCCGAATCGGATGTAAGCAATTTTAACTATGACTGCGCCTGAATGTAGGCCATGTTTTCAAACTCATTTCGAATAAGAGAAACCCGGATATTCGAAATTTCACTGGCATTGACATACAGATGGCGCTAAAGTGAAACTGTGTTATTGGCGAAAGAGTGAAACTGTACCATTGATACATACCCTTATAGCAATAAGGACTAAACTTAAGATAGGAGATGTTAATTGGGACTTTTGCAAATAAAGTAATATTTTGGATTTTTTCGTATTTTCCTGAACGATGGTGAAAATTTCAAATCCCCAGCTCAACGATTATCCGTCCAAATATGCTCAGTAATAGTTTTTTTTTTTTTGTTATTGGATAGACCTTTTGTTCGGCATATGTTATTCGCCCTTTAAGGCCGAAGGCCGAAGCCGTAGCCAAATATAAAATACTAGCCAAATAGGCCGCATACCGAAGCTTGGCCGAACCTTCGGTCGGACACTAATACATAGTTATGATCAATATTAATACGACAATACAACCAAGTTGGAACTTTTTTGTGCAACAAATTAGCCATGGTATTTTTCTAAATGTTATTTCGTCTAACTAGATTACTTTTGACGAACAACATATAACACAGCACATCTGGGTTATTCACAAGCTGCCACCAGCTTTAAGAAAGATACCGTGGCTACTTTTCATTAAATGTGCTCTCTAGAAAATAATAAATTAAACTAGTGATCATTTGATTAATAACACTAGTTTGCAGCCAAAAAATACCAAGAGATTCATTACGTATAGGTGAAGTGACACTGGTATGCTGAGCTGTGAACATATTTTAAAAAAAAATTTTATGGGCTGGTTTCCGAGATATTGGTAAATTTGTGTGTTTTCAAATATCACTTCATTCAAAAATTTTTTTCGCCAATGTTACAAAAGCGGTGGACGTAAACGATACCTCGTTCGGAAAGAAATAAAATTAAAATACGCTTCTAACGACGTATAATATGTAGGGGTGGACCAAACCATCCAAAAAGTGCCAATTCACCTATAAACATGACTTTCTTGGTATTTTTTCATAGTGGTGTAGCGGTTAAGTGTTCGGCCTTCTACACCAAGTCGTGGCGGTTCGATGCCCGGCAAAAGTAACATCAAAATTATTTAGAAAAAGAATTTTTCTAAAACGGGGTCGCCCCTCGGCAGTAGTTTGGCAAACTCTCCGGGTGTATTTCTGCCATGAGAAGCTTCTCAGCAAAAATTCACAAGTTGGAAAGACAAGCTCGGCTAAAAATCTCGTTAGAGGTTATGATGATAACCTGTAGGTATATCGCCGCCATTAGTTTTTTTTTTTTTTTTTATTATTTGTAAGCCAGTGTAATGTGTATATGACACTAAGGCAGTCCGCAGACGAGGCGGATCGTCAGAGACGCGTACTTGTCACAGTAATGGACGTACATTTTTTCTCCTATTCTGTAAATTTTGAAAAATTTTCTATTTTTTCTTTAAAAATAAACAATTAATTTAATTGAAAAAAGAAAGCAAAGCCACGGCACACAAAAATCGAAAACGAAAAATGTAAACAAATGCTTATTCTTCCTCTTTTCTAAGCGTACGACGCCTGGCGACCAGCATTGTCATACGCTGAGCAGCATGTAGCTTTCATGCTTTGCCACTTTCGTGCAGCTGCCGATTCGTGTGCAGCTCTTCATGCAAATATACGTGTTCAGCAACAAAGCGTACAAACATCGGATGTAGCATCTAACACGCGTCTATGACGATTCGCTCCGTATGCGGACACGCTAAGTTTTTTCTTTCTATTTTTCCAGTTTTTATTTCTTTGAAATACTGACGAAAAACAAATAACAAAAACAATTTCGCAGTAATTGGGAAAGGGACAGACACTGCCCTGAAAGTCAGTTGGATTCACTTTAATTTGAGAGCTTAACGAAAGTCAAATTAGAAATAAAAAATTTATTATTTTGAAAATTTTATTTTGATGGCAATGGTTAGGTTGTTTGTTTGGTGTGGCGAGTCCAACATACGTACATACATATATGACTACAACTAGCTCTACTGCGCCGTTTTGATATCATGTCAAAAAGAAAGCTGGAAAAATCTCAACCGTGGTGGTTCCCCAGTCCCACTATATCCTGAGCTCAAACATTTTTAGAAGCTCGCTGAGGCTAGTGTCACTAAGCTCAGAGATGCTTCCAAGAATGTGTATCCTTATAAATTTAATCCTGATCCAGCAGTGCCCTGAACAATCGCATAGCAGGCACCATGCCATCTCTTTCGCCACCGGAAGGTTGCAACAGTTACACGAGGTATTGTGCCATTTGAAACATCTTCAAATTGCCAAAATTTCAACCTTCGACATTAATTTATCCAATCGACGACATACAATACTTACATATGTATGGGATCAGATACTTCGGAGAAAGAGCAAAAAAATAAAAATCAATCTGTAATTATTATTTCCTGAACGAAAAATAAAAATCATAGGAAAATGATTACGCAGGATTCAAAATTCAAAAATCGAAAATAGTAATTATGGCTGAGTAAAATCGAAAATAATAATTATGGTTGAGTAAAATTTATAAAAATTATAGATAATGATTATGGCTGAGGAAAATGATAAAAATGAAGAAGTAATAATTATACTTGAGTAAAAATTATTAAAATCAATTCATAATAATTATCCGTGATCAAAAACATTTAAATTGTAAAATAATTATTATTTATGGTTAATATCATTAAAATCATGATTTAGTTATTACTGCCGATCGAAAAGTTAAAATTAAAAAAAATAATAATTAACCTTGATCCAAAAAATATAAATTGAACAATAATAATTAAATTCCGATTTTTATTATTTCACTCATAATGATTACCGTCTCAAAAATTTTATTGATAAACGAAACAAAATCAAAAGTTTTTTTTAGTCTATTGATAAATTTAACGTTAATTTTCAGCTCTGGTTCCAACATTCTAGTTTGCTCAAAGGTTTCTCTACCTAGTTTGTTTTTTATTACATAATTTAAGCGTTTCGTGACACGAGGAGCTCAGATGATTTAAACATGACATCAGGCAATATAGCTACAAAGTCAATATTGCATATACATTAGGGTGGTCCTTATAATCAAATGTAGAATTTTTTCCAGTCTCACCCCCTAGATCGGTTGCACCACGGTCAACTATATCGCACAAAAAATTGTATTCCGATTGGATATGGTTTAGGTGTGTCGAATGGGGATCAATGTTCAGATTGCTCTATGGAGACACAAAAATAAAAGTGATTTTTCTTTTTATCTAATACTAGAGATCGGTAGTTTCGCTTCTTTCTTGCCAATTATTAAATAATTATTCCTGAAAAAGCGTTTCTTGAACAAAAATAGCATCGAATTCAGCAGCTTTTTGACATTTAATTGAGAGAGAGAGCGCCAATTCGCTGCAAGTTATTGCTGGAGATTTTTTGTTCAGCAGAAACTAGTAAGAAGGAACAGCTGATCGGTGACATAGCAAAACAACAACAAAAAATTTTAAGTCAAATTGTTAGCCAATCAGAAACGTTTTGTCTGCAATTTCGGCGAAAAATTAGCAGAAATGAGATTTTGACAGCTTTTTAGAAGACTATTCTGCTGACAGTTCTTTGCTGGATTTTTCAAGAAAAATACCTGGTATCACTATGGCTGTAGACATCACTTGCAAGAGGGGGGGGGGGGGGGCATTTTACTACCCCTGCGACACTCCTAAGGTGTTTCCAATCGGAACCAAATTTTGTATGTGACATCTCCGGCCATAGAGCTATGGATTTTCAGTATTAGATAAAATAATTATTTTTATTTTTTGAGTCTCTATGGGATACACAGATACACATAGTGCTATCCATTTCGGGTATTAGATAAAAAGAAAAATCACTTTTATTTTTCGTGTGTTACCCCTCTACGACGCGCCTATACCATCTCCAATCGGAATAAACATTTTTGTGTGATATCTTCGGCTATATTACTCTCGCCCCTAATATACAGACATTCCTATATGGTAATACCTATGTTTGTTTGTTTGTGTTCCTACTATGTACGCGTGTGCCCATATGCCCATTTGTGAGTGCGATGGTGACAGTGACGGCTACAGCATTGATGGTTGCTGCATTGTGAAAACTTCAACTTCCGCCAATGGGTGCCAAATGTGCGCACGCTGGAATGCGGTGCTTACACATGCACCTACACACACATCCAAAAAAGCAAACGTGCTGTCGCGGAGTTCATTGCCATTTCAACGTCAAACTGTCGTCAGTTGGTTGAACCACGCACTTGACGGAATCCCTCATATGTCTTTTGTTTTCTGTTTAAAGTTTTTTGTTTGGCTATTGGTTTGTTTACCATACAAATTTCTATCTTATTGTTGATCCTGCTGTTGCCTGTTGCTATCTAACGAATTATCACATTTTTTGCAATATTCAGAGTTCAATGACTTCAACGGTCAAAGGCTAGCGGCTGCCGCTACTCATACCCACAACAACAAATCGAAACATAACTGAACAATTACATAATAGATTATGGCAGGTAGATATAAATAAAAACGTACGTAGATATTTACGTATACAATTTTGCATGTAGAACGCCAGCTTAAACGTACTTAAACTTTAGGTGAGCTGAGCATTCCTTGACACAGCATAGCACCAAAAATAATATAGAGATGATCACAGAAGAGCTCCCGAATGGTACATGTATAACATACTTTTGATACATCTCTTTTTGAAAAGGTGCTGGCAAATAGACATCTCCAAGGCCATACATACCTTCCCGCTTAAACTTTTGTTCTTTACAAGTTGAAATATAAAGTAAATGAGCTTCTTAAGACCTGGAATTTGTGAAATCACTATATACTGCTACGTACAATAGGGTGATCCTTATTTGTAGGGAGACAGTGATATCATCAGATTTGCAAGGCTCAGGCCCTAAATCGATAGTAATATAGCCGAAGATATCACACACAAATTATTGTCGCGATTGAAAAGGTTGATGCGTATCGCACGATGGTCAAAGTTCAGAGTTCCCTATGGAGACTCAAAAAATTAAAACAATTTTTCTTTTTTATCTAATACTCAGAATCGATAGCACTATGGTCGGAGATATTACATTCAAAGAGGGGTTAAAGTTCACACAACTTTGGCGTTTTCAGTCGGAACCAATATATCCGAACATAGTGCTATCTATTTAGAGCAGTAGTCGGCACGGAGAGAGCGCTTGCTATGTTAAAGCATTGGAGTTTTCCTCCCAGGAAAGTAATTGGCGGCCTTTAATTTAGAGTATAAAATAAAAAGAAAAATTTTATTTTTTAGTCTCCATGGGGAAATCTGTACTTTGACCTAATGCGACACGCCTAAACCATCTCTATTCGGCATACAACTTTATGTGAGATGTAGTTGAGCGTGGTGCAACATATCTAGGGGGTGAGACTGGACAAAAATGCAATAATTGTACATTTGATCTTAAGGACCACTTTAATATTCTACATATCTATAGAAATGTGCGTGTGACTTTCCAACACGTCAAAAATAGCTAAATGACTAAACCTGTTTGTAAAAGAATAGATGAGTATCGTAAAAGTTTTCTGCATTTTTTATGGGCACGTATTGGGTCTTGTCACTTCTATTAAATATGCCAAACACATTACTTGGACGGATATATTTGTGACTTAGGAGAATTGACAAATAACGTGAAATTGAATAGCTTATCGGTGTGCAATAGTGTGTCCCGAAAATATTTTTTTAACGCAACACCTCTTAAAACTTGCCTTGTTGATAGCAGATTATATATAATTTAAGGGCTCTACCGATCTTCAAAGAATACAAATATTGTTGTAAAAATGTAAATTCACTAAACTTAACCTTCAATAGAGCCCTCGAAATGGCACTGAATTCTATTTTCTTTACCTTTCTCGTAATCTGTATTAAATTACACACATTTTGACAGCTCTTGCGATATCGTATCTCGAAGAGGGTGATTCCACTATCATTATCGAAATTTTCATTTTGTATTTTTTCTCCTTGCTGAAATTTCTAATTTATAGAAACATCATGTAACATATATCAGCGAAGAGTGGTCCCCATATTTATATAAGTAATGTGGTTTTATGTCATAGCTCAAAAAAGACTTTAAGATATACATATGTAGATCTTAAATGTATGTAGGTATGTATAAATATTTTTCCAATTTTTGTTGGAGCTCAAGGCCGGTTTTAAGTAAAACAATAACCAATTGTAATTAATCTAATGTTGGCTTGCCAATAACCGATGGAGAGAAACTAGAAAGTATATTCAACCAGGGCTCATCATCATATTTTGTCACTTAACCGCCTAGACGATTTCATGATTCCAAACCGTACATTAGGTTTGGTATGATGAGAGACTCAAAGATCGTGATCTTTTTTTGTCGATAGAGGACTTTACTTCTCAATTGACATTATTTTTGTTTCACAACAGGAAACCCACTTGAGAACCAATTTGAGAAAGGGAAAGTTCTCAACTTGTATTCCAATGGGATTCTCTAATTGGACTCAAGGGTATGAATGCGACTCCGAAAATAAATACCGAAAAACCCATGATTTGTCTAAGTTAAAACGCCATGAATTTGTTGGCAAAAATTTTTATTTACAAAAATTTTAGTCTAAGCTCTTCAAATTTAATTTGAATATTAGAAGCTGGAAATTGGAGAATATGTTGGATATCAACTTGAGAAGTACAAAGTTATCAAAATATCTCTAAGGTTGGAAAATACTTGGAGAATGATGTTGGATATAAACTTGAGAACTATACAGTTTTCCAAAGGTTGGAGAAAAAGTAGAGCCATGTTTGCTGGGTGGATTGAGAAAGAAATATCGACAATAAATAATAAAGATAATTTGTTATTGTTTTATTTAAACCCGGCCTTAAGTTCAAACAAAAATTGGAAAAATATGTATATTTACCGACGGCCAAACACCAAAATATTAATCATTATCTTAAGGGTAAACAAAAAGGTCTTAGGTCGTACTGATATACATATATTCAGTTTGACGCCACCGATTTTGTCAGGTGTAGCTTTCTTTAATTTTTTTAGTTCTTTACCTTTTTTCGTCGCTTTCTGTTTTTCTTATGTACATTGCAATGTTTACTTTTCTATTGTATTAAAGTTTTTTTCTTGGTGTTTTAGTTGCTGGTTTGTATGTTTTCTGTCGTTTTAACAATTCCTGTTTCTAGTATTATGTTGTTGTTGAAGTCAAATTGCCATAACCAATGTGTTTGTTGTTCATTTAGCCAGTAGTTGACTTTTGTGAAAACAATCTTTTGGACTTGGAGTTTGCGTCGATCGATGTTTGTAAGAGCCTTTAACAACTTTTGCCCAACACTTCAATATAAATGTTCATATCGCTCATTTGCTGTAACGTCGTCATAACTCAAAAAACCCAAATTTTGAGTTGACATCACTAATATATCGGCAAAGTGTTATATCCAAGGTTTTAACATTACACGCAGCATCGGGATAGAATTAATTACCCTGCAGTCAACTCAACTAGTTTTATAATAATCAAATACCAGTCAGCCAGGCGGCCTCAACTAGTTCGAGTTCTGTAATTTTTCCATATTAGCAACTGGTATTTTTAACACGGCGATGTCCTGCGAGATGGCAATAGTCCTTCTCTGCATCCGCACCATACCAATTGGCTAACTAGTCAGCCTCTGCATCAGGAATATACCAGTTGATATACTTGTTATTATACACGTCAGGGTCATACCATTTAAGATACTAGTTCGTATATACGTCAGGATCGTACCAGTTGAAAGACTAGTTCATATTTACATACGAATAATACCAGTTGGCAGACTAGTTCATATATACATCAGAATCATACCAGTTGAAATACTAGTTCACATATGCATCAGAATCATACCAGTTGAAAGGCTAGCTCATACTTATATGCACAGAATCATATCAGTTGACAGACTAGTTCATATATGCACCAGAATCATATATCCATCAGAATTATACCAGTTGACAGACTAGTTCATATATGCATCAGAATCATACCAGTTGGCAGACTAGTTCATTTATGCATAAGAATTATACCATTTGACATACTAGTTCATATATCCATCAGAATCTTACCAGTAGACATACTACTACTACTCTACGCGTCAGGACATACTAATCATTATGCCCATTCAGATCGTACCACTTGTCATACTAGTCCACGAATTTTACATTCATTCCAGTTGGTATACTATTGGGTCTATGCACCAGTATCATAGTCAGCCTCTACATCAGCAATATACCAGTTTATTCTTTAGAAAGCAGCGACTATTTGTATTTACCCAAACACGAAAAAGCATCTGTGAATTACAAGGTAAAAAGAAGCAGTTACAAGAGAAAAAGAAAGGCAATTGTCCTCTTCTGCATCAGCACCGTACCAATTGGTATACTAGTCATCCTCTGCATCAGCATTATACTAGTTCATATACTAATTCATACACAGCCAAAAATGAGCTAAAGGTTCTGAGTTCGATTCTCGGTAAAGTCAACACAAATTTTTTTTATTCTATATTTTTTAAATTATGTAGTTTATTGTACTTTTAATTTAATAATTGAATTCAACTTGCAATGGCTCCTTTCAAGATGAGCGGTTGTAAGTTTGATTATCTAGGTAAAGGCCCAATTGCATTAAGCTTTGTAGGATCCCCTTTCATACAAAATTTTTTGAACGTAAAGCGAAGCGAAGTTTTGGCAAATGCTCAAAAACGAGGCTCGCATTTGTCAAAGTTTCACAAAGTTTTATGTAATTGGGGCTTTAGGGTTGTATTTTTAGGTAAGGTAAATTAAAGTTACTTAAGGTTAAGTTGACTGCGGAGTTCCGGTCCCACATATGTAAATATAGATAAAAGTAAGTCTTATTTTAACTTCAAAAAGAGTCGAAGTAAGATTGCTCTCATGCTGGGCCATAAACTCGAGTTAAAGGAGCATTGTTAGAGTTAATTTATATTGTTGTTGTCAACAATAAACTCAAGTTTATGCCGCAACGTAAAAAAAGGGCGGTTATATACCAACAGGTTGTCATAACCTCTAACGAGATTTTTGCCGAGTTTCTCTTCCAACTTATAGTGTGCTGCTTTGATTTTTTCCTACAAGTTGGCGGGACCCACAGTTTTTTTAAAAATTGACAAATCTATGACTGTTTAAACAATTGAATGCAGTTACTTCAACTAAAATTACCGTTCAAACAACCAAAATTTGGTCAACTTCAGGTATGAATACACAAAAAAATCTATAGTCCAAGAACTATAATGTTGCTGAGTAGTTTGGCGTTGACTGGTTTAAAGCTAATCAAAAATGAACTAGTATGAAAACACCACAAAATGTGCAGTCAATGAACTATATTGTTTGCTGAGTTTTGGCATTGACTGGTTTGAAGCTAATCAGCAACGAACTAGTATAAATACACCACAAAATGTATAGTTCATGAACTATGTTGTTTGCTGAGTAGTTCGCAATTGACTGTTAAAGCTAATCAAAAATGAACTAGTATGAATACACCACAAAATGTGCAGTCAATGAACTATATTGTTTGCTGAGTTTTGGCCTTGACTGGTTTGAAGCTAATTAGCAACGAACTAGTATAAATACACCACAAAATGTATAGTTCATGAACTATGTTGTTTGCTGAGTAGTTCGCAATTGACTGGTTTAAAGGTGATCAGAAATGAACTAGTATGAATACACCACAAAATGTATAGTCAATGAAATATATGGTTTGCTGAGTAGTTTGGCCTTGACTGGTTTGAAGCTAATCAGCAATGAACTAGTATAAATACACCACAAAATGTGCAGTCAATGAACTATATTGTTTGCTGAGTAGTTTGGCCTTGGCTGATTTGAAGCTAAACAGCAACGAACTAGTATAAATACACCACAAAATGTATAGTCAATGAACTATGTTGTTTGCTGAGTAGTTCGACATTGACTGGTTTAAAGGTGATCAGAAATTAACTAGTATGAATACACCACAAAATGTATAGTCAATGAACTATATTGTTTGCTGAGTAGTTTGGCCTTGACTGGTTTGAAGCTAATCAGCAATGAACTAGTATAAATACACCACAAAATGTATAGTCAATGAACTATATGGTTTACTGAGTAGTTTGGCCTTGACTGGTTTTTAAGCTAATCAGCAATGAACTAGTATGCATACGCCACAAAATGTATAGTCAATGAACTAGTATGTTTGCTGAGTAGTTCGGAATTTGACTACAGGGTACTTATCCCATATAAACATACATCAATTCGAAAACTAAAAATGCGTTTTCTGTAATATCACATTTTTTGAGATATGACGATGTTGCCGCAAAAGAGCGATATATATAATAAAATAGTACAGCTGTCCAATACAGTACAGCTGTATAAGTGAATAATATTCAACTGCCAATTTTCTTACAGAGTTTCAATACATCTTTAGTGATGAATATGTATATATATTGCAGTGAGTTTGGAAGCCCTTATCTCAAATATTGCTGGGCATTTGTGAAAATATATACATATACATAAATAAGTAGGTTCTTTAAAAATGAGCTGAAATAATCCTCTTTCGAATAGACATTATCCATTTAATGTTTTACATAAGTTTCTCAACACAGATCCCCTTGTCTGTACACAAGTAAATTGTAATTTGTTAGACATGCTTAAACAAATATGAATTGTTCAGGAAATACAAACTCATCCGAACTGGCATTAGTCGCATTCCCCTTTGCGACTCATCCCGGCCGCATCCTAGGCTAATCGCATTGTTTGCAGGGTAGGCTTCGAATAGATCAATGTTAAAGTCAAACCAAACTGCCGATGTAGACTTGGTGACGGCAGAGTCATTGTAGTTGGTTTTTTTTTATTGTTTATTTACTCAGTTTTTGATGTATTAATTGTTGTTGTTACTAAGTACTATACAAACTTTGTACAATTTGTTACGGAAATAAAGACAAAATGCTTGTTGCCGCTTAAAAATTTCAAAAAGGGTCCAAAAAAGGGTCCCAGCAGAAAAAAGCGTCCTCTCTTTTTTAGATAGGAACATATTTACATAAGCCTTTTTCATTTATTTTGATGTTGAATGACTGAGTTTTGTACTATTGCATGTAACACATACAAAATATAAACATTTTTAAATAGTTATAGTTAGTTTGATAGTAATGATAATCCCATAATGTATAAAGTTTTTTAAAAACCTCCACTTTAAGGATATGTTTTTACACAAGTTTTCGAAAATTATAAGAAAACTCACTTTCAAAAGAATTCCATTTTTTCCCGTAAAAAATTATGGGAAAGGGCGAAAAAGCGACCACTAACGGACGGCCAAAATTGCCTAGGCGGTTAAAGGCTATTTTAAGTAGGTAAGAGGTAAGTTTTAGAGCTACCTTTTGCGAGGCTTATTTTCTCACCATTTACTAACTTTGAAGGGGTAGGACCCAAAAAAACTAAAACTTTTTTATTTGAATCACCCTAATGTATAGATTCATACATATGACGGAGTTGTCACATAACACAGCGTTGCCAGTAATAAGGCTTCAGTTAGGGAAGACATTTGGAAATCGGCAAGAGTATAAAAAAGTATATAAAAAAGTAAAAAAGGAACAAGAAGATTTTTTTTTTTGGGTTTTAACAAAAAATCGACAAACGTGAATTTTATTGCAGTTTGAAAGTGAAAAGAGGTCAAAAAGGGTCACGAATTTAAAAAAAGGGTCAAAAATTGTACTTTTTTGAAAAGTAGGGTCCGGGGTTCTGGCTCTAAAAAATGGTCAAATTGACCCTTTAGAGTCCCCAACGCCAACACTGAAAATGCATATCACCATAATGATTCAAATAAAAAAATTTGATTTTTTTTTCGGTCTTACTTTAGGTATTGATGAGAAAATTAGCGCTCTAACATAACCCTTAGGGGTGGCTATTTTTTATCGCCCTTTCCCATACATTTTGTGTGTGAATTTTCTTTCAATTTTTGAAACTTTTTTCAAAATATTTTTACATACTCTTAAAGTTGGTGCTTTGAAGCTTCCAAAATGGTAAGCCATGTGCGATCATCCCAACTATTAAAAAAATTACCTCCTAAGGGTTAAGTTAGAGCGCTAATTTTTTGCAAGGATTGTTTTCTCATCAATATCTAACTTTTCCTATCCCCTAAGACCAAGCCGACATTTTTTACATACATTAGGGTGCATCGACAATTAGTCGGTTTTTGCTTTTTTTTCGGAATATTGGAACGCGTTCGGCGTCAAAAGTTGGGGCTTGCAATTTAAAAACGAGTATGTAATCAGGCATTTTTTGAAAAAAACTAGTACAATTACGCCCGCATCCCCTTTAAAAAAAAATTAAAAATAATTGATTAATTTTCAAAATAGTCCCTCAGTTTTTGAGATATCTCGCTGAAATTTAGCATCCGGACATCATTTTATAATATGTTAATCATTTGGCGAAACCAACAAGATAGGACCAATATAGTAAGTTAAGTAAAATTAAATGAAAGAAGGAAGGGGATGGTAAAAAGAGACATATTGACTCTCTGATGATATGGACGGCAAAAAATGTAGCCATACATTTTTTCATACCTTCAAAAATTAAAAAACCTCGAATTTTTTACTTTTTTCAGCGATATTCTAGATTTTTCTTTTGGGGAATTCCATGATTCGTCCGGGACAATTAGTGCGACATTATCTAGCTTCAAATCGTAAGAGCAAACCATAAGAGCTCTAAATGAGCATATGCATAAAATATTATTTTTCGAACGTTTTTTTGAGCTCTCATAAGAGTGCATAAAAGAGTCTTTTTTGAATGATTTTTTGTACGAATGAACCCCTTCCTTTTCTCTTTTATTTTTATTAACTTCTTTTCATTTTTATTTTTTCTCTTTCTTTCCCATCTTCTCTCCCATTCCCATTTTCTTTTCCTTGCACTTAAATTTCCCTTGAAAATATGTAGAAACAAAGAAATAAACATCAATTTTCATGCATATCTAACATTTAAACATTATTATTTATTTTCTTTCACAATTTTTTTTTTTAAAGAAAATTATAGCTTACTTTTAACAAAATAATGAAAGTAAAAGAAGCATTTGTGGGCGCACACTCAGAAGAACTCATAAAACAGTCATATTTATGAGCACGCTAATAAAAGCTTATAAAACGATCATATCTAGGGGCATGCTCTGAAAAAGCTCATATTACAGCTCAGATTTAAAAGCGCCCCGAAGCTGGTCAAGTTTATTATATACATACTTTAAACTATTTAATTCAGTTGCAGTGAAATTGTGTAAGTACTATATTTAATTAAATATAAGAATAAACTAATTGAAGTATTCTTGCAGTTCATATGGTTATTGAAGCAATAATTTTATTGTTTAAAGCGGTGAATGAAAAAGCGGTGAAACGCAACTACATACGCAGGAACAAGAAAATGGCGAATATCGACGCTGAATTATAAATTGGTTGCGTTCAGGGAACTTGAATGACGAAATCATGAACATTTTGATTTATCGTGGTGTCATGTGTTATCCAGTGTTAAAAAACTAGGAAATCGAGGATGTTGACGCCCTATTTAATAGTCTGGAATGCGAAAAAATTAAGTTCAAATATGGATTGCGGGAATGGAGAAATGAAATGGTAAGTTTTCACTATGTAGTGGATTCCTTTAAAAATGGAATAAAATTGTTATTGTTTTCCAGAATATTCCAATGATGTGTGACGTGAATACTGCATCATAACACGGTACTGAGCTGGTTGGAAAAAATATCTAACGATTTAGACACAATCAAATCCAGAGAAGCTACACCAATTTCATTTCCTTCTGATGCTTTTTCATACAATGTTCATGATCTCTTGAAATCGACTGTCAGAGGAAAACTTGCGCTAGATTTTCACGTGAATACTGCATCATAACACGGTACTGAGCTGGTTGGAAAAAATATCTAACGATTTAGACACAATCAAATCCAGAGAAGCTACACCAATTTCATTTCCTTCTGATGCTTTTTCATACAATGTTCATGATCTCTTGAAATCGACTGTCAGAGGAAAACTTGCGCTAGATTTTCACGAACAAAATGGATATACCTTCTCTGGACTGGATAAGGAAGGGAAAAAATTGGGTCTTGCGGTCAACGAGGACAAGACGAAGTATCTGCTGTCATCAAAGAAAGAATCGGCGCACTTGCGCCTTCGCAGCCAAGTCACCGTTGATAGCTACAAATTTGAAACGGTGAGGGACTTCGTCTATTTGGGAACCAGAATTAACACCGAAAACAATATCAGTCTAGAAATCCAACGGAGAATCACTCTTGCCAACAAGTGTTACTTTGCACTAAGTAGGTAACTGAGAAGTAAAGTCCTCTCTCGACAAACAGAGATGACGCACTATAAGTCTCTCATCATACCTGTCCTGATGTACTGCTCGGAATCATGGACAGTGTCAAGAGAAGATGAGATGGCCCTTGGAGTATTTAAGAGAAAAGTTCTCCGGAAGATTTGTGGTCCTTCCCGTAATTCCAACGCGAGTATCGAAGGAAATTTAGCGATGAGCTGTACGAGATTTACGCAGACCTGACCATAGTTCAGCGAATTAAAGCCCAAAAGCTCTGCTGGTTGGGTCATGTTATGCGAATGGACAAAAAAGCTCCAGCACAGAAGGTTTTCCTGTCGAAACCCGAACTTGGCAGCAGAGGAAGGGGAGGCACCGACTGAGGTGGAAACAACAAGTGGAAGATGACGTGAACTCCCTTGCGGTTAAGCGTCAATAGATGATGCAAGCAAAGATTAGATTTCCATTTTTTTCCCATGCTATTTGTTTTCTCTTTCTTCTTTTCATTATTTTTATCTCTATGTTTCTCTTTTTATATTACTTGCTTTTTTTTCTCTCTCTACCCACCTGTCTTTCATATTTTTTCTCTTTCTTATTCTCAGTTTCCGTATATAGTCAAGTACTGGGCGCTACCAGAGTGACTCTGGTTTTACTCGACCATGACTTTTATTTTCTATATGATCCTGCTTAGCGTGTAACGATTTCCTCACGGAAACAATATCTTTTTACGACAGTCTGTCGGACGTGCCAGAACAGCTTGGGTCCTCTGGGACCAAGGGCTGTTAAGGTATTCGTGTATGTATTTAAAAGATCTTCCGGCATGATAGTAAATTGTTGAATTTGTGTGACTTGTGTTATGTGTAGTCGATTCATTGCATGGATGTACCTACTCGTGCAAACATATTTTCTTATTCAATTCCATTTCTGCATTTCATTGCAGACAATTTGTATAATTACTGCTGCAACATTAAGGCGATTATTTAGTGCAATGTTTTGATGAAACCTTTCATATCCGATTGGCTGATGTGTGCGGAGAATCAAATTGCTTTGCAATGACATGGCCAGACAAAATTTAACAAGCGGCGATTTAGCGATGGACATTCGGTGGCAGATAATGCTAGCCGCTTGATTCGAAAGGTGCTTTGGTGGTATGTACTATCTATTAATCTTATTCTATTAGTGTTTCACGTAAACTGAGTGTGTTAGAAGATAGCATGTACGACGACCTCCTAATTCATTGAACAGTTTTATGGCGTCTGTCTGACTAGTAAGTTTGTCGTATTTGTTCCGAGGCTGAAGTCTATAGTGTAGGGTCAAAATACTGGCATACCTAGAGACATTTGCAGTTTTTCTCAACTTCAGAGGGCTCTTTGTTAAGGCCCGATTGCTCAATGAGCAATGCTCATCTAATCATTTCAAAAATTATTTGGATAACAGATCCTGCAGCAGTACCAGAAGGTGCTAGCAACGAAATTTTCTGGCGTCATTAGTGTGAAGGATTGTGTATATCCTGAAACAAGGATATACCCGAAATTTCCTTGGATTTTTTAGTAAAAAGTCATAAAAATTTAAATTACGAACGGAAATTTTATGAACGTTTTCAAGGTTGATGCCAGTTTTCCCATCACTACTTTCAACTGCGTGAGTGAGCCATTTTCAAAGAGTATTTTATTTACCTTTTTGTACAAGTTTTAGCTCATTACCATTATAAAGACAAGGCTATTAACACTTGACCATAACTTCACGCCATAAATGCCACCATTCAATATTTGAGCATCTTTTTTTTTCTTGTTTGCTATTTCGTTAGCAGTACTATTATAATTAATTAAGTTAATTAGTGATTGAAAAATGTTACAAAAATAAATCGACTGTGAAAAGTTTTAAGAAAAACATTTTTCATTGTGAGTCGCAGATATATTCAAGTATGACTTTATGATATGAAATATGATAAGAGACTGTGTTCGTCGAGAAAGGACTTCACATATCGGGTTCCAGCATGGGAAGAGGGGGAGATATTGAGTTGATATAACCAGAGGAAGGATGACTTGAACTGCGTTGATAGGATGATTGGCGTGCTTTGTTAAGCCAATATAAAACTGTCATAAAGGCCATAGAACTACAAATCGTCGGTGTTAATGCAAAACAACGTAACGGTCCAGGCGCGAATTCTGGGGGGTGTCCGGACACCCCCCGAAATGTACATGATAGTGCAATTTTTTTGGTCTGTGACTGTGGAAAAGAAAATTTGGAATATGAATCCCAAACTATGGGATAATTGATTTGAAAAAAATTTGATTTCCGGCCAAATTAGACATTTGAAATAACAAAAATAGCGATAGAGAGCTTAGCTTGGCCGTCAGAAAGCAAACTTCAAAAGTTTCCATTAATATCATGTGTGGTAAGAAAGTTATTTGTGGTCAAAGGTGAACATTTAGGGTTTTACTCATTTTTCTCAAAAACGGTAATTTTTCAAAAATTATCTTCGCACAAGCTGTACACCTGAAAATTCACATAAAATTCGTCCTAGCATTTTTCTAAATTACTAGCTGATCCGGCAGACGTTGTATATCCATCCCGATCCCTATCTCTATCTACGTATATCTATATCTCTTATAGGTACGGTGACCATCCGTTCTGTTTTTGGCAGAAAAGTTCTGTGAAGGAGCTTGTTCTGCGTATTTTTTTTCTATGGAAAAGAACAGAAATGTTCTGTTTTTGTTCTGCTTTTTTGTGCCGGCAACCTTTTTTAACAAATGTAATGAGTAGCTCTGTAAAGTTTGTTTGCTCAGTAATTTCAAAACTTTATGAAAAATTCAAAATCTTTCAAATTATTTTAAAAATAATTTAGTTTATGTCATGGTAAAAGAATATAGAGGTACCCAGTGGGAAAAGGTAATGTACAGCAATGCATAATGTAATGTCTAGCTCCTATAGACTATACATGAAAACATGCATGAATTTTTCTACAGCGATGTCATAGGAAAAGTAATATGTCGCTCGCCTACAAAACTAAAGATACATGTTTACATTACTTTTTATAAATGAAAAGATGCATTACCTTTCAAGAATGAAAATATGCACTACAAGGGATACATTATATCTTGCATTGCCTTTCTTGAATGAAAAGATGCTTTACAAGGGTCATATCTAATTTTGCATAACATTTTATAAATTTCCTTGTGGAGTAACAAGGACATTAAGACACAGTGAGGCTCTACAGCGGGGGAAGAGTTAAGGTCCTATTTTAAACGTTTGAATGACGAGCTCGTCAAAAGCAAAAAGGCAACGGCATCAGGAGCAAACAGTCCAGTCGACTCTCGACTTCTGAAAGGCCTCACAGCAGCAGAAAAAGCGATGAAGATGTAAGTAACGAGCAGCAGTTTCAAAATGAATTTAAATTGTATTTTTTTATGTTTGAAAGTTGGGTTTTTTTTTTTTTTTGAAGTTTTCAAACTACAAATAAAAATAGAGCTACACATTACTCCCTTCCTTGCTTTTGGTATGATCTTTTCTAACATAAAAATTCGAACATCTTTTCATGTATGAATGAATGAATGAATGAATGAATGAATTTATTGAATTTTCCTAGCACAACAATTTAACAAGCAAAAACAATTTTTTTTGAACTACAAATCAAAGATTGAGCGACACATTACTCCCTTCCTTGCTTTTGGTATGATCTTTTCTTATAACAAAATTCGTACATCTTTTCATGCACGAAAAACATTTTTTTTTTTTAAACTACAAATCAAAAATTGAGCGACACATTACTCCCTTCCTTGCTTTTGGTATGATCTTTTCTTATAACAAAATTCATACATCTTTTCATGCATGGAAAAAGGTAATATATTACCTACTTTCCCACTGGGTAGTTCTACTTCTTCTTCTTGGTCGCCATTGCCCTCATTTGACATAAACCGTGTGACGTTTCCTTTTGAAAATGAGCTACCGTATTTTCATACCAAAAACCAAAGTATAATAAACAAAGTAATAGTGAACTTGACATCTCTCTCTTTTCTGTAGGAGTTTTCCCGTCAAATGAAAAAAAATATTAACCCGTTCTGTTTAATATTTTTAAATTTTTTCAATAGTGTAAAAAAATAGCAAATTGTTTCATTTAAATACAATACCGCTTGCTGATTTGAGTAATCATTGGGCTTACGTCCCTTCTAATCATGGCTTCCTCAATGGCCTGATATGTCGTATTATCGAAAGCGCCTGATATATCGATAAATGCACACAGGGCTATGTTTTTAGACTCTATGGTCTTTTCAATTTTTTCCGTAAGGCAATGCATGGATAGCAGTCTCTGTAGATTTTCTGTGTTGGTAATCAAATAGGTTTTTACACAGAGGAAGTTTTTTTAAGTTTTCTTCTCTAATGTTCTGATCCAAAATTTTCTCCATTCCTTTTAGGAGAAAGGAAGTGAGACTTATTGGTCGATAAAGTTACTCCGGAACTGTTTGGGCTAGCATATTTCGTGGTATTGATAATTTTTTGGGCTGAGCAAATGTTATCTAATTTTTCAGTAAAGCAATTGTATGGGACACAAAAACTGTGCTTGGGTGGCAAAGGGTTAATACGCTTGTTTACATTTTTTGAAGGAAAAACTCCTACAAAAACAAAATATTTCAGTTGTCAATTCTACCTTGTTGAATTTGCCTTGCCAAAAACGAACCGATTTAAATTTTAAACGGAAAAAATTTTGAAGTTTATTGAAATAACCCAGCAAACAATCGGAGTCATAAATGATGCAGAAAGGAGTCCTAAATAGGAGCGTTTACACTCTTTATGAGCTCATTTATGAGTCCGAAATGAGTGTATTTCCCTTCCTGTGATGGTAGTCCGATATGAGTTAAATTTCATATATTGAATGAGCCTGAATAGGAGTCATTTATGACTCTTATTTGCCTCAGAAACGGCTCATATAGAGCCTAAATAGGAGTGATATATGACTCCTTTATGGAGATTCTCGGATGCATTTATGATTCTTAAAATAGCCTACTGCACTTTTTGGGTTTTTAAATGGCGCCTTTTCGGCATTGAAAGGGGGACACTGGAATTGGGGAAGCATACATGAACCTTTGGCTTTAGATCAGGGATCGGCCGAATCGAAAGTGAGGGTGCATTAGGAAAAGAGCGATCATCGTACCACTAGCAAAAACCGAGGCAACAGGGTTTTTTGTTGAGTCGTTGCTTGCAAGTAAGCGACTGAGCGTAAGAAACAACATATATTGATTGTCTAGTGCGCTCATAGCGCCCTCCAAGCGAATTTCGTTCTCACATTTTCGGACAACTGTCCCACCAGCTGCCGGGGCTTG